>OZ022509.1:79211357-79543019 GCA_963989385.1 Ctena decussata
TTTGTAGCTTCTATGCGAGCTTCCGTGGTGCGAGCTTCGGTATTTTTTGGTGTTTCGTTTTCAAAAAAAAATGGTTTTATAGTGTCTTCTGGACATTTTTAAGCTACTCAAAAAAAAATTTGCCTCATTGAGTGTTCGGACTCGAAATGGTTCGGACAAATTCAGTCGACCGCAAGTTCTTGCGGTTTACCTGCCGATGGAAAAATCACCGTAACTCCACTCGTTCCAATCAAAGGTAAACGAAATAAAGCTCATAGATACACCATACATTAAAGAATAAAATGCATGAAAGGTATATGTTTTCAGCATCGGACACCGATTTTATAACGATTCTTCTAAAATTTCAGCCGAAATTCGCCATTCCGAACAAATGTTCGGCCAAAGCTTTCAGTGATTCCGAACAAAAAATGTTTGTTAAAGGATATTCAGATCGATAATATGAATGCAAATAGGTATAATATATGTATGAAAACACCCACGAATGCTAAACGGAGCGGGTGAAGGGGGATTGGTGCATTTAGGACGTGGGAGGGGGAGGGGGTGAAGGGGGGGATGAATTAATGCGTACAAGGGTGCTTTCGGCTGTACAGTATGGCACTACAGGGACACTTGGGTGCTTCTGACTGTACGGTAGGGCACCACAGCGACACTCAGGTGCTTTTGCCTGTACAGTAGAGCACTACAGGGACACTGGGCTGCTTTTTTGCTGTACAGTAGGTCACCACAGCGACACTAGGGTGCTTTTGGCTGTATGGACACTAGGGTGCTATGCATGTACAAGCAGTCGTTAGGTAGTGGGTGAGGCATAGGGTTTAAAGTATGGCACTACAGCGACAAAAAGATATTTTGGGCTGAATGAAAGGGCATTAAAGCATTACTGGTTTAGTAATGGCTTTACAGTATTGCACTACAGGGACACTAGGGTGCTTTTGGCTGTACAGTAGGGCACCACAGCGACACTAGGGTGCTTTTGGCTGTACAGTAGGGCACTACATGGACACTGGGGTGCTTTTGGCTGTACAGGATGGCACTACAGCGTACTAGGGTGCTTTCGGCTGTACAGTATGGCACTAAAGGGACACTGGGGTTCTTCTGACTGTACGGTAGGGCACCACAGCGACACTAAGGTGCTTTTGCCTGTACAGTCGAGCACTACAGGGACACTGGGCTGCTTTTTTGCTGTACAGTAGGTCATCACAGCGACAATAGGGTGCTTTTGGCTGGACAGTAGGGCACTACAGGGACACTGGGGTGCTTCTGACTGTACGGTAGGACTCCGCAGCGACACAAGGGTGCTTTTGGCTGTACAGTAGAGCACAACAGGGACACTGGGGTGGTTTGGCTGTACATAAGGGCACCACAGGAACACTAGGGTGCTTTTGGCTGTACAGAAAGGCACTACAGGGACACTTTAGTGCTTTTGGCTGTACATAATGGGCACCAAAGGGACACTACGGTGATTTTGGCTGTACAGCAGGGCGTTATAGGGACACTAGGGTGCATTTGGCTGTACAGTAGTGCACTACAGCGAGACCGGGGTGCTTTTGGCTGTACCGTAGGGAACCACAGCGACACTAGGGTGCTTTTGGATGCACAGTATAGCACAACAGGGACACTGGGGTGCATTTGACTGTATAGTAGGGCAACGCTGGGACACTAGGGTGCTTTTGGCTGTACAGTAGGGCACCACAGCGACACTAGGGTGATTTTGGCTGTACAGTAGGGCACTACAGGGACACTGTGGTGCTTTTGGCTGTACGGGATGGCACTACAGGGACACTGGGGTGCTTTCGGCTGTACAGTATGGCACTACAGGGACACTTGGGTGCTTCTGACTGTACGGTAGGGCACAACAGCGACACTAAGGTGCTTTTGCCTGTACAGTAGAGCACTACAGGGACACTGGGCTGCTTTTTTGCTGTACAGTAGGTCATCAGAGCGACACTAGGGTGCTTTTGGCTGTATAGTAGGGCACTATAGGGACACTGGTGTGCTTTTGGCAGTACAGGATGGCACTACAGGGACACTGGGGTGCTTCTGACTGTACGGTAGGACTCCGCAGCGACACAAGGGTGCTTTTGGCTGTACACTAGAGCACTACAGGGACACTGGGGTAGTTTGGCTGTACATAAGGTCACCACAGGAACACTAGGGTGCTTTTGGCTGTACAGAAAGGCACTACAGGGACACTTTAGTGCTTTTGGCTGTACATAATGGGCACCAAAGGGACACTACGGTGTTTTTGGCTGTACAGCAGGGCGTTATAGGGACACTGGGGTGCATTTGGCTGTACAGTAGAGCACTACAGCGATACCGGGGTGCTTTTGGCTGTACCGTAGGGAACCACAGCGACACTAGGGTGCTTTTGGATGCACAGTATAGCACTACAGGGACACTGGGGTGCATTTGGCTGTATAGTAGGGCAACGCTGGGACACTAGGGTGCTTTTGGCTGTACAGTAGGGCACCACAGTGACACTAGGGTGCTTTTGGCTGTACAGTAGGGCACTACAGGGACACTGTGGTGCTTTTGCCTGTACAAGATGGCACTACAGGGACACTGGGGTTCTTTCGGCTGTACAGTATTGCATTATAGGGACACAGGGGTGCTTCTGACTGTACGGTAGGGCACCACAGCGACACTAAGGTGCTCTTGCCTGTACAGTAGAGCACTACAGAAACACTGGGCTGCTTTTTTGCTGTACAGTAGGTCATCACAGCGACACTAGGGTGCTTTTGACTGCACAGTAGGGCACTACAGGGACACTGGGGTGCTTTTGGCAGTACAGAATGGCACTACAGGGACACTGAGGTGCTTCTGACTGTACGGTAGGACTCCGCAGCGACACAAGGGTGTTTTTGGCTGTACAGTAGAGCACTACAGGGACACTGGGGTGGTTTGGCTGTACATAAGGGCACCACAGGAACACTAGGGTGCTTTTGGATGCACAGTTTAGCACTACAGGGACACTGGGATGCATTTGGCTGTATGGACACTAGGGTGCTATGCATGTACAAGCAGTCGTTAGGTAGTGGGTGAGGCATAGGGTTTAAAGTATGGCACTACAGCGACAACGAGATATTTTGGGCTGAATGAAAGGGCATTAAAGCATTTCTGGTTTAGTAATGGCTTTACAGTATTGCACTACAGGGACACTGGGGTGCTTTTGGCTGTACAGTAGGGCACCACAGCGACACTAGGGTGATTTAGGCTGTACATGATGGCACTACAGCGTACTAGGGTGCTTTCGGCTGTACAGTATGGCACTAAAGGGACACTGGGGTTCTTCTGACTGTACGGTAGGGCACCACAGCGACACTAAGGTGCTTTTGCCTGTACAGTCGAGCACTACAGGGACACTGGGCTGCTTTTTTGCTGTACAGTAGGTCATCACAGCGACAATAGGGTGCTTTTGGCTGTACAGTAGGGCACTACAGGGACACTGGGGTGCTTATGACTGTACGGTAGGACTCCGCAGCGACACAAGGGTGCTTTTGGCTGTACAGTAGAGCACAACGGGGACACTGGGGTGGTTTGGCTGTACAGAAAGGCACTACAGGGACACTTTAGTGCTTTTGGCTGTACATAATGGGCACCAAAGGGACACTACGGTGCTTTTGGCTGTACAGCAGGGCGTTATACGGACACTAGAGTGCATTTGGCTGTACAGTAGTGCACTACAGCGAGACTGGGGTGCTTTTGGCTGTACCGTAGGGAACCACAGCGACACTAGGGTGCTTTTGGATGCACAGTATAGCACAACAGGGACACTGGGGTGCATTTGGCTGTATAATAGGGCAACGCTGGGACACTAGGGTGCTTTTGGCTGTACAGTAGGGCACCACAGTGACACTGGGGTGTTTTTGGCTGTACAGTAGGGCACTACAGGGACACTGTGGTGCTTTTGGCTGTACAGGATGGCACTACAGGGACACTGGGGTGCATTTGGCTGTATAGTAGGGCAACGCTGGGACACTAGGGTGCTTTAGGCTGTACAGTAGGGCACCACAGTGACACTAGGGTGCTTTTGGCTGTACAGTAGGGCACTACAGGGACACTGTGGTGCTTTTGCCTGTACAGGATGGCACTACAGGGACACTGGGGTTCTTTCGGCTGTACAGTATGGCATTATAGGGACACAGGGGTGCTTCTGACTGTACGGTAGGGCACCACAGCGACACTAAGGTGCTCTTGCCTGTACAGTAGAGCACTACAGAAACACTGGGTTGCTTTTTTGCTGTACAGTAGGTCATATCAGCGACACTAGGGTGCTTTTGGCTGTACAGTAGGGCACTACAGGGACACTGGGGTGCTTTTGGCAGTACAGAATGGCACTACAGGGACACTGGGGTGCTTCTGACTGTACGGTAGGACTCCGCAGCGACACAAGGGTGTTTTGGCTGTACAGTAGAGCACTACAGGGACACTGGGGTGGTTTGGCTGTACATAAGGGCACCACAGGAACACTAGGGTGCTTTTGGATGCACAGTATAGCACTACAGGGACACTGGGGTGCATTTGGCTGTATGGACACTAGGGTGCTATGCATGTACAAGCAGTCGTTAGGTAGTGGGTGAGGCATAGGGTTTAAAGTATGGCACTACAGCGACAACGAGATATTTTGGGCTGAATGAAAGGACATTAAAGCATTACTGGTTTAGTAATGGCTTTACAGTTTTGCACTACAGGGACACTGGGGTGCTTTTGGCTGTACAGTAGGGCACCACAGCGACACTAGGGTGATTTTGGCTGTACAGGATGGCACTACAGCGTACTAGGGTGCTTTCGGCTGTACAGTATGGCACTAAAGGGACACTGGGGTTCTTCTGACTGTACGGTAGGGCACCACAGCGACACTAAGGTGCTTTTGCCTGTACAGTCGAGCACTACAGGGACACTGGGCTGCTTTTTTGCTGTACAGTAGGTCATCACAGCGACAATAGGGTGCTTTTGGCTGTACAGTAGGGCACTACAGGGACACTGGGGTGCTTCTGACTGTACGGTAGGACTCCGCAGCGACACAAGGGTGCTTTTGGCTGTACAGTAGAGCACGACAGGGACACTGGGGTGGTTTGGCTGTACATAAGGGCACCACAGGAACACTAGGGTGCTTTTGGCTGTACAGAAAGGCACTACAGGGACACTTTAGTGCTTTTGGCTGTACATAATGGGCACCAAAGGGACACTACGGTGCTTTTGGCTGTACAGCAGGGCGTTATACGGACACTAGGGTGCATTTGGCTGTACAGTAGTGCACTACAGCGAGACCGGGGTGCTTTTGGCTGTACCGTAGGGAACCACAGCGACACTAGGGTGCTTTTGGATGCACAGTATAGCACAACAGGGACACTGGGGTGCATTTGACTGTACAGTAGGGCAACGCTGGGACACTAGGGTGCTTTTGGCTGTACAGTAGGGCACCACAGCGACACTAGGGTGCTTTTGGCTGTACAGTAGGGCACTACAGGGACACTGTGGTGCTTTTGGCTGTACAGGATGGCACTACAGGGACACTGGGGTGCTTTCGGCTGTACAGTATGGCACTACAGGGACACTGGGGTGCTTCTGACTGTACGGTAGCGCACCACAGCGACACTAAGGTGCTTTTGCTTGTACAGTAGATTACTACAGGGACACTGGCCTGCTTTATGCCGGTACAGTAGGTCATCACATCGACAATAGGGTGCTTTTGGCTGTACAGTAGGGCACTACAGGGACACTGGGGTGCTTTTCGCAGTACAGGATGGCACTACAGGGACACTGGGGTGCTTCTGACTGTACGGTAGGACTCCACAGCGACACAAGGGTGCTTTTGGCTGTACAGTAGAGCACTACAGGGACACTGGGGTGGTTTGGCTGTACATAAGGAGACCACAGAAACACTAGGGTGCTTTTGGCTGTACAGAAAGGCACTACGAGACACTTTAGTGCTTTTGGCTGTACATAATGGGCACCAAAGGGACACTACGGTGTTTTTGGCTGTACAGCAGGGCGTTATAGGGACACTGGGGTGCATTTGGCTGTACAGTAGTGCACTACAGCGATACCGGGGTGCTTTTGGCTGTACCGTAGGGAACCACAGCGACACTAGGGTGCTTTTGGATGCACAGTATAGCACTACAGGGACACTGGGGTGCATTTGGCTGTATAATAGGGCAACGCTGGGACACTAGGGTGCTTTTGGCTGTACAGTAGGGCACCACAGTGACACTAGGGTGCTTTTGGCTGTACAGTAGGGCACTACAGGGACACTGTGGTGCTTTTGGCTGTACAGGATGGCACTACAGGGACACTGGGGTGCATTTGGCTGTATAGTAGGGCAACGCTGGGACACTAGGGTGCTTTTGGCTGTACAGTTGGGCACCACAGTGACACTAGGGTGCTTTTGGCTGTACAGTAGGGCACTACAGGGACACTGTGGTGCTTTTGGCTGTACAGGATGGCACTACAGGGACACTGGGGTGCTTTCGGCTGTACAGTATGGCACTATAGGGACACTTGGGTGCTTCTGACTGTACGGTAGGGCACCACAGCGACACTAAGGTGCTTTTGCCTGTACAGTAGAGCACTACAGGAACACTGGGCTGCTTTCTTGCTTTACAGTAGGTCATTACAGCGACAATAGGGTGCTTTTGGCTGTACAGTAGGGCACTACAGGGACACTGGGGTGCTTTTGGCAGTACAGGATGGCACTACAGGGACACTGGGGTGCTTCTGCTTGAACGGTAGGACTCCGCAGTGACACAAGGGTGCTTTTGGCTGTACAGTAGAGCACTACAGGGACACTGGGGTGGTTTGGCTGTACATAAGGGCACCACAGGAACACTAGGGTGCTTTTGGCTGTACAGAAAGGCACTACAGGGACACTTTAGTGCTTTTGGCTGTACATAATGGGCACCAAAGGGACACTACGGTGCTTTTGGCTGTACAGCAGGGCGTTATAGGGACACTGGGGTGCATTTGGCTGTACAGTAGTGCACTACAGCGATACCGGGTGCTTTTGGCTGTACCGTAGGGAACCACAGCGACACTAGGGTGCTTTTGGATGCACAGTATAGCACTACAGGGACACTGGGGTGCATTTGGCTGTTTAGTAGGGCAACGCTGGGACACTAGGGTGCTTTTGGCTGTACAGTTGGGCACCACAGTGACACTAGGGTGCTTTTGGCTGTACAGTAGGGCACTACAGGGTCACTGTGGTGCTTTTGGCTGTACAGGATGGCACTACAGGGACACTGGGGTGCTTTCGGCTGTACAGTATGGCACTATAGGGACACTGGGGTGCTTCTGACTGTACGGTAGGGCACCACAGCGACACTAAGGTGCTTTTGCCTGTACAGTAGAGCACTACAGGGACACTGGGCTGCTTTTTTGCTGTACAGTAGGTCATCACAGCGACACTAGGGTGCTTTTGGATGCACAGTAGGGCACTACAGGGACACTGGGGTGCTTTTGGCTGTACAGGATGGCACTACAGGGACACTGGGGTGCTTCTGACTGTACGGTAGGACTCCGCAGCGACACAAGGGTGCTTTTGGCTGTACAGTAGAGCACTACAGGGACACTGGGGTAGTTTGGCTGTACATAAGGGCACCACAGGAACACTAGGGTGCTTTTGGCTGTACAGAAAGGTACAACAGGGACACTTTAGTGCTTTTGGCTGTACATAATGGGTACCAAAGGGACACTAAGGTGTCTTTGGCTGTACAGCAGGGCGTTATAGGGACACTCGGGTGCATTTGGCTGTACAGTAGTGCACTACAGCGAGACCGGGGTGCTTTTGGCTGTACCGTAGGGAACCACAGCGACACTAGGGTGCTTTTGGATGCACAGTATAGCACTACAGGGACACTGGGGTGCATTTGGCTGTATGGACACTAGGGTGCTATGCATGTACAAGCAGTCGTTAGGTAGTGGGTGAGGCATAGGGTTTAAAGTATGGCACTACAGCGACAACGAGATATTTTGGGCTGAATGAAAGGGCATTAAAGCATTACTGGTTTAGTAATGGCTTTACAGTATTGCACTACAGGGACACTGGGGTGCTTTTGGCTGTACAGTAGGGCACCACAGCGACACTAGGGTGCTTTTGGCTGTACAGGATGGCACTACAGCGTACTAGGGTGCTTTCGGCTGTACAGTATGGCACTAAAGGGACACTGGGGTTCTTCTGACTGTACGGTAGGGCACCACAGCGACACTAAGCTGCTTTTTCCTGTACAGTCGAGCACTACAGGGACACTGGGCTGCTTTTTTGCTGTACAGTAGGTCATCACAGCGACAATATGGTGCTTTTGGCTGTACAGTAGGGCACTACAGGGACACTGGGGTGCTTCTGACTGTACGGTAGGACTCCGCAGCGACACAAGGGTGCTTTTGGCTGTACAGTAGAGCACAACAGGGACACTGGGGTGGTTTGGCTGTACATAAGGGCACCACAGGAACACTAGGGTGCTTTTGGCTGTACAGAAAGGCACTACAGGGACACTTTAGTGCTTTTGGCTGTACATAATGGGCACCAAAGGGACACTACGGTGTTTTTGGCTGTACAGCAGGGCGTTATAGGGACACTGGGGTGCATTTGGCTGTACAGTAGTGCACTACAGCGATACCGGGGTGCTTTTGGCTGTACCGTAGGGAACCACAGCGACACTAGGGTGCTTTTGGATGCACAGTATAGCACTACAGGGACACTGGGGTGCATTTGGCTGTATAATAGGGCAACGCTGGGACACTAGGGTGCTTTTGGCTGTACAGTAGGTCATTACAGCGACACTAGGGTGCTTTTGGCTGTACAGTAGGTCATTACAGCGACACTAGGGTGCTTTTGGCTGTACAGTAGGGCACTACAGTGACACTGTGGTGCTTTTGACTGTACAGGATTGCACTACAGGGACACTGGGGTGCATTTGGCTGTATAGTAGGGCAACGCTGGGACACTAGGGTGCTTTTGGCTGTACAGTAGGGCACCACAGTGACACTAGGGTGCTTTTGGCTGTACATAAGGGCACCACAGGAACACTAGGGTGCTTTTGGCTGTACAGAAAGGCACTACAGGGACACTTTAGTGCTTTTGGCTGTACATAATGGGCACCAAAGGGACACTACGGTGCTTTTGGCTGTACAGCAGGGCGTTATAGGGACACTGGGGTGCATTTGGCTGTACAGTAGTGCACTACAGCGATACCGGGTGCTTTTGGCAGTACCGTAGGGAACCACAGCGACACTAGGGTGCTTTTGGATGCACAGTATAGCACTACAGGGACTCTGGGGTGCATTAAGCTGTTTAGTAGGGCAACGCTGGGACACTAGGGTGCTTTTGGCTGTACAGTTGGGCACCACAGTGACACTAGGGTGCTTTTGGCTGTACAGTAGGGCACTACATGGACACTGTGGTGCTTTTGGCTGTACAGGATGGCACTACAGGGACACTGGGGTGCTTTCGGCTGTACAGTATGGCACTACAGGGACACTGGGGTGCTTCTGACTGTACGGTAGGGCACCACAGCGACACTAAAATGCTCTTGCCTGTACAGTAGAGTACTACAGGGACACTGGGCTGCTTTTTTGCTGTACAGTAGGTCATCACAGCGACACTAGGGTGCTTTTGGCTGTACAGTAGGGCACTACAGGGACACTGGGGTGCTTTTGGCTGTACAGGATGGCACTACAGGGACACTGGGGTACTTCTGACTGTACGGTAGGACTCCGCAGCGACACAAGGGTGCTTTTGGCTGTTCAGTAGAGCACTACAGGGACACTGGGGTGGTTTGGCTGTACATAAGGGCACCACAGGAACACTAGGGTGCTTTTGGCTGTACAGAAAGGCACTACAGGGACACTTTAGTGCTTTTGGCTGTACATAATGGGTACCAAAGGGACACTACGGTGTCTTTGGCTGTACAGCAGGGCGTTATAGGGATACTCGGGTGCATTTGGCTGTACAGTAGTGCACTACAGCGATACCGGGGTGCTTTTGGCTGTACCGTAGGGAACCACAGCGACACTAGGGTGCTTTTGGATGCACAGTATAGCACTACAGGGACACTGGGGTGCATTTGGCTGTATAGTAGGGCAACGCTGGGATACTAGGGTGCTTTTGGCTGTACAGTTGGGCACCACAGTGACACAAGGGTGCTTTTGGCTGTACAGTAGGGCACTACAGGGACACTGTGGTGCTTTTGGCTGTACAGGTTGGCACTACAGGGACACTGGGGTGCATTTTGATGTATAGTAGGGCAACGCTGGGACACTAGCGTGCTTTTGGCTGTACAGTAGGGCACCACAGTGACACTAGGGTGCTTTTGGCTGTACAGTAGGGCACTACAATGACACTGTGGTGCTTTTGGCTGTACAGGATGGCACTACAGGGACACTGGGGTGCTTTCGGCTGTACAGTATGGCACTACAGGGACACTGGGGTGCTTCTGACTGTACGGTAGGGCACCACAGCGACACTAAGGTGCTCTTGCCTGTACAGTAGAGCACTACAGGGACACTGGGCTGCTTTTCTGCTGTACAGTAGGTCATTACAGCGACACTAGGGTGCTTTTGGCTGTACAGTAGGGCACTACAGGGACACTGGTGTGCTTTTGGCAGTACAGGATGGCAATACAGGGACACTGGGGTGCTTCTGACTGTACGGTAGGACTCCGCAGCGACACAAGGGTGCTTTTGGCTGTACAGTGGAGCACTACAGGGACACTGGGGTGGTTTGGCTGTACTGTACATAAGGGCACCACAGGAACACTAGGGTGCTTTTGGCTGTACAGAAAGGCACTACAGGGACACTTTAGTGCTTTTGGCTGTACATAATGGGCACCAAAGGGACACTACGGTGCTTTTGGCTGTACAGCAGGGCGTTATAGGGACACTGGGGTGCATTTGGCTGTACAGTAGTGCACTACAGCGATACCGGGGTGCTTTTGGCTGTACCGTAGGGAACCACAGCGACACTAGGGTGCTTTTGGCTGCACAGTATAGCACTACAGGGACACTGGGGTGCATTTGGCTGTATAGTAGGGCAACGCTGGGACACTAGGGTGCTTTTGGCTGTACAGTTGGGCACCACAGTGACACTACGGTGCTTTTGGCTGTACAGTAGGGCACTACAGTGACACTGTGTCGCTTTTGACTGTACAGGATTGCACTACAGGGACACTGGGGTGCATTTGGATGTATAGTAGGGCAACGCGTGGACACTAGCGTGCTTTTGGCTGTACAGTAGGGCACCACAGTGACACTAGGGTGCTTTTGGCTGTACAGTAGGGCACTACAGGGACACTGTGGTGCTTTTGGCTGTACATGATGGCACTACAGGGACACTGGGGTGCTTTCGGCTCTACAGTATGGCACTACAGGGACACTGGGGTGCTTCTGACTGTACGGTAGGGCACCACAGCGACACTTAGGTGCTCTTGCCTGTACAGTAGAGCACTACAGGGACACTGGGCTGCTTTTTTGCTGTACAGTAGGTCATTACAGCGACACTAGGGTGCTTTTGGCTGTACAGTAGGGCACTACAGGGACACTGGTGTGCTTTTGGCAGTACAGGATGGCACTACAGGGACACTGGGGTGCTTCTGACTGTACGGTAGGACTCCGCAGCGACACAAGGGTGCTTTTGGCTGTACAGTAGAGCACTACAGGGACACTGGGGTAGTTTGGCTGTACATAAGGGCACCACAGGAACACTAGGGTGCTTTTGGCTGTACAGAAAGGCACTACAGGGACACTTTAGTGCTTTTGGCTGTACATAATGGGCACCAAAGGGACACTACGGTGCTTTTGGCTGTACAGCAGGGCGTTATAGGGACACTGGGGTGCATTTGGCTGTACAGTAGTGCACTACAGCGATACCGGGGTGCTTTTGGCTGTACCGTAGGGAACCACAGCGACACTAGGGTGCTTTTGGCTGCACAGTATAGCACTACAGGGACACTGGGGTGCATTTGGCTGTATAGTAGGGCAACGCTGGGACACTAGGGTGCTTTGGGCTGTAAAGGTAGGGCACCACAGTGACACTATGGTGCTTTTGGCTGTACAGTAGGGCACTACAGGGACACTGTGGTGCTTTTGGCTGTACAGGATGGCACTACAGGGACACTGGGGTGCATTTGGCTGTATAGTAGGGCAACGCTTGGACACTAGGGTGCTTTTGGCTGTACAGTAGGGCACCACAGTGACACTATGGTGCTTTTGGCTGTACAGTAGGGCACTACAGGGTTACTGTGGTGCTTTTGGCTGTACAGGATGGCACTACAGGGACACTGGGGTGCTTTCGGCTGTACAGTATGGCACTACAGGGACACTGGGGTGCTTCTGACTGTACGGTAGGGCACCACAGCGACACTAAGGTGCTTTTGCCTGTACAGTAGAGCACTACAGGGACACTCGGCTGCTTTTTTGCTGTACGGTAGGGCACCACAGCGACACTAGGCTTTACAGTATGGCACTACAGTGACACTATGGTGTTTTTGGCTCTGCAGTAGGGCACTACAGCGACATTGGGCCGCTTTTTGGATGTACAGTAGGGCACTACAATCAATTTGAACATGTAGATTCGTACGAGTATATACACACTGTGTGCGAACAGGAGATACGCAGGCCGAGCTTTATGCATTAAACACCCTTTTGGTCGGAAGTTATATGAAAAACATACAACTTTCATCCACGGAATTTACTGTTTTATCACAACTGAAATACTGGTGATACGGCGGTAAAATTCCATACCTTACACCCATATACGTATAAAGTATCCAGATCTATTTTGCAGAAGTAAATAGTCAAAATAATAATAATAAAAAACGTTAATAAGTCTATTGCCAGTCAACTGTAAATAGCCGGTTTAAAGTTTTACCCCGAGAACGATATGCTCCGGTTGAGGAGCCACTTTTTATCGCCTCACATCACACGAACGCAGTCATACAAAATTCGGTGCATCATGTTAGTTTAGGCATCTGCAATATAGATCTGAATCTTTTTGAACCAGGAACAGATCGTGCAGCATAGTTGCTTTTACGATCTTCTGGAACATGATACCAGTATGTGACTTGTAACTGCTTTGTCACACTTGTTGGAGAGGAAGAAGAAGAAAACAAGAACAAAGAATTCAAAACACTTTATACATTATTTTCTGATTTTATCTTGCATATTATTAATGTTGATGCCAAGTGAAAAAATATAATATCACACGTACATGTAAGATTTAAACTTATGCGGACATTTCTTCACCTTATCGCAATAAGATAATAACTGCAAAGAATTCAAAACACTTTATACATTATTTTCTGATTTTATCTTGCATATTATTAATGTTGATGCCAAGGGAAAAAATATATTATCACACGCACATGTAAGATTTAAACTTTGCGGACATTTCATCACCTTATCGCAATAAGATAATAACTGCTTAAATACATTAATTGAGTTATTGTCTTTTTGCACTAAGGTGACGATTTGTCCATATGACACGCAATTACAAATAAATGATTGAGGGATCAGCGCAGAAAGGTTCTTAACTCAAATTTAAGAATAAAAAAAATCATGCATGTAAAATAAAGACCTGAACATAGCCCTTTCGCAGGTCCCTATCGTTATCCAAGGGATTTCTTAGGATCAGGAAACTTTTTTTTAAAATTCATTTCATAAAGTCAGTTTTGTCCAAATGTAAAGGTAGGTATCTTACTGCACCGAAACCCTCGGTCAAGAGTGAAACAGAAGACAGCGTCACAAAATTCATTGAAATATCATACAATACTTGGGCATCAAAACGATCATGTGATATTTTTGTTAAAAGTTAAATGATAGTAGAAGGCTGCGGGAAAGCTTATAAGAGAGACAGGCCGCTCGTCGTCAGTCGTCCATCCGCATTTGCAAACTACTCCATATTGATACTAAATTTCATATGCAGTATCCAGGGGTTGTTGAAACGGAAGTTTGTTCAAATGGTTGTGATTGCTGCCATGCCCATATGGTAACAAAAACTCCAAAAACAAACGCCTGATAATACTGAAACTTGGTATACATTGTATGGAACTCAACAAGTGACAAAGCGGTTCAATCTTAGCCCTGGTTGACATTTAACATTGCTAGGGAAAGGTCAAATTCGCTTCGATGAGGCATTATTTCCCAGATACATGCCCCTATACGGTAAGAACCTATATCCACGATGGCTGCCTTTTGAAAGTAATATCACATTAGCTAAGCAGAAAGACACTGTCACATGTCACCTCAAGTGAGCGATTCAGGGCCTCATGAGCCTATTGTTTTAATGGTTTTACCATATGTGTATGGCGCGGCCGTTTTATCGTGGGAACAAGACTAATTGAACAAACCTTTCGTTCCCCTGTATGATTAAGTCTGGCTTTGATTGGTCTAGTTGTTGTTTGAATTTTGGGAAATGGTTTAAGAACAACTTTGACCTTTTCTAGTCATGCATACTTTCAAGTTTCAGTGTCATCTGCTGCTTTGTTCCAGAGAAGTTTTTTAAAGAGTTGCATATGCAAGGCGGCCATCTTGGTTACGTGACGATGACCTCTGAACAAACTTTAGCTCCCTCTACTTATTGAGGTACCATATTCACTTTGTGATATTTGAAAATATTGCACAGACGGATAACGAAAGAAGACAGAGGCCTATCTTTACTATAAGCTCATACATGAGTCTAAGCCCACTGAGCACAAAACGTTTATTCAGCATTGAATCAAAGTTGATGCAACGAATGACGTTGAATCAACGTTGATTCAAGGTTAAATAAATACTGAAACAAATATTGACCCCCATATGCAAAAACTATCTACACATTTGTATATTCGATAAATGCAAAATGACTAAAGACTACAGCATCGTGCCAAAAGTGGGTCAACTTTTTTTTTCTAAAACCCATAGACTTGACTTACATGTTATTTTTACATGCAAGAAAATTGGCTGCGTTGCGTCTGCGTTTGAGATTAAAATAAGAATAATACCAATAAAAAGCTTAATGGTTATAACAGTAAATACATGTCTTTTTGTAAATGTTTACTGACACACAGTAGAACTGAAGCATTTTAAATGTGGTTGGTCCCAATGACTTAAGTTTAACGTATTGGTTAGCTGGCAAGAAAATTTAATGCGTTGCTTCTACTTAGCAGATCGTAATAAAATAGATACTGTTGGAAAGGTAAACAGACAAGACACAAAAATTTCATTAACATAGAATCGTTATTTTGTGAAAGAGAATAGTTTATGCAACGCTTAAGATTTAGAAACATATACTCAACCAATTAAAAACGCAACACTTAATTCAACCAATATTCCCTAGCTCCTATCATATGCAGATTATTTTCAGTTTAATTTCTAAAGTCAACAGGGATTAATGTTTACTGTCCAAGGACTTCAGTGTTTTTGGTGAGCACTACCTGGAGCTACCCGATTTTCTAAAGTCAAGAAAAGAGGTAGAACTATCGCAAGACAGGATGCATGCATTACATTGGGCGCCGGGTCTAAGATAATGTATGGTGTCCAGGTGCATCGAACTCTTTCTACAAGTCTAAACATCATTGATGGGTGGTAATGGAAATGTTTGGCTTCCAAATGCAGGCTTAAATAAGCACGCAACATTCCAATGGCCTTGGCAGATATATCTCTTATTGAGACTTTTGAAACTCGGGTAGCCCTGGGTAGTGCTCTCTCAAGCGTGAACCATTTCATCTACAGAACTAAATTTCTAGGCTGGGACAGTAAACATTAACCCCTGTTGTCTCAAGAAATTTAACTAAAAAAGGATCTGCATATGACATGAGCTATGAAATATTGGAAAAATTAGGTGTTGCGTTTTTAATTCGGTTGAGCATAAGTTTTCCATTGACGTCAATGGTGAAGTCACCGAAAAACGACAAAAAATCAGGATTTTACAGAAGTTGACTCACTTTTGGCTACTAGAAACAATTTGTCACATACCCAATAAGTAATAACGCACAATATGTCCTTTTTCAGATCTCGGACCATACATTCTGCGGAATCCTGACCGTGCACACACTGTTGATTATGGCTATAGTTTTACCGAGAACTTACGGTTATGACACCGTCCATTATCTTTTTTGACCAAAATGATTAAAGTAATCTTCGAAATCCGAATAGTTTGAAGCCATCTGAAGTGGGTGGAGGACAGTAGAATGAGAGTTTCGTTTACTTTCCAGACAAATAGTGCTATACTATTTTTTTTGTTAACGCCACTAAAAGGCTCTGAATATAAGTCATACATGTATTAAAAATGCAATTAATTTTCAAAGTAGTGGTTGTGTTTCCGAAGTTGTTGCATGAAGCAGATATTTCCTGGATATATAAACGACAAAATCTATGAGTATTTTGTCCCAAAAGTAAGTTTAACTATGAGCAACATGGCTTTTTTCTTTTGTTTTCATTTCCAAGTAGTCTTCTTAGGTATTGTTGTCTAGACATCCAGCTTCATTCACCAACTTTCAAACCACAGCCACTACTTTGGGAGAATGTAATGGAAAACGTCACGACAAACTCATGATTTTTCATAATTGAGCCGCGACGCGACAAAACCAACAAAGTGGTTGTGCGCCCAGCGCAGACTCAGATCAGCCTGGGCATCCGCCCAGTCAGATCAGCGTCTTGGCTGTCCGCATGGAGGTAGCTGATACCCTTAGGTACCCTTTAAGCGCTCATCGAAGAGTCTGAACAGACTTGGTGGATGCCCAGGCTGATCTGGGTCTGCGCTTGGCGCACAACCACATTGTTGGTTTTGTCGTGTCGCGGCTCAATTATGTAACGGGTACAATTTGAAAATGATGCCAATATTTATTGTCCTCTCAGCGAGACACGTTAGCTGCTGGGAGAGAACCAGTGTAGCAATGTTTCCATGTATTTTTTCAACTGTTCCTCACACACTTTCAAATGCTATAAATCCTTGATATTAAATGGAGGATCTTACACGAGTGCTAGTGTATTATTTAATTTATTAAACGAGTTGGGGAAAAGATACGATGCGAGGCTATGCCAAGCGTCTTATCGATTTTCCCCAACGAGTTTAATAGATTTATTAATACAGGAGCACGAATGCTAGATTCTTTTTACCATATGACAATAATTTCGCATTCTAATGCACTTACAAATATAACGCGACAGTCTTTAAGTTATTGGATAACGTCAAAAAATTTGCGACAGTATTTTCTGCAATATACTGTCGCAAACCCGACGTCATTAGTAACGTCGCTTCTCGTTGGCTAACGTTTGGTTTACGTTGTTGACGGCGCTTGAAATGGGTGCAAAATAGCACATTATGAAAGGCGAAAAAGCGGAAAAGTGCATTAGAATGGGGATAACTGTATTAAAAATTGTCATTTGACGATGATTTACCTCCCAAAATGACGTTATCTCCTAATTTTATTAGTAAATTTTGCACAAAAACGTCATGGTTTCGCCATTAGAAAACGTGACGTTTTTATGGACGTCAAAGCATAACGTTACTATGTAATCTGCATACTTAATCCACTAGTTGATAATCGTTTTAACTGCATGGCTTGATTACACCACAGGCGCTTGAAGTTCTATGCTAAGAAACATATTTCAATGCCGCTAAACATCTAGGCTATGAGCCATTTTGAAGAAATGGCCTATAGACTGCGTCAAGTATAAAGGGTTTTGAGGCTTTTTTTAGCATAGAACTTCAAGCGCCTGTGATTACACTCTCAGGTGCGACATCATATGATAAAATACATTAGACTCCGTTATCTCAAACATATATCGCAAAAAACTTTACCCTAATGTGTCAAAGAATAAAGTTCGGATATATTTCTTATTTTTCTTTACAGTTCAGCTCCTGTTATCTAAAACTACTGGTATCTCAAAGTAAAATTTCTGGAAACAGAAAATTTACTTTGAGATATCAGTAGTTTACGATGGAACTTCGACTTTGAGATATCGAGAGTTGACTGTGTATGAAAGCATATCATCACATCAAAAATTAAAATTTTCTTATCAATATTAAGATATACATATATACATGTTTATCGTAAATGTACGTACACAAACATACTACAACAGAATCCACCAATTAATTTATTGAATAAAGTTTTAAAATTCCCTAATTCTCCGATTTCTCTGGCTTTCTCTGGCTATATCTATTTATTCTTTCTTTCATGCTTTTTGAGATTTTCCAGTGAAATCGATAAGACATCTTCATGGATATATTTCAAAATTTTCCTTTTTAGAATATTTATTTATAAGGGCCCCGCCAGACGAAGTCGGCGGAGGCCCTATAGTAATCACCTTGTCTGTCCGTCTGTCCGTCCGTCCGTCTGTCCGTCCGTTTGATTTCGTGTCAGCTCCATAACTATGAAATCCTTTGAGATGTATTCACGAAACTTGATACAAATGTTAAGCATCATCAAATGATGTGCAGAGACAAAGAACCGCAACTCCACCTACATTATGCACCTACATAACTCTAAAACAATTCGAGATATTTTCTCGAAACTTGGTACAAATGTCAAGCATTATCAGACGGTGTGTCAGCATAAGATTGTAACTCTATCTACTTTTTTTTACTGAATTATGCCCGTTTGTAATTTTTAGTATTGAAATTGTGTCCAATCCTTAACTCTGAAACCGTTTGAGATATATTCGTCAAACTTAGTACAAAAAAAACATTATCAGAAGATGTGCAGAGACCAAGAATCGTTACTCCATCTACATTTTTACTGAATTATGCCCCTTTGTATTTTTCGGTACAGAAATCATGTCAACTCTACAACTTCTCTTTAGCTTTAAATCCGTAAAAAATATTTTCATGAAATTTTGTACAACTAAAAGCAATTTCAGACGATGTACAGAGAAAAAGAACTGTAACTCCATCTACATTTTCACAAATTATTCCCCTTTGTAATTTTCAGTATAGAGATCTTTCCACTGTCTAACTTTAAAACTGTTGGAGATATTTTCACAAAACTTGGTACAAATATAAAGCATCATAAGATGATATGATAGGTCTTAAAAACTATGCCAAAAAATCGTGCCAGTTTCTTATTTTTATTGGTATCGTATTTATGAAGGGTAGGAGCCACAGTAGCTCAGTGGATTAGGCGCTGGCCTAATGAACTAGCGGTCCCGGGTTCGATTACCGCTGGAGGCGGTAGTTAAAATAAACCGTAAACGGGGATTCATTGCACGCAGCCTTTCATTAACACCCTTCCATTGTCCTGATATGACTGAAATACTGTTGAAAAGAACGTAAGATCGCGAGTAATCCAGCCAATTTACGTGAAGGGTAGATATGATAAAAGAGGTTCTCTGACTGACGTTCCAAACAATGACAGAAAGTAGACGGCTTATGCCGATCTGTTTCAAATTTGGAAAAATAACATTACATTCCTAGCAAATCTGTTAATACTTCCGCCATTTGTACTGGCCATTATGTTTCGGTTTTAAGCATAGTTCCAAACAATTCTTATTTCAGTTTATCATGTGACAACCCTGTTATTAACTAAAGCTAGTGGTCAAATATTTTACACATGCACACGCGCTGAGAAAGATTTCAATCGACAGTCCAAAGAATAAGTAACCCAGTGGGCACAGACCGTTGAAGCAACACTGAATCAACTTTAATTCGATGTTGTTTCAACGGTGTGTGCTTGCAGGGAACTTTTTGAGCAGAAATATGTTAAACGTTTTACTAACACTGTAAAAAAACCCATAGATTTTACAGTAAAAGACCTTTCAACTGGATGGTATGCCCTTTACCGGAAAAGGTAGGGAATAGTACCGTAACTTTTTAGTACGCTAATACTACATTGTAAAATAACATTGCTTTAATTCCGCATTTTATTTCTATGTAATCAATAATCAATAATAAATAATAAATAAGGAATTAAAGCAAGGTTTTATATAATGCAGTCATTCTACATATAATTAGTTACTGTTCTATTCCGTACTTTTTAAGGTAAAGGGCCTGGCAGCCAGTTGGCAGATATTTTACCGTAAAATTTCCGGGAGATTTTTGTTATTGCTTAAACATGGTTCATTCGCACAGAAAGTTAATGTTTCATCCACTCTTCTTGCGCTGAATGTGGGTCCTTGTAGGCACCATAGTTAAAATTTAATTCGCTATGTTTGGTTATGTCTTCTCGTGCGTAAAAGAGAATATGCTCCTTTTCCTGAATAATAACTGCTTTAGCCAACACATTTGGGTTTTTCCTTCTACAGTTAATGAGGCGTCCTTTCAGTTTTTTATCCGGGTGACAGCTGCATTGTTGATTTGCATCGATCCACAGTTTTCTACCACTGTTTGAGTCAAACTGAAACATGTACACATTGTCACTACTGTTCCCATACTCCTTATATCGCCGCCACCCTTCTTCATCTGATATAAGTGTTCCATGATAATCACATAGAAGTGTTCCTTTTGTAATGTCTTCGGTAGCAAAGATTCCTTTTCCTTTGCCTCCAGAACAAGTCCGAATTGCCAGGAGAGGCCAGTTTTGTTCTTCAATTTGTTTTCCTATATCATGTTTTTCACTTGACTGAGCCCGCTTAGAATTTTCACGATTTTTTTGGACAATTTCCAGCTTTTGTACGCACTTTCTTAATAGTTTGTCTTCTGTGGCCCAGCCCCTTTTATTCACAAAATCTTTCACTGTGTGTTCTACGTCAAGTACTTTTGTCCTTCTATAGTGATTGGCGCATTCGTCCGCCCTCGCTAGAATGCGTTGATAGCGACAATGCTCAACAAAACTGCTCCACGTCTTTTTGTCATTGTTTAGATTTAAGTCCGGATTTTCATTGATTGCATTTCTAACCGCCGAATGTCCTGGAAGTGGTAGGTCGGAATGCATTCCCGGAAAAGCCCGTTTCATTAAAGCTTTAAATCCTTCTATTCTATCACCTGAAGAACCACTGGGTTCACATGACGACACTGATGACGTTGGTGATGTTGATCTGGCCGGGGCATCAACGAGTCCAACCATCCCTGTAACCGACTCACTTGCTACCTCAATGTTGCTTCTTGAATGTGTGGGTTTATCTCCATGTGATGTCAGGTCCATGCAGCCGCTGAGAGGAGAACTTATCGCAACTTGATGTTTGACGGAAATTTTTCGCAGTAGTCCTTCTAACAACGGAATGCCTTTTCGATGAGGCAGGGATGCTGCGTGCGGCTCCATGTAATGTCGTTGCGCTGCTTCTACAGAATGGGTTAACATCTGGTGGATAACCGCCTGTTCTTCTTTTGTGCAATGGTGTTTCCCCATGGTCTCTATGGTATGTCGTGCATCATTGCATGTCATCTCGACACCGTATCGTTTTGTAAGCGTTTTTATATCTCCGCTTGGGTTGCTGATGCGCCGACCATTCTTGTTAAGGAAAAGGTAGTTTTCATCACTTTTGACTGGCGTTTTCCTTATGTTGTTTTTATAGATACGGAAGAGTTCCCAATCATTTTCATCAATATAGATATAGGCCAGGTCAGTAGCGCCAGTCTTGTGATCTGCCGTGGCCATAAAATAGTATGTTGTTCCATCTTCACGCGTCTGACGACAGTTATCCGCCATTTCAAACACATCTAAAGTCATATTTTGAAACACACCGGGTCTGTTTCCCGCGGCCAGAGTTGAATACAGGTTAAAAAACCCATTTACAATGTACAAATCACTGTCATTGATGCTTACTGGGCCGTCCTTTGCCCGCATTAGAATAGGCTCCGCTACTTTACGTAATTTTTCCAGATTTTGAAAAATGTTTATGTACCTTTCCTCATACACACTAATGTCTGTATAGGCTTCAACAATTCTCTTTTCCATTTGTTCTTCGTTAATAGTCTTACTGATTCCTTTTTTTATTTCTGTGAATGTCACACTTAATCCGTGTACGTGTGCATATATTTCTGGCTGTGTTAGTCTGAAGTCTACGTCAGCAATTGCCACTGTAAACAGTTTGTTCAGCGCTTTCTGGTAGTTTGAGATTGTTCTTGATGCCATACCGATCTCTCTCAGATTTATAAAGAACTGCTTCAGTTTGTCAGCATCAGCTAAGCAAGACCATGTAAACTCGGGAACATTATTTCTAGGTGCTAAATAGCGCATTATTCTAATACAATTTGACGCCGTCTTTTTAACATGTACAGAACGTTTTTCAGATGTGTTCTTCTTCTGCTTTTCAGTCATGCTGGATTCCATGTGAGTTTTGAGCTTTCGTAAGTAGGAATTTTCAGTCATATACTTTGCTGTTTCTTCTGGAGACACCAAAATGTTATATTCGCTTAACTTTTCATTCATACTCTGAAGTTTCTTTGAATTTGCACTTTGAGTCTGAGTGCTATTCTGATGTTTCTTTGAATGCTCACTTTGAGTCTCAAAACTATTCTGCTTTCTATTTGAGTGTCCACTTTGGGTCTTAGAACCTTTGCCATTTTTGTTAGTGGTCTCTGTGTCTTCTTCGTCGCTGTGCACTGCAAGTCTGCGTTTGCCTAATGGTCGTATATCATCTGACGCGTTGGAAAATACACTCTCAGCCGATGTACGCCGTTCTGATGTCTCTATCATTCTTGTATCACTTAACTGGGTTGTAGAACTTTCAATTTCATTGACTTCTTCGACAATGCTGCCTTCTGTTGGATGCTGCTGATTAACTGTTGATGGAAGATCTGGCTGGCTAGAGTGTTGGTCACTACCTTCTGTGTTGGTTTTGCTGGCTGCCTTGCTTGATGAGACTGGTGCCTTCAATGATTTTTTACCCTTGCCTTTGCCTTTGCCTTCTCCTCCGGTCTTTGATTCGGCATCTAACATCCTTATAATTGATGCACTTTGATTTGGGTTTACATCCTCTTCACCTGACTCATCATCATCATCTTCGTACACCGGATCAGTCACCATGAATCGTGTCACTGGCACCACATTACTCACACCACTTGAGGTGGAACACTCTGTCGCATTCTTTGTTGACTGTTGCTGTCTTAATTTCTCTATTTCAGATACGGACACTTTTTCTACGGTTCTAATTCTGTGAACACGGTTAACCTCCCTCGTAATCCGAAACACCGGTATATTCTTTCGCATTAATACAGTGGCTATGTCAAGATAAGAGATAGGAAACTCTTCCTTCAAACTGTCGAAGTTCTCCGTCACTAAAATCATTTCCTTGCCTCTTTCAACCTCTCCATCTAAGGCTTGTAATCTTTCTGTATCACTCAGATGTGTACAACATCTTCTCATGTGTTCCGAAAGTCGCGTCTGTTTCGTCAGGCAGTTTGGACAAAGGCGGGTGATTGGCGGGTAATATGTTCTGAAAAGCAAGAAAAAAAAACAAAACATTATCACGGCACAGAGGATCATGGGGTTTATATAAAATCCCTATTTCGTTATATTACAAATTTGATTATGTGATATTTGATGATATCGCAAAATCGATTATCTTTTAAAATCACAAAATTGCTGCTATCTTGTGTAATTTGTGATATAGCTCAACATTATATTGACTGAATTTGTAATATCACTATATCAACTTTGCTATATTCCAAAACATAAGATTTCCCCACCTCAAGTCATCGAATTGAGAGTCAGTTGTGATATCACGTCACAACACCCATATGCGGTATCACAAAATCAGTTTTGCTATATAAAAGTATCACAATTATGTTGTGATATCACAAATTCGAATTAATGATCTCACTATATCTTGATGAATTTATGATATTACAAAAGCGATTCTTCATATCAAAAAATCGTTTGTGTGTTATTATAAAATCAAGATAACAGACTCGTTTTGTGATTGCACAAAATATTATGTGATATCTCCAAATAGGGGTTTTATTGTACAACAGAGTTGAATAGTGTATCGTTAAATTGATTTAGTCATACAACAGGAACGGTTCTAGCGGTTTTGGCCGTACAGAGAAAAGTACAATGAAAATCAAAGATGCCCTGGA
Organism: Ctena decussata; assembly: GCA_963989385.1. NCBI lineage: Eukaryota > Metazoa > Mollusca > Bivalvia > Lucinida > Lucinidae > Ctena > Ctena decussata. The sequence goes on from OZ022509.1 coordinate 79,235,284, forward strand.
TCGATGTCGGAAATGCCGATATAGAACTCGATGAAATGCCTAAAGCACCTCTCACAAATTATGGGGGGGGGGAAGTTACAAGTCAATAGACGAAGGTGTTTATACAAACACTGAAACATTATTATACGAAAACAAAACAATACAGTAATCTCCCTAATTTGGCATACAAAACCTGCAGTAACCCAAAATTTGAACAAGTTTATAGTTTTCTTAAGACGTGCCGATCGCACACAGGGCAGAGCCTGATAATAAAGCTCTTTTGGCTAACGCACATGTATCCCAACATTTAAACATATTATAGTATCACTGAGCTGCAATCGAAGCAAGACATAATACTTTGTTGAAGGAAGTATTTAATCTAATTGCACCTCCTTGAGAGATCCTTTTTATATTGAAAATGTGCCCCCTTCCGCCATTCTTCCAAAGCGAAACAACTTCTGTGACTTCCTCTTCAAGTTTTCTCTTGTTAGAAATCCTTTATTTAAGCGGTTTGCTCTTCAACGAAAGAAGTTGCTCCTAGAGGAGCAAAGTCTTTCCTTTAGGTGTTGTCCCTCACAGAAAAGGAAGGCAAAAATGCACAGTGTCGTTATTTCGTGTGTTTTTTTTTTTTTGTCTTTTCGCGTGGCGTTATTTCGTTATTTCGTATTTCGACGAAAGACAAAATAACGCCATGAGAAAAGACGAAAAGACGTCAAGCGATAAGACGAAAAGACGCCGCGCGAAAAGACGAAAAGACGCCACGCGAAAAGACGACAAAATAAGAGTTTCAAATGGCGTCTTTTCGCATGGCGTTTTTACGTCTTTTCGCGTGGCGGGTTTCGTCTTTTTGCATGGCGTTATTTCGTCTTTTCGCAAGGCGTTTTTTGTATTTTTGTCTTTGCGCATAGCGTCGTTTCGCGGCGAAAAGACGAAAAGTCGAAATGGCACAAACCAGCCACCATAACCTTCCGTCTGGAGGAAAAAACATGACTTGAAATCTGAGAAAAAGTGAGCATTCAGCTAAATGAATTTCTAATGCCCTTACAAATATAACATGACATCGGATTGGGTCATTAAAATGTTAATATTTCGACCTAAAAAAACACTTTCGACATTTCAGGAAAAATTACATTTAAGTAGCCATTACGCTATTAACAAGGCGCCAAAGAACGCCCGACGGGCTGGAGAACAGAAGGAGGCAACCACGCACTCTAGTACACGCAACCAACCTGCGCAGACAACCCCCCTTCCATTAACACAGACAAACACCCAAACAACGTCAAGTCCACACCAATGCTTACACGCAAAGACACGTTAAAAAAGATACACAAGGAGCACGGACACATCTTTAAGCTCATCTGCCATTTTAACAAGGAGGACAACTTATGACATTCTATTAACATCCTTTGGCTACAATATACCAACAACAAGAGCACCTCAAGCGCGGCAATATGCAATATGCGCATGCTTCTGAGTGAGTTTCGGCCTAAGTCAGTACCTCAGACAGATCTATAGCCCTTACAATCAGCCACACACACTTACTGACGTGCGCATGAGAATAGTCTGTAAATACTATTCAAAGGGTTGTGACTCCAAAATTAAGAAAGGGGAAGCAACCATTTCCGTACTAAACCACAGTCCCAAGCTTATGCACATTGTTTTACAGAGTCATCAAGATATTCAAAACAATTACCTGGTAATGGTGTGCACAAAAATAGTCTAAGAAATAAACAAGGAACGTAACATATAAATAAAGGAACGGGGAGCAACCATTCTTAAATGACACAAGACGTTTCAACCTTGTCTACATTGCTATGAAGTTTCATCAAGATATTCCAAACGGTAACTTAGGGTTCTCACAAGAAAAACCTTAAAAACTAATCAAAGGGATGTAACTGCAAAAATAAAGAAGGGGGAGCAATAGTTTTTAAATGCAATATATCCTCTCAACCTAATACACATTGTTATCAAGTTTCATTAAAATATTCCAAAAGCTTACGTAGGTATGGCGCCAACGAGAATGGCCTTAAAAACTAATCAAAGGGATGTAACTCCGAAAATCAGGAAGGGGAAGCAATTATTCTTGTTCACCGTTTAATCCTTATACACACTGCTATAAATTTTCATTGGGATATTCCATACAGTTAAAATTTTATGGCTCTCACAAGAACAGCAAGAACAGATACCTAGTTATGGTGTGCAAAATGTTCTAAAAATAATCAAAGGGATGTAACTCCAAAAAAATTAAAGGGACGCAACCATTTTTGTATGAGAAACGCTGTCTTAACCTCATACATATCGCTATCAAGTTTCATCATGATATTCCAAAGAGTAACCTAGTTAAGGGATGCACAAGAATTACCTAACAAACTGCCATGATAGTGTTTTTTTTTTTTTTTTTATTTGTTTTGTTTTGTTTTTTTCAAAGTGCTGTGCTGTAACTCTGCTAAAATTCATCGGGTCAATCTCCAAACAATATGCGCTACTCCTCATCCTATCTAAAGCCTCGTTTACACGACCAAAGTTTCTTTGTCACAGAAACAGAAAGTTTGTTAAATATTTTGCGTTCACACGGAGCAAATTTTTGTTAAAGTAAAATGTGGCATAGAATCTTTGTCAAATAAACTTTGGCAAAGAAATAATTGCGGCTGTGTTCACACGATCAAACATTATTCGTCAAAGTTACCTCGACAAATAAACTTTGACCATGTGAACGGCCAACCATGTCATATTTTCTTTGTTAAATATATTCAGTTTAAAATCAAACGGATTTGATTATGAGCAAAGTTTGCAGTGTTTATCTCCGTAGTTAGTTTCTTTGTTACATATTCTATCGCAAATTTTCTGTTCACGTGGAAAAAATTTGTTTGTCATCTAAATTTGGCAATGAAAATGTGGCAGATTTTTTTCATTCACACGATCATATTTTTCTATGCCAAACCTACTTTGTCACAGAAACTTTGCTCGTGTGAATGAAGCTTTACTACTTATAAAGTTTCAGCTTCACTGGATGAAAAATGTAGGGGTAGTTATCCGGAAACTAACATCCTAAAACATCTAAGTAAAGGGCTGTTACTCCGCTTGAATCATTGGAGCGTAACCTCGAAACAATATGCGCTGGGCCACCTCACATTTTTACTATATATACCAAGTTTCAGCTCGATTGGATGTAAACTGTAGGATGAGTTATCCGGAAACAAAATATAACAACGGACGGACGGACGACAGCGCCATAACATAAAACGTCCCGTTTAACAAATGGGCGTATAAAAAGGGGCCCATATTTAAAAGGAAAGAATTAGCTCCTACAGGGGCAAATTCTTTCTCTCAGTTCCGACCTTCGTCTAAAAGGGAGACAGAACTGAAAATGGCAAGGTTGCTTCCCCTGGAAATGAGCCCCACATTACAGATTAGCATGTTTTTGTCATTTTTACAAGGGGGTGGGAGAAAACTTGAGACATTCTGTACATTTTTCGGCACAAAAACCCTACAAAAAGGGGTGTACGTTTGAAAGGAAAGAATTTGCCCAAACCCCGACCTTTTTGGAAAAGGGAGGCAGAAATGAAAATGGCAAGGTTGCTTCCCTTGGACGTGAACCGAACATCCCAGAGTAGAAGCGAAATTACAAAAATCAACTCTCACCCACAAACGTACAGCCCATCCGAGGAGAGGATCCAGGGTGGCAATTAGCACGGCAAAAGGCTAGGAAATCTATTAGCCTTATACTTATGACACATATTTTGAGAACCCCTGTCATTTTCATAGTTATCTGCCTCTGAGACTGGAATCGTATCCAGTCGTGAAGTACTGGGAACCATGACTGCATGAGCGGCAATGCACGTGAAAATTACCGAATCAGAATTGTATCATCAACTCTTAGAGCTATGGGCTTTGAATTATAACTCGTTAGTGACTGGGCTTTTGTGTTTTCACGTTGGCCGTTCGTGTGTCTGTCCGCGCACATGAATGGACATTGGGTAGACACTTGACGTGTATTTGCCATTTATTCCGTGAGTCAAAAATCTAACAAATTAATGAGGCACTTGTTGGGTATTTCTATTGTTTTTAGGCATGTGTTGGGTATTTTGAGGTGCAAATTTACTATGAAAAAAGAAGTGCATTCCTAAGTTCCGTCCGCCTGTCGTACGGACGTACATCCATCCACACTACGTAACCCTTAGATAACTTATTTATCAACGGATTTCATTCAAATTTCTTGACCGTCCCGACAGGACAACAACAACATTCCACTTTTGTATATTCGTTTGTATAAAAAATTAACCGCTTGGGAAAGTCTATGGGCAAATTTCGATATTTTAACAGAGTTATGGCATTTGTCGATGTACAAAAAAAGGGGTTTTGGCCTAAATATTTTTTCTTTTGTTGCTATAGCAACTAGAATTGCTGGCTGAAAATTGGGCTATTACTAAAACATTGTACCACACCGCACCGCGCCGCACTGGGGTAAAATAGAGTACCGCACCGCCGAATACTTCCGAACCCTACCGAATTTTACGGACACTATCGTAGGCAAAGTATATGCTGATTTTGTCGATAAGTTTTTTTTATTAGACATGTTAACCAATTGGAAGTATAAGCATATTCATGTTATGCCGAAACCTTTAATTACCCAACTTCAAAAAGGATTATCCATTTCAATAAATTCTCAGTGTAACTATCACATGGTAGTCCCTGGCGTTCAGATTGGGTTGGTTTTTGGTTTAACCATTTAACTGATAAAAAGATAGACTGAGATATAATTTCAATATATATTTTGTTTTGTTTTAAGGGTTTTTTCCGTATAATTTCCTAGATTTAAACAAATCGCATATACATATATATCTATCTGAAAAAAAATCTACTGGGGTTGGAAGCACAGCACTGTGGTTGGAAGTAACTCTTAAAAAGTATGTCTGTGTTGCAATCACCAGAGAAATAAATGTATAAATTCTTTGGAGAAAATACCTTGACAGTATAATGTTAATTTGCCATATTATTATGCAGGCACAGAAGATATTCAAAGTATCAAAATTGAGAGTTTGCTTGCAAAAAATAGAAAAAGTGATATATGTACATATTTTGAGATAGAGAAATATTTTCGTTGACATATTTTAAAGTTCGACATAAAGTAAATATTTATCAACAGATTCATTATTCATTCTCACAAAGAAACACTGGGACAAATTTGTAAATAGAGACAGCATATAACGTGAGTGCGGTAAAGTTCGGAATTTACTCGGCACTGTACGGAAATTTCCGTAAGTGCGGTACAAGGTTTTAGCTGGTGCGGTGCGGTGCGGTGCGGTACAATGTTTTAGGAATGGCCTGAAAATTGATGTTAATTACCTTTTATTTCCCTGTATTATAAGTTTAGCTTGGACACTTTTCCAGATAGCAGAATCCGGTGTTTGCAGATAGATGAACGGCAAACATTTGGCCCCTCCGACACTAAAACCATCATGTCATAATTTGTGCAGCAGTGACCGTATTCGTAGCGATGCATGTTTGTCTACGAATATAGCCACAAAAAACACAGTAGCTCTATTCATACGGTAGCCATATTCGGTATTATAAGCCATGATCACGGTAGCGGGTTCAGTTGTCGATGAGTATTCGCACTGAAAGATCCGACTGCTGTTCTGCAGGTTGTTAAATCAACCGACATGTGAAAGGAGCACGACACAAAAAATATATGAGTGTTCACCGGAAACATCCGAGTGACAGTAATGGAGGATAAACGACGTCGCAACATGTAGAGACTTTATGTGGCAACAAGATAAAAAATTACAACGTATAGAAAACAGTATTGAATGTTTTTATTTTCTATTTTTACTTTTTATTTACTTGAAAATGGACTTCAAAATTTTATTCATCAGCCCAGTTCATGCAAACGACCGTACGCCGTCGTATCAATGTCGATTGACGTCATTCTCGTCATTGACGTCACATCAACGTTTTCACGCCGTGCTCCCGCTGGGTAGCTATTAGTGCTGTTCTCTGTACATATAATGGTTATGTGAACCCGGACTGTGAATAACAAAGCTCTAAAATTATATCAATCACTTGCCGTGCTTACCAAAAAAAAATAGGCTCAACAAGTAATACCGGTATCTACCAGACTTATCGCTGACGAGTACACTAGTCCACCCTGTTCTGTTCAGCGGGCTGTCTAAGTATTCAGGGCAGGTGCGCCGCAAAAGTCCAGACGTCATCTCAATAAAAGATATTGCTGAAGTCCCCCCTCCCCCCCCCCCCCCGCCACCAACACATACACGAGGAGTTTTGTAGACCATAATAATTTTCTTAATGGCAAGTGTCTTGCAAGTATTTTACAGCATAATAGTCCTCTGGCGATTGGGGCGTTATGCTGAAAAGCCTGTTACAATCGTTACTCATCAAAAAAGTAGATATAATATACAAATTATTGAAATTTACAAAACTAGGTCAATGAGAATCGGTTCAAAAATGGATAAAATAAGGCAAAAGTCAACAAATGGGCATAATTCAGTCAAATGTTTACGAAATTAGCTCCAAAATTGTTAAGCAGCTGATCGACACCTTAGGCCCTAGCAGTATGCAAAATATGAGCGCCCTTGCTTAAACGGGTTTCTCAGAAGTAAGGAAAACAAACGTTCATTTTTTTCGAAAAGGTGCATAACTCTGTAAGACCTTTGTGGACGGAAAAGAGAAAATATGCATTTGCTAATTTTATAGTCTATCTACCTATGAAATATCAAGGCTCCAGCGGATATGGTTCTTGAGTAATAGACTAGCACTTAAATCATTTATACAGACAAGAAAAAGAGCATAACTTTGTCAATGCTGAATGCATCGTAACGCAGCCACCATCAGAATGATCAGCACATCAAATACTAAAAATACACAAAAATCAAGGCTCTAGGCCGAACTGTTCAAACTGTTCAAAAGGAGGAAAAATGCCAAAGTCAAAAAGCCCAAAAGTAGATCAGGTAATCAACACCTTATACCCTATCAGTATCTTAAATTTGAGTATCCCGGCTCAAACAGTTTTTCAAGGATTTTGCGAACAAATTTTCATGTATTATTTTTTGAAAAGGAGCATAGTTCTGTAAGTAAATGGCAGACGGAGAAGAAACTATGCGTCAGCTAATTTATGGTCTATCCATCTATAATATATCAAGGCTCCAGCGGTAATGGTTCTTGAGTAATAGATCACTCCTTAAGGTTTTATTCAGAAAAGTAAAAGGGCGTAGCTCTGTCACTGCTGAATGCAACATAACGCAACCTTCATTAGAACGATCAGCACATAAAATGCTAATAGTATACCGAAAATTAAGGTTCTAGATCAAACAGTTTAAAAATTCGAAAGTTTCAGTCATGTTTTGCGAAATTAGCCCAAATGTTAGCCAGGGATCTACACCTTAGCCCCTAGCAGTATATTAAACATGAGAACCCTTGCTCAAATGGTTTTCCCCGGATTTTTGGAACAAATTTTCATATTTTTTTTTTTCGAAAAAGGGGCATAGCTCTGGAAGTACACGGCAGACGGAAAAGAAAAAATAATTTGCACGTCTGCTTTTTTTTATGGTCTACACAGCTACGAAATACCAAGGCTCCTGCGGTTATGGTTCTTGAGTAATAGACCACCGCTTAAATCTTTATAAAGATAAGACGGGGCATAACTCTTTAATGCTGAATGCAACATAACGCAACCATCATTAGAATAATCAGAACATCAATTACTAAAAGTATACCAAAAATTAGGGCTCTAGGTCAAACGACTCAAAAGTTGGATAATGCCAGTCAACGAAGAAAGAAGGGGACATAATTCAGTCCATTTTTTACGAAATTAGCCCATAAGTTAATCAGGTCATCTACACCTTTGCCCCTAGCAGTATGCATCCTAGCTCAAACGATTTTTCCCAAGATTTTGCTGACAAACTTTCATTTTATTTTCATGACAAAGGAGCATAACTCTACAAGTACGAGGCTGATTGAAATGAAAAAATACGTGCCCCTTATTTATGTATCTATGAAATACCAAGGCCCCAGCAGTCCTGGTTCTTGAGTGTTTCGTACAGATGAACGGACGGACGAGCTGTCAGACCCAAACCAATATGCCTCCGCAACATCTTCGAAGTTGGGGGCATAAAATATAACGAGACGTCAACTCGTAATGACGAGAAACCAACTTGTAATAACGAGAAACCATCTCGTTAGAACGAGAAATCGTTATTACGAGAAGCCAATTTGTTATAACGAGAATTCTAACACAGTGCGCCTATAGAAGCAATGGAAAGTTTCCGTGTTTTATTCTGCAACAATTCACTGTTTAGGAGCGCGTGAGTCTAATTGCTGACGTCACTGGCAATACTGACGTAATTTTGTGACGTTTTGAGGCGTTAGACGGTGTAACGTCGCTTTTTCTTTCTGAAAGCGCCATAAAAACGTACATTTATATTAGATACAGTGTAGAAAATTAGCGGGAACATGAACGCGCTGGCAAGATGGTTGGGAGAATTTGAATGAAAATAATAATTTTTTAGCGTTTTTGAGTGTTAGAATCGAAATATTTCAGCTCTAGCAGTGAATTGTTGAGTAATAATTCACTGTTTGTCGGTCAGTTGTAAGTAGATATATCACTCGCGCTCCGCGCTCGTGATATGATCTACTTGGTTTAAACAATATTTTATTCAAATAAGTTGCTATACAATTGTACATAATATTATATGGTACAGGATCTGATAGAAAGCTGAAGCTTATTTAAATCATCTCCTGAAACAATATGAATACAGCAACATACGTGAATGGTGGAAAGAAAACAAGTAAATCAGGTGAAAGGAATGAAAACAAAAAAATGATTAAAACAGAGAATACTACATAGCTAAACACATATCCGTAGCCAGCAAATTTTCTTCGCAGGCTTTTGTGCCCCGAAGCTCCACGGGGACCAGGTGCCCAGGGACTGTGTGGGAGAACCTATGTACAGACAAGTCTTTCGCAGACACCTGTCCCCGCGGAGCTTCGGCAGGCACATGCATACGAGTAGCATTTGCCAGTCTAGCATAAGGAGATACAAGTGTCTACCGTTGCAAAATAATAATAATAATAATAATAATAATGATAATAATAATAATAATAAATACAACAGTATGACAGCACTGGCTTGTGATATCACAAGCTGAATCCGGATAAGTTTAGACAGAAAATATATCTGTTTCGTGAACAAGTGAAAAGATTAGAGGAGTGACCAGCCAGTGCGGTTGACTTAAATAAATAAATATGATTCTATTCACTGTTGACCGAGTTCCCGCCACCCCTGCTGCAACCGGCTTAGATCTATATTTGGGTGAAAGATGTGCCGTGATTTCTAAATAAACCTTCTCGAGTGAGTTATGAAATCGTGTACTTGCAGAAATAAGCGTTCGTTATCAAAATTAGGAACGTCCGCCATTCCATGAAGTAGCTGATGTGTGTTTGAGGGAGGGTACTGTGACTTAACAAGCTACTTCGGGTGCTGATGATATTATCCATGCTGAAACTCAGGAAGGAGTTGTCGACTCCTGTGGTCACGTGATCAGAATTGGTTTCCTTCGTCATCATCTTCTTTTTCCTCTTCTCAAGTTTTAGCTAGAAAATCTTGACCACAGATGTAGGGTCGACGATAACACCCTTCACAGGCCTGTGTGTAAAAGTGGAGAACTTAGAAGAGAGAGAGAGAGAGAGAGAGAGAGAGAGAGAGAGAGAGAGAGAGAGAGACAGTATTATCAAAGACCTATTCTATACGAACCAAGATGATACTGTAACCGGTGCTATGTTCTTTTGATTCTGCTACAAAGGGACATGCAGTTCGAGTGAATACAAATTCGAATGTAAATAAAAGCGATTAATATTAAAGTCAGTATTGATACGGTCCACACCAGAAAATTTAAGACACCAATAATTGTATACGGTCCATACCAGTCCCATGATCGGATTGCCATGAGCAATATAAAGATTGTTCACAGCATAAACCACTGCTGACTGTAGCATGACCGATAAGGATCGTTCCTGCTCAGGGTGTAGGAACTTGGAAGGCATCATGTCGTGGCATCATGTTATAAATATCAATCACAGACAGTTGGCTCTAGTTATCTCAAGCACTGGTATCTTAAAGTCTTATATCACAGAATAAAGTTTGGACATACTTTACATCTTAACTCCGTATCTATCTCAAACAAACTACTGGTATCCCAAGTAAATTTTCTGGGACCAGATAACCAATAGTTTGAGATGAACTTCGACTTCGAAGTATCGAGCGTTTACCATAATAGTGACAATATTTCACTAAATTTTATATGTGAACAATAAGCCCTCGTGTGTGATGTTTATGCTTGATTTCAAAGTTAAAAAAAAAATCTGCTTAAACTTGCCGCGTGAAACCTCTATTTATTTAAAAGCTCATACTTGTATTTTTTAAAGGGAGGTAGACATAGTTGTGCATTCTAACTGGTTCTTTTAATATGAGAAATATTCTCAGTCTGGATACAGTGCATTTTAGATATGAAATGCACAATACTTTTACAATAGTATGATGTATGCCTTTATTAGATTAACGAAAGACTAATGGCAAGAAAAGACTATCACTATATCCAAATATTAAACCAATATTACTTTGATAAACAAATAATTAATATATTTTGCCGACTGTTTCAGAACTGAACAGAATTCCAATATATATAATATTAATATATTAAGAGGTAATCCGCTTCTAATTTGCATTCTTCTTCAATGTACTGTTGTGGATTTTCAAAAACAGCTCATCACAGTGGTAGTACCAATTTCCCTACCTGCTGTCGACCGAGGCGGTCAATTTATACCATTCATGCAAAAGTGACTGTCGATCGAGGCAGTCGACAACAGTATCAGCTCTGTCGTCAGCCATTTAAAAAGTATAAATTACCGTAATTGACAATGCTTAAGACTGAATTCTCGGTTGACAGCCATTCTATATAGTACCGTCTCGGTCGACAGCATAGGTGGCAAAATTGGTACTGCCACCGTGATCCGATATGTAGGGTAGACCAGGATTGAAAGTACTACGGGTTGGTTGTGCCAAGGGCCATTATCCTGCAGTCATTTGTCGGTGGCGTATTTTCATAACATTCTCGTTGCTTTTGGATTGTTCCACGTGTCAGTACTTTTCAAAATTGCGACATATTGGTTAGTATCTAAGATATGATACCCCGAAAGAAAATACTATCTGCATCATCTTCATAGGTAAGACAAGCCCAAACATCTCGATACAATGCGAGCGGTTTCTCTCCGTATGATTATCATGAGTGACAATGGTGGAGCGGAATAGGTTGTGCCATCAGACAAGGGATAGGTTGTGCGACTGTGCCATTTACCAATTTTAGCCTGTTTGTGCCAGAGTTGTGCCAGTGATATGTTCCAAGTAAAAAGTGGAGTTGTGCCTAACCATAGTTCAGTTTTAGGATATTCAAACATCGAATTATGGATATCCAAAAATAATAAAGGATATCCAATTTCATTTTGTGATATTTCATATTAAGAATATTAGATATCCATATTAAATTTCGGGTATCCCGAAATGAATATCCAGAAATCGAGAATATGTAGGAAAAGGCGGCCCCTTCGCATAGTTGCAGCAGATTACACTGTTTCTACTCGAAAGCAATGATTTAATAAAAGATCGCTATTTGTTTCAGAATTAGACCGTTTACTTTCATTTCAACTCGAATTTTGTAAGCAATACTGATGAAGTTTATTATATTTGAAAACGAAACTTAACAAAAATAATGCAACAAATGTTTTGGGGTATGAAAACAATGTACAAAAGCCTCTTTTTTATGTCACAACCAACCTAGGGGTCTGGCACAACCAACCCCGCGCTCTGGCACAACCAATTCCGCCGCGGGGTTGGTTGTGCCGTTCGAACAGTCGTCTTTTTCACTCTGGTACCGAACTTCAATATTTGCATAAGATGGCGCAAATGTGGCGCTTTTTTTTCAAATTGAAATTAGTGTAATACCTCCAAAGGTATATAGCTTTGTGTGACTGCCATTCAAAATGTGGCATTTTTACCTATCCCTTAAACCATTTTCGCAAGCCTACTTGCGTACGTATAAGGGGCAAATTACGATTTTTATAAAGAGCATTTATTGAATCAGCCAAACGAAATTTTGCTAGCCTGGCCGGAAGGTTTGGTCAAAAACAAAATGGCCAACATATGTGATTATGAAGATAATAAGTAATCAATTATGCTTTTATTAAGAGCATTTACTACATCAGCCAAACGCAAGATCCCTAATCTGACCGGAAGCTTCGGCCAAAAGATTTGACCGATATATTTATAAGTCAGTATGAGGATAACAAGCGACCAATAAAGGTTTTATTAAGATAATTTACTGAATCAGCCAAACGCAAGATCCCTGATCTGGCCGGAAGCTTCGGCCATAAGATTTGGCCGATATATTTATAAGTCACTGTCAGTATGAGGATAACAAGCAAACAATAAAGGTTTAATAAAGAGAATTTACTGAATAAGCCAAAACAAGATCCCTGATCTGGCGGAAGCTTCGACAAAAACTTTTGACCGGTATATTTATAACTCATTATGAATATAACAGGCAACCAATAATGGTATCATTAAGAGCATTTACTGAATCAGCCAAACGCAAGATCCCTGATCTGGCCGGAAGCTTCGGCAACAAAAAAATATGAACAATATATTTATAACTCAGTATGAATATAACAGGCAACCAATAATGGTATCATTAAGAGCATTTACTGAATCAGCCAAACGCAAGATCCCTGATCTGGCCGGAAGCTTCGGCAACAAAAAAATATGAACAATATATTTATAACTCATTATGAATATAACAGGCAACCAATAATGGTATCATTAAGAGCATTTACTGAATCAGCCAAACGCAAGATCCCTGATCTGGCCGGAAGCTTCGGCAACAAAAAAATATGAACAATATATTTATAACTCATTATGAATATAACAGGCAACCAATAATGGTATCATTAAGAGCATTTACTGAATCAGCCAAACGCAAGATCCCTGATCTGGCCGGAAGCTTCGGCAACAAAAAAATATGAACAATATATTTATAACTCATTATGAATATAACAGGCAACCAATAATGGTATCATTAAGAGCATTTACTGAATCAGCCAAACGCAAGATCCCTGATCTGGCCGGAAGCCTCGGCAACAAAAAAAATATGAACAATATATTTATAACTCAGTTTGAATATAACAGGCAACCAATAATGGTATCATTAAGAACATTTACTGAATCAGCCAAACGCAAGATCCCTGATCTGGCCGGAAGCTTCGGCAACAAAAAAATATGAACAATATATTTATAACTCATTATGAATATAACAGGCAACCAATAATGGTATCATTAAGAGCATTTACTGAATCAGCCAAACACAAGATCCCTGATCTGGCCGGAAGCTTCGGCAACAAAAAAATATGAACAATATATTTATAACTCATTATGAATATAACAGGCAACAAATGATGGTATCATTAAGAGCATTTACTGAATCAGCCAAACGCAAGATCCCTGATCTGGCCGGAAGCTTCGGCAACAAAAAAAATATGAACAATATATTTATAACTCAGTATGAATACAACAGGCAACCAATAATGGTATCATTAAGAACATTTACTGAATCAGCCAAACGCAAGATCCCTGATCTGGCCGGAAGCCTCGGCAACAAAAAATGAACAATATATTTATAACTCATTATGACTGTAAAAGGCAACCAATAATGGTATCATTAAGAGCATTTACTGAATCAGCCAAACGCAAGATCCCTGATCTGGCCGGAAGCCTCGGCAACAAAAAAAATATGAACAATATATTTATAACTCATTATGAATATAACAGGCAACCAATAATGGTATCATTAAGAGCATTTACTGAATCAGCCAAACGCAAGATCCCTGATCTGGCCGGAAGCTTCGGCAACAAAAAAATATGAACAATATATTTATAACTCATTATGAATATAACAAGCAACCAATAATGGTACCATTAAGAACATTTACTGAATCAGCCAAACGCAAGATCTCTGATCTGAGCGGAAGCCTCGGCAACAAAAAAAATGAACAATATATTTATAACTCATTATGACTATAACAGGCAACCAATAATGGTATCATTAACAACATCTACTGAATCAGCCAAACGCAAGATCCCTGATCTGGCCGGAAGCCTCGGCAACAAAAAAATATGAACAATATATTTATAACTCATGATGCATATAATAAGCAACCAATAATAGTATCATTAAGAGCATTTACTGAATCAGCCAAACGCAAGATCCCTGATCTGGCCGGAAGCCTCGGCAACAAAAAAAATGAACAATATATTTATAACTCATTATGACTATAACAGGCAACCAATAATGGTATCATTAAGAGCATTTACTGAATCAGCCAAACGCAAGATCCCTGGTCTGGCCGGAAGCCTCGGCAACAAAAAAATATGAACAATATATTTATAACTCATGATGAATATAACAGGCAACCAATAATGGTATCATTAAGAGCATTTACTGAATCAGCCAAACGCAAGATCCCTGGTCTGGCCGGAAGACTCGGCAACAACAACAAAAAATGAACAATATATTTATAACTCATTATGAATATAACAGGCAACCTTCGGCCAAAAAGATTTGACCAATATATATATAACACAGGGTATGATCGATTCCGCCAATTTTCGCTTCCTGCAGAGACTGTCCGTCATATTTGGCTTCCGCCGAGACTGTCCTCGAACTCTTGCTTCATGCAGAGACTACTGTCCTCGAAAAATATCTTCCTGCCGAGACAGTCCGCGTGATTCTGCTTCCTGCCGAGAGCTTCGGTAGCTCGGCAGGAAGCAGAATCATGCGGACAGTCTGCAGGAATCCATTTATCATGTACAGGGGTCTCGGCAGGAAGCAAGAGTTCGCGGACAGTCTCAGTGGAAGCCAAATATGATGTACAGTCTCTGCAGGAAGCGAAAATTAGCGGAATCGATCCATAACAAGTAACCAATAATTGTTTTATCAAGAGAATTTACTGAATCAGCCAAACGCAAGATCCCTGACCTGGCCGGAATCTTCAGTCCAGACATGTGACTTAAGTATATACGCAGATGTGACTTAGGTATATTTGCCAGATACTGTGACGATAGTTAATTAAGACTCAGCGTACGGGGTGATTTGTGGGGTGGAACCCCTTTTACGAGCTGACTTCTTCAATATGTACAACACATGTAGTGAAATCCAAACATGGACCTAAACATGTGTTTGAAATATTGAAAATAGCGCAAAACTTCTACCTGTCTCGTATCTCTAGTCTGAGTCCTGACTAATAGCGGTCAGTCACGTTTTCAGTAAGTTGCAGTTCAACAAACTTGTGTGAGCACAAGCGCACTGTAGTGATACTTATTTATATTAAGTTTCAGAGTTGTGGCAGCTAGTTATGGCTCGGTTTGTGCATCTTAAATATACCCAAGGGTGATAACTCATGCTCTACTGCGGTCACTTGCGGACTGTTGTAATGTACATTCGTGTTAAGCCTTCTGAATATTCCTTCTTTAGTTGCCTAGTTTTGGTTTAATTAGTGAATTTTAAAGGGCAATTACTCGTACATAACTAAATGCACTTCTGACTTCTGACAAATCTTGAACATACACTAGCATACTATGGTTATGCATTGACATTTTCAGTTTAACAAAGTTTTCTCCCTTAAATATTTAGTCATGGCTCATATTATGGATTTTAAATCATTTCAAGGGCAATACCTCGTATAATAATGAAGACATTCTGACAAAACTTATATGTGTACCAACGGTTTATTGCGTAGCGTATAATACTTTAAGTTTCATAAATTTCGTTCATTGGTTGCTCAGATATTTCTCATAATACTTTAAGTTTCTTAAAATTTCGATCATTGGTTGCTCAAATATTTCTCAGATATGGACGGACAGGCGGTCGGGCGTTAAAAGTGAATTCCACCGCTATCGGCGAGGGATAGTATTTCATGTACATCAAACTCGTTTTGTCAAAAGCATTAGTTTATATTGAGGCAAGAAACATGTTCATATTTTGATTAAAAATCGAATCACTGGTCCTATATTATAGTAGTAAAATAGTTTATTATTGTGTCACATATCAAATATACATTAAAATATACATTCGTAAAAAACAGCCTTATATTTGATATCCAGCCAATAAAGACTTAGGAGACACTTTTATATACATATACACACCTCTACCACAAATGTCAGAGACCCCGATAAGGCAAGTATCATATAAGGCGAGCACTCGAGAGTGGCGGAGGGGGGGGGGGCATGTCAACTCTTAATGGAAAGAATTTGCTCCTAGATTTTCTCCTCTAGGAGCAAATTCTTTCCTCCAAGAGTAGACCACATTTTGGCGAAAAAAAATGGAGGTACATTATTACACCTTCAACCACAATATCCACATAGAGACAAATGAGTCGTGACACGAGAAAAACAACAAGTCGAGACAGCCCAAAAGAGGGGCCACAACAACGGTCCAATGGGGACATTGTTTTCTGTCATAATATGATGTGTTAACTGGGACAATTACTATGGTTTTACATTCATTTAAGTTGAATAAATTTCGCATTTAGGAAATGGTCTATACAAGCCATGGGCTTTCGACTAAATCCTTTTTCTGAAAATTGCACGCTGAATGTATAACATGTCGCAGTTAAATAAAATATTGTTTAAACCAAATCAACAATTTGAAACGGCTGTTACATTGTATATTATGAGAGATGAAATTCAGGTATGAATTCTATACTACCTCGTGGTGTTTTAATTAAGAAATAAATTTCATTCTTCCCCGAGGTTCATGGAAGTATGAACACAATGGGTCACATGCAAAGTAAGTGACGCTCGAAGGGCGTTCACGATAACTTTGCACGAGGCTCTTTGTGTTCATACTTCCATGAACTTCTGGAAAATGATTTTCTTCTCTTATAATTGCATTTAATTCTAAAATTATTTGAGCTTTAAGAGCAACATCTGTACAATATACGACGAAAAGCTGTCACTAACCAAACATAAACGGCCGTCACCATGACGTCGTTTGTTTAAGAAATAGATCAGCTCTAGCATTGAATTGTTGAGTTATAAGTCACTGGTTGGAGGTCAGTTGTATAGTAGATCATATCACGAGCGCGGAGCGCAAGTGATATATCTACTCTTACAACTGACTGACTAACAGTGAATTATTACTCAACAATTCAATGTTAGAGCTGAACTATTGCGGTTCTAACACTCAGAAATTCTGCAAAACGTATAATTTTCATTCAAATTCTCCCAGCCTTTCTGCCTGCACGTTCATGTTCCCCCTCCCGCTAATGTTTTGACTGATTATAAGATAAATGTATGTTTTATGGCGATTTTAGAAAGAAAAAAGAGACGTTACACTCTCTAGCGTCTAAAACGTCACAAACTTAGGTCAGTATTGCCAGTGATCTCAGCAAATAGACTCACGCGCTCGGAAACAGTGAATTGTTGCAGAATAAAACACGGAAACGTTCCAATGCTTCTATAGGCACACTGTGTTAGAATTTTGGGTTAAATCAGCCAAACCATTTAGCACCGAAGCATAATACCGCCGGATATGCAGCTGATAATGCACAAGTCGCTTGTAATCCCGAAACATACTGGCCGGGAATAACAGGAATACAGCGGGGCCAAAGTTACGTGTTTTGTCTCAGCAGCGTCCCGAGATGCCATGGGTTTTTTATTTCATGCCCCGAGGTTTTTGATTTCATGCCCCGAGGTTATAAAACTTTTTTCATGCTCAGCAGATATTGTGCTCAACTTTAAATTTTGAAGAAAAAAACTTAACTTGTTTTGTGCGTTCCAAAAAGAGAAAATATGTGAAAAGCAAGTATTTCTCTGCAAACTGCATACGTTTTATTTTTGTCATGCTCAGCTCAGTTGAGCGTGTAAAAAATTTTTAAAGAGAAATTTTACACTGAGCTATCGGGATTTGAGCGGGGCTTATAATCACAAAAAAATCCATCCAGCGTAGGTGATTTATCAGAACTTTACATGGAGAAAAACATACATGTATATTAATGGATAAGCTTAGTTCTATTTAAAAGCTTAAATGCAGAAAACCAACATGCCGAATTGTTTCTGCCAGAGAGTAGCTTTACCCCTAGTAGTCTCCACACTCCTCCCCCTTCCCAGAAAAATGGTTATGATGTTTTCATAGCAAAATTTACCCCCTCCCCCCCCCCCCCATTTTTTGCAGGGAAAATATACTCAACGTATTGTTGCATAGCCATTCCCCCCTGTGGATTTCCCCCCAGTGATGCGGATGATAAAAAAATGCGAGTATCTGGCCTTCCGCTGAGCCTCTTTGAGACCGTCGTTACGAGAATTGAAACAGCAACAACTTTTAACATACATGTTTTCTGAATATTAACATGAGTATGCTGTCTCTGCCTACTATAGCTTTTACTCCTAGATTAGCCAGATATTTCAGTTGTCGCCTTACTGTTTTTTTTTTTTTTTTTTTTTTTTATCGGAACCAGAGCTCTAGCTAAAAATTCTTCAATCTGCACTCCAGGCTACAGCATGTCGCAAGTCTTCATATTATTTTGGCGTTAACATCTTTAAGTTAAATTATGATAAATTATAACTTTTGTTCGTTTCTGTCCCACTTTAAAGAAATTAAAGGTGAAAAAAGGGATAATAAAATCGATCTTGAAGAATACAGAATTTCATTCGTCCAGATTTCTATTTCCTTAATTCTGTGCAAAGTAGGTATCGGTGCAATTCTGAAATAATACTCCGCAAATTAGGAATTAGGAATTCTCACTTTGTTTCGCAAGTGGAAATGCTTACCTTGCGCAAGACAGTTCTGCGTATGGTGAGAATCTTTAAACAAAAAAAAATCTGGTTGTAAGCCGTTGGCATCACGTAGACGGCAAAATGGCGCTATGGCGAATATCATCGTGAAGAACTGAACGTCGGTCATTGATGGTGACCGTTTCTTTCAACACTGAATACGAACCTCTCAGACGCTAATTGTACATTTTAGGAAGTACAACCTTTAAAATAAAATGGCATTATGTTGTACGCAAGGAAACGTTATCAATAATGGGTGTGAAACACTTTTCGGTGATCTTTGGAACGATTTTTTATCCGCTTCTCACACTCAGGAAAGCTACTTATATTGTTCTTTTTTATAAAATTTAATTTGAAAGTATGTTCTTTGGCGAATAAGGAAGTTGATAGCAAACATAAAAAAAGAAAATGCTACAGTTGTACCCATGCACATTAAGTGGCAAAAAGTATTTCATCATTTTCTAAAATTCCAATCACCTAAATGCATTTTCAGTGAGCAAGAAAATTGATGGACGGACACACGGCTCCAAGTGTGTGCAACTATGGTTACGTACCTTTGAGCCACTTGAGTAACGTCGATAAGAGAATTGAACTGATTGATTACTCTTATTCTATTAATCCAGATTAAAAAATATATCAGTTGACATCAATATTTCATTATTCTTCCTTAGCTGGCTCCCCGAAACCTAGTAGTGTTATTGTTTTTATTCAATTTTGGCCACGTCGCCAGTGAAGGAAAGGCAAAAGAAGCGAGCCGTATTCTATTTTATACTAAACCTCATCGACTTTGGTAAATTGTATTTCAATTTTGAAATTACAAGTATACTAGTTTTCTTAGTATATACAATCAGCGGATAATCAGAAATGTTTGGGCTAGCCATATTAGAACTTCCCGACTTTATTACATACAATCTTAACGCCAAAATAACGTCAAACTTTACATTAAAATAGGTTCCAAAATGCTGCGAGTTTTATTTTTTTTTTTTTTATTTTTTTTTTTTCTGTTCTGTTTCAGCTAAGGTGTTAGTGCCAATTTTAATCCTATGCAATCCATGGACATGATGGCGTGAAGAACAAACTTTGTAATGCAGGCTGATCAAATTTTTGCTCTTTCGCTAACATTTTCACCACCGTCGCAATATACTTCAAGAATTGGTTACGCATTAACTGAAAATGGAATGGTCTTAATGTTTTGTATTAAACTTTGACCAATGCAGCTGCTGAACCTTATATGCATATTGAGAGAAAATTATGAACAGAATATATTAAATTCTATTAACAAAATACTTTAGTTTTATTTTATTAGAAATAGGTAGCCCTACTTTGAAACAACGGGTTTGACAAGCATTTCCAAACTCTAAATCTGTGATGATGTACGCATGATAAGATATAAGATAAGATATTATTTAAAAAAAAGTACAGTATTTTATATAAAAAAAAAAATTAATCGATTATCGGAATAAATACTGTTTTTCAACTTCTAAATAAGATGTTTCGTTAATATTTATAGCATCATTAAATGATAAAAGCTGGCAAAAACTGAAAGCCTCAATTCAGTCTTCTTCTTCAGTCTTCTTCTCTCAAATAAAATCAGTTAATCGCTAACCAATCAAATGAAGAACGAAGAATAGCGCTTACCAATCAGAAATAAGCTAGTGCTGGATTATGAAACCAAAACGAGCGCACAAGACACGCCCATTTTACAAGATTGCCCCGCAAGCAGTTTTAATTGGATTAGCGTATTTATAAACCACGCCCAGTCAAAAGCGATTGGTTAGTTATTGTTTCGGGTTTAACGGCCCTTTGAGAAAGTATTTCTGTCCATATCGGACCGTCTCTCAGAGAAGAGAGAAAGAAGCGAGAAATGATAGACCAGATAAAAAATGTCCAAACAACCGCCACCCGCACCTACTGCAAGCACAGCAGGCCCTTGCCCTATAATTATCCAAATAAGTAGGACGCACCGGTATTGAAATTTACCCAGCAACATTGCCCGACACGACCACCCCTAGTTAGAACGGATGAAAATAGGCAAGGAATATAATAAAAATAATAATTCAATGTAAATATCTTTTTTGCTGTTTATTATGGAAATAGTCCGAAATAATAAAATTAACAGTTAAATGATAGTAATAGAAGATAGAAGACAAAAGAATAATTATGTAAATGGGTACAAGAAAAAAAAAATAAAGAAAAATTGTAATATAATATATAATACTATTTAGATGAAGAAACTGTTGATTCTTATCTGTATCTGTAATAAATAAAAGAAAATCCATTGACAAACAGGAGTTTTCGAGATTTGGAGCGCACATTAAATGTAACCTTTCGAACTTCGACCTCTAAGAGTGACCATGACCTTTATAGGACATCATTGAAATATAAGTTTTGCACATCGTCGCGATAAGAGGAATATTTGACCTCAGTTTCGAAAAAATCTTTTAAGGGGTTAAGGAAATATGAAGTGGGCACGAAGCATTATATATTGTAATATGAAGTGGGCACGAAGCGTAATATGAAATTACTATAAGAAAAATACAAAGGGGTCTTATTCCGCCAATACTGAAAGAAAGATTATGGTTCTTTTTCTCTGCACATCGACTGAATGTGCTTTATATCTGTCCATACTTTCATGAAAAATCTTAAACGGTTTTCGAGATATGGAGCGGACACAAAATGTTACCCTTTCTTCGACCTCTAAGTGTGACCTTGACCTTTGTCGGGCATTGTTGAAACATAAATTCTGCAGATCGTCTTGATAAAATATTTGACCCAAGTTTCAAAAAAAAAAAAAAAAAAAATCTTTCGATGGGTTCAGGAGATATTAAGCGGACTCGAAAAGCTAATAGATGGATAGACGGACGTGCGAAAGGCGCGTAATTTAATTCTTTAACAGCCGTCTGATATATATTCTTTTCACGTTTCTTACTTTCTTATTTTCCTTTCTATAAAAGGTTCGATTCTCACTTTGTCCCAACGATTCCTACTTTGCGAATTTGTGTAGGACAGTTCCAAGAATTGCCACAATTCCTACTTTGCCCGAAGATTGATAAGAATTTCAAGTTTATGTAATGTATAAGGAAACAACAAATGCAATTTAAATTTTTGGTAAAAACGGCTATTACATGGTTACACCAAATCAAGGAGAGACGGGCTATCGAAGACATGCCTGTCCTGTACAAACATGCACCATGAATGGATTCGTTATGAATTTGGAAAGGATTGTCACCCCGCAAAATGTTATAAAAACGCAAAATGTTATAAAATTTATAGAGAAGCAAAATGTTATAATTTTATAACATTTTGCGCCGAATCTCAAAACTAATAAAAACGCAAAATGTTTTAAATTTCTTCACCGCGCAATGTTATAACAACGCAAAATGTTAAAACCACTATACGAAAGCAAATTGTTATAACTTTATAACATTTTGCAGGACTCAGAAATTTTTAACACTTTGTGTTAATATGAGAAATATTCGGCGCAAAATGTTAATTGTTATACTATTTGCGTTGTTATACTTATCATAACAGTTTGCATTGCTCTAACATTTTGCTGGACGATAATATTTATTTTTTTTTTTTTTAGAAAGTGAGGTACTCTGGCACCATGGATGCAGTGCCACGTAAGTTTTATTATTATTATTTTTTTTTATTATTACTATTATTATTTTTAACTCTGTGGAGCCTTTATCCGCTGTGATAGATAAATCTACATGTAATGCATGATGTACATAGTCTCTTATAATTCTGTACAGAATGGTTTGGTGTATTTTTATATGTCTGTATATAAACATGTATGTACTGTGATGCTGTACACCAAAATGAGACTTTAATAAACTATATAAACTATAACTTTTTGCATTGATATGACTTGACATTCGACGCAAAATGTTATATCTTTACAACATTTTGCGTTGTTTTAACATTTGGTGTATTTACGAAATTTATAACATTTAGCGTTGAACCCACATTTGTATAACATATGGAATTTGACGCAAACTGTTATAAAGAGTAAACATTCTTGTGTTGTTGAAACATTTTGCGGGATGAAGAAATTTATAAAAGTTTGCGCTTCTATTAGTTTTGAAATTCGACACAAAATGTTATAATAAAGTTATAACATTTTGCGTTCGTATGGTTGTTTTAACATTTTGCGTTGTTATTACATTTTGTGGGGTGAAGATATTTTAAACATTTCGCATTTTTATTAGTTTTAAGATCCGACGCAAAATGTTATAAAGTAATAACATTTTGCGTTCCTATAATTGTTTTAACATGTTGTGTTGTTATTATATTTTGCGTGGTGAAGGAATTTATAACATTTTGCGTTTTTATTAGTTTTGAGATTTGACGCAAAATGTTATAAAGTTATAAATTTTATAACATATTGCGTTTTTATAACATTTTTCGGGGTAACAAATCGTCACAGTTTATTTATCCTTAGTAGTAGTTACAGACATATCATAATAATTAATTGTCAAAAGATGAATGAGCAGTTTATTTAGCGCACTGTTTTATTTATATCTTATTTTCGAACGCAAAGTCAGTATATATTATATATGAAATAGATCAGATCTAGTTGTGAGTTTTATACGTCACTGTTTGGACGTAATTTGTAAAGATGATGAGATAGTGAGCGCAAAGCGCGAGTGATTTATCTACTAACACTGAGCTGATCGACAAACAGTAAATAATTTCTCAATGAAGCAGCTGTAGCCTGTTGCCATGTTTTCACATGAAATAGAGAAAATCGAATCCGAAAAATATATCTAAAATATTGAAATGTTTTAATGAAATGTAATTAAGAAAACTATTGAAATAACATAAAGATCATACTGTACCCCATGTTCAGATAACATAGGTTCTTTTAACGTCAGCTTGAGTGGAACGCTAAGAGCGCGGTACTACCTATATTTTGATTCAAATAAAACACTTACGATTAATTCTAGAGAATCTGTCAAGATGAAAAACAGAAATAAAGTGAATAAATATCTCGTAACATCTTAGAGAGAGAGAGAGAGAGAGAGAGAGAGAGAACGATCCGGACACGTCAGGGGTTCATTTTTTTCATTTTGATATTTCTTCCACAGTACGTGACTTCGCGCAATAACAGCGTCACATTACGCAAAAACGGACACTTGATGTATTTAAACCATTCTCCTTGTAGGCGAAATAAGATACTTATTCAGTCTTTTCGTTTTACATGTAGCTAAATTATTGATAACAGATCATAAATGTTTTTTTTTTTCTGGAGACTAAAGGCATGTCGGAAAATGCAATCAGCGCTTTCGCCATTGAAAGCAACGACGCTGTAGGAACAGTGTGTGTGTGTGTGTGTGTGTGTGTGTGTGTAGGGGGAGGGTGTTATAGTTAAATATTTTGTGAAATTTAGTCGCAAAGCCTTAACAGTATTCGAAAATATCCTGTAAGCACAGTCTATTAAAACATTTCACAACTTCATCATATGTTTCGGAGCGTTTTTCTCCGTTTACTTTTTTTTTGACAAACAATATTAGATAGCAAAAAAAAGTCATGTTTGTATCCAACATTGATTGATTGATTGATTGATTGATTGATAATCAATCGATCAATCAATCAATCAATCAATCAATCAATCAATCAATCAATCAATCAATTGTATCAAATAACACGTAATGAAAAAGATTTTGAGAAAAGCAATAACACATCTTTAGAGGCCACTTGACGGCCCACAACACAATATTTGGTATGGAATTTATTTGAATACCATAGCGGAGAGCAAAATAATGTGAAAACATGTATGTTTGACCGCTTTGTTTATTTTAAAAATTTACTCCCTTTATAATAATAACAGAAATGATTTGAAGAAACATTTCATGCAATACCTCCGACATGGTCTAACTATACATTTGAATTAGACTTTAGATAATAATATTTGATAAAACTGTCTTTAACAAAAAAAAATAAGAATGGCGGACCGCGGTTGAAATCGCATTATTGGACATAAATGGTATTTTTTCTTATTCGTGCACGTGACTAAAAAGAAGCCTATTTGTTTCAAACTCAAAAGAAATTCATTTCGTGATAGAAAAGACTGAACTTCTCGAGCATTTATCTTTTTACATGAAAACTAGATATCTAATTCTTTAAAGGAACAAAATAAATTTTAGTTTAATTTTTTCGACATTTATACAAAGGGAAACAACTTTGTGACTTCCTTTTGCTTCCCAGGAAGAAGTCCTTTCAAAATGGGATCTACTCTTAAAAGAAAGAACTTGCTCCTTGAGGTGCAAATTCTTTCCTTGAAGAGTTGATGGAGGCAAATAAGAAAATAGCAGAGTGGCCTTCTTTAAAAGTGTGTTCCTTTAATGAAAAACTCGTTCTTGATACCGGAGTAAGATGGCATGAGACTATCATGTTGGTCATGAGAGAACTTGTCTTATGCATAATTCGAAGTACGGAAGATGTTGATTTCAGGACGCTGTTGCAAATATAACAAATGCAAAAAAAAAAAAAGGAAAAAAATAAGCTTTTACGATTAACAACATATTTACTGGCTGCCAGGCCCTTTACCGTAAAAAAGGGCAGTCACAGTGAGTGCCGTCAGTTTTTGATATGGAAAATGACTGCATTGCAAAAAAGCTTGCTTTAATTCTGAATATTATATATTTTTGAATTTCAATATAATCAATGAAGAAATCAATTGCGTATTAAAAGCAGTTTCTTTGTCTGTTTTTTTTTTATTATTATTTATGCATTGCAGTCATTTTCCATATTAAAAGTTACTGTACTATTTTACGGTAAAGGGCCTGGATGCACGCAATATGAGCCGCGACACGACAAAACCAACAATGTGGTTGTACGCCCAATGCAGACTCAGATCAGCCTGGGCATCTGCCCAGTTTGATCAGACTCTCAGTTAAGGGCTCAAAGGGTAGCTAAGGGTCTAAGCTACCTCCATGTAGACAGCGAAGACTCTGATCAGACTGGGCGGATGCCCAGGCTGATCTGAGTCTGCGCTGACACACAATCACATTGTTGGTTTTGTCGTGTCGCGGCTCATATGTAATATCGTTCCAAATTTCGTATCCCACTGTAAAAGATTTCCGTAGACTTTACGGTAAAAGACCTGGCAACTGGCTGCCAGGCCCTTTACCGTAAAAAGTATGGGATAGAACCGTAATTTTTTTTTTACTAAAGAAACCGACTTCATTGTATAGAAACATTGCTTTAAATCCGCATTTAATTTTTGTATAATCAATAAAAAATCAATTGCGGAATAAAAACAAGGTTTTACACAATGCAGTCATTTTCCATCTTAAAAAGTTACGGTACTATCCCGTACTTTCTACGGTAAAGAGCCTGGCAGCCAGTTGCCAAGTCTTTTACCATAATTTCTACCGGACTTTTTACAGTGCATACGTACGAAAAAAACGTAGCGATTTACATTTTTCCCCATTTGTTGCATTTTACGGTTGCAACAACTGCTAGGGTCATCCTTTTTTACTAGTGCGAGCGACAGTGTAAAAATACGATTACATGGATTGGTTTAAGTGATATGCATGTAAATGAATTCACATCATTGTAAGACTGCCTAAAACAAATTCTCTCTTGAGTTTCAATTTATAATGCACTAACCCTTTCTTATCTGCCATGACTGTTTCAGCTCTTGAACATGGAGAAATTCTAACACATTCTAGTCTCTAAACTCTGAGATGAAACACAAAAACTCGAACACAGTGTGTCTATTATCAGTCACATGTTTGTTTCTTTGAACTAAACTAAAGATACAGTATTATTGTTCTTGGGTTATGAGACAAAAAAGTTAAACATTATTTTAAATTTTCAGCATTTTAGTACAAATATTCTCACAAGTAAACCAGTTTGGGCAGCGAAACGATGGGCAAGGTTTTTATACAAAAAATTCTTTCGGATATTGTGTCAAGTATAGTGACTATTCACACCTTTAAGTGTCATATTCTTGGGCAAAAACAACACTGAATGATGAATTCTGCAAAAGGTGTGATTTTCTTATAAATGTCCATCAATCTCTTTATGACATTTCACACCTCAGGGTTCCATATTCTTGATTAAAACAATACTGGGTGTCAGATACCTGTGGAAGGTGCGATTTCTTCAATCAAGCATCTATTTGAAAAATCATGTAAAAAAGTTTATTCGCTCACAAGAAGAAAGAACAAAAAGAAAAAAAGAAAAAAGGAAAAGAAAGAGCCTTTGAATTTCATAATTGCGGCCGTCGGGGATTAAACAATTTTAACTTCGAATCCCTTATTTGTCACCCGACGTAGGCGGAGGGGGCTCCAGAAATGATCCACGTCCGCCCGTGTGTTTGTCCGTCAGTGCGTCCGTCCGTCCGTCCGTCCGTCCGTCCGTCCGTCCGTCCGTCCGTCCGTCCGTCCGTCCGTCCGTCCGTCCGTCCGTCCGTGTATGCTATTACATGATTAGTATTTGTAGATTTTTCTGGTTAAACGATAGATTACTGACAAGGGTTATTTCCCTTTTATAGATGATAGATATTCCTTTTCAGGTAAAGGATAACTCCAGAACTATTTCTATTAGGAGGCAACATTCAATTTTTTTCATCAGATTCAAATTTAGCAGAGCTATGGCCATTGTTAATTTGTTATGCAGTCTTGATATATGGGCATCGCGTGAGGGCCTAAAGGTTCCATCACCTGATAAATTTTGGGGCATATTTCATGAATAAATTTCACACAGGATTAAGCCCCTTTCTAAACTTACTTATTTTATATTTTACTGATCTAGCGGTCCCGGGTTCGAGACCCCCTGGAGGTTGGACTCTTATCAATCCTAAACGGGGTTCCATTGCGCACAGCTTATCATTATTACCCTGCCATCGTCCCGATACTTTGTAATTGCCTATATATACTGGTTTCTCATTTCAACGTTTCGCAATAACGTTACGTTTTCCGTTATCATCCATTATTTAAACTTGGTAGGCAAAAAGGGATACGTCATGCTCACTTTTTTTTTCTCCAAAATATAAGGGTTAATTTTTTGTGTGTGTGTGTGTGTTTCTTTTCATAAAGGTCCACTGCTCTAACAGCATGAACAATTTTATGATGAGGTATCGCTTCAAGCTTCTCACTATAGTCTCGTCATTTACATAAATGACAGTGATTAGCCAGCTTTAAACGAATAAAACATCCTTGAGTTTTACATAATAAAGGGTTGAAAACTTATTTGGGTCAGTTTGGTTGGCAACTAAAATGACCTACTCATTAACTTGAATAAAATGGTAAAAATACAATGTACAGACTTGAGGCCCAAATTATTATCCCGCCTATGTCTATATAGCATTGCTAAACGGGAAACCAGGTCAGGAAATTTTATTTCGTGGAGCAATTTCTTAGTTTTGAAAAACTTGTTTTCTCTAGTTTTTGCCGGTTACATGACTCAATATATGCACATCAACCTTCATCTTATTACCGTCCGAACGTAAAGGTTTAACCGCATTTTACAATGGTTTGAGTTTTAACATTTTTATCACTGATATGACTATGGAGACTTTAAGTTTAAGGCAATTTTAGACTTATAATGTCCGATCAAATTTTCAATGTCAGACGAAAATGGAAATTGCCAGCGTTCTTTTACGCTTAATACACCAGATTTATTTTCCAAACATATTCAGTTTGGCAAATGAAACAATTCCATTCTTAAATTCAAATGGTTTCATTTACGTCGCGTAAAATGTGCAGTAGAGGAGACTTATTTTAGCCTGAGCCTGTTGTCTGAACTGAGTATTCCATTTCTGTACCTACAACTATGAATCATGGGAAAAGTAAATAATCTGCTCAGTCTGCGTGAAAAGGGAAGGCTGATTTGACTATATAATGGTCTTGGGTTCGAAACCGGCTGGAGGCTGGAGTCGGAATTCTTTCCAACCGTAAACAGGGTTATATTGCACAAAACCGATCATTACCATCTTCCCATTGTCCTGATGTGACTGAAATCCTGTTAAAAAAGACGGAAAATCGCAGGGCATCCATCCATCCATTATATTTACATCAAAAATATATATAGACGGTCAAAGCTGGATCTGACCCAGATGCAAGTAAATTTATTATATCTCTATAAATTTGACTAGCATTTAACTAAATTTTATAACTATACATACTGGCTAAAAATACTGAAGAAGAAAAAATAAATCTGAAATATTAGCCGAAAAGAAAGAACGTTTGAAATACAAATTATTTGTTTATTCTTTGCATGATTTTCAGTATCAACCGATGACAAGGACCAGTCGAAAAAGTCTATATGCAATATCAATGTCGCCAACTAAAATATATATATATATATATATATATATATATATATATATATATATATATATATAAAAAATCAAACTAACGAGATGGAACGTCTGTAAATAATTTAATTTTCCCTATGCATTTCACTGTATAAGATCATCAGGGGAATAATGGCGTTGTATACATAGTAACGGCGTTATACCGTTACGTTATTGTGCACATATATTTATGACGTCATTTGAAACTGTTCAGTAATGGATTAAAAGTGTTTATGAAATGTTTTTCCATGTTTAACCTAGCTGAAACGTTTTCCGTAAACAATTTGTAAAACGGGAATATTTTAAATTTTGGTTCAGTTTTGCAACAGTCGTCTAAATGTTTGCTTACTGGTATTTGTCTTACCGAGGGGTCTCTAATCTGTTGCTTGTGTACTGTTACCCTATTTCTTAGTTTGTCACCAGTTTGGCCTATATAGTATTCGCCGCATCCATTGCACGAAAGAGCATATATTACATTTGAAACTGTACATGACATTGACGTCTTCACTGTAAATATTTTACCTTTAAAATTGAATTGGTTGCCTTCTATCAAATATGGGCATAAACCACATATATATATATGCGTATATGAATGTTACTGGGGCGAGCCTACGCTGTTCGAAGATACAGATACATATAGCACCCTTTGTTGCGTGACGCCGCTCATTCTGTTAATCTGAATAAGCATAGTTCACACAATACGATAGATTTGACATGACAGAGAACCCTCCTACTGGAGATTCGCGGACTCTGATTGGTCCACAGGAGGAATGTCTCCTGATTGCTGATTGGTTCTTGATAAATAATACCGGTTCTGTTCCGCCCATTTTTTTTGTCATCGTGTTTAATGAAAGCCTCGATTTTGTGCTATACCGTTGTGCCCCACAAACTAATCCCCACCTATAGGCAAGTGATAAAGAATTCAAATTCTTCTAATCACCTTATAGTTACGGTCATAAAACTCAACAATGCGTAAATAACAACAGTGGCCCCAGTCAATGGCGTTAGCCGTCAAAGAGCGAAAAATGTAGCGAACACACACACACACAAACATACACACACAAATAGATCACATATATATATAAAATATATATGAACTAAAAATACAAATATTGTAAGGAAGAAAATTTTGATGACTATAACTTTCTCAATATCATTGAAAGGAAGAAAATTTTGATGACCACAACTTTAATTTTATTGGAAAGAAGAGAAAATTTTTATGACTATAATTTTCTCAATATTATTGGAAGGAAGAAAATTTTGATAACAAACTTTTCTCACTATTATTGAAAGGAAGAAAATTTGATGACTATAATTTCTCAATATTATTGAAAGGAAGAAAATTTTGATGACTACAACTTTCTCAATATTATTTAGTTTATCGAACTAGATCTTTTATTATCACTATTATTTCGTTTTTGAACATCTATGTTTTTTTTAAAGTTTAATTGTTAACGAACTAGATATACATGTAGTTTATACTTTTTCCATGAATCACTCAAACAAAAAAAAGTAGTACATGTAAGAGATCATCAGTCTGAGCAATAGGCTGTTTGCAACCAAGCGAAAGCAAGATAAAACACAACAGAAAACGCAGAACTAGTATAAGAAAGAAACGTTTGCTTATTTTATCGAACTATGCAAGCAGATGTTTTTATTACCACTATTATTTGCTTACGTTTTTATATATATTTTTTTTATCTTTTTTAAATGAATATATATTATTTCAATTTGTTTTTAATTGTTAACAAACTAGATCTAGAATTTTACTATTTTTATCTCTTTTATTTCTAATTCTAATACCGATGTTTCCCAAGAGGGCGCTATTATTTTCTAGTGTACGCTGTTTAATTTTTTTATTTATTTTTTTCGTTTGTATCTATACATCTTTTATTTTATTATTATCATTTTTTTTTAATCTTTATATTATTTTATTTACTTTATTGTTGTTTGTTTTGTTCTAATAATTCATAGACAGGTAGGTGAAACAGAGACATTTTTACATAGTAAAAATAAGAATAATCTCTGTAACTTTGATTTCATGACATATGTTTTTCACACCTTTTGCACACAATATTTTGACATGTTTTTACAAGGATTGACATTGCCAGTTTTGTTGTTGTTGGTCTGTGATTTGTAATTTGTGTACACATCACCATTATTAATTAACATCAAAATGACAAATTACGTTTTGAACTCGATCTATGAATAAAAACTATTTATTTGTCTTAAAGGACTCAGTACTACATCACTGAGGATATAACTGAAAAAAAAAAAGAGAATAAGAAAATAAAGCCGAATGCTTCCATCTTCCTTCTTGTTTGAGAATACTTTTGAAATGGCCAAAACTACCATTTCATTTATTCTCGTTTCTGAAGTCTTTTAAATAAATAAATAAATAAACATCTTGTTTACACAAATAATTAACTTGTTTACACTAAGAGTATGCTGTTTGCACGATGAAGGACGTTTGATAGACGTAATCATTACAGTTTTAAAGTAGTGCCCATGATACTGCCCTTTTCTAAGGATTTCTATTGTATATTATTGTATTAATGAGACTATTATGCTTATATGCTTATATATGATATGTATTGTATTTGTAAATGTATAGTGATGAGCTGTATATGCTTAAGCTTAATAAATTCTTCTTCTCTTCTTCTTCTTCTCTATACCAGGTTCAACGGTAATTTTAATCATGTAATTGCCGTCACGTGAAAGGGGGCGGGATGTGTGTGTGTGTGGGGGGGGGGGGGGGGGAAGGAGGGGGGGGGGGGGGTTGAGCCATGTGCGCGCAGTAAATGCTTGGATCGGCTTGCGCGGCTGCAAAGATTATCGGTATCTTTAGATTGGATGGTCTGCACATGGGGAATGACAATGCGCGGATGCGTAGTCTGATCTGGGTCGTTCCTGCTCGCACATGCCGTGGGGTTCCTTTTACACGCGAGGACATTTATACATATTCCACATAATTATTCGCAAGGGTCGAATGTCGTACGTATCTGATGTAAAGGGGTGGTCGGGTCGGGCGAGGGTGCTGGGCAACTTTCAATGCCGGAGCGTCCTACTACTAATATTGGATACAAGTATGGCAAGGGCCTACTGTGATTGCAGTAGGTGCGGGAATCTGCTATTGGATACGTTTTCTCTCGCCTGTCATATCTCTTTTCTTTCTCCCTCTCTCTGGGAGACGGCTTGATATAGACAGAATTACTGTCTCATAGGGCCGTAAAATCCCAAACAACCAGCCACCCAACCAAATGAATCTGCTGTATTAGGCTATCTGGCCATGTGTCATAGGGTATAATAATATGCCTATTGCTCTTCATGTTGTTCACATAATTAAACGGAGAGAAATACAGAATATTAATTTGAATTGTATTTCAAAAGAATGCTTCCATTCATTTCAGATTCGAAATAGAGCAAGTGAGCAGGGGCTCACGTATGAGCAGGGGCTCACGTATACCTCCGACCAGCCCCACCGCCCCCTGAGTATCTTTGTTGTTTACCAGAATACGTGTGCTTTAAGTAGGCCGTCCTCCACTAGCAGTCCCATTTCCCTACGTATATTTTAGTATAAATAACTTATTATGATAATAAGGTATGTAAGTGAGAGAGAGAGGGGAGGGAAATGAGAGAGGGAAGAAAGGAGAGAGAGTAAGAAAAATGGGGCGAGAAGGAGTCGCTTGGGGGGCGGGTTTTTGGTTACCGTCAGCTACTGTCGACACCCAGAAGTGCTAATGCCATGGCATTGCAAACAGACAGTGTCGGCCAGTGTGGGCGGTTTCCTGTTCCCCGCCCCCTCGGGGCTGAGCCCATGTGCTATTAAAAAGGCGCAGTTGCCTCGTCCCCATGCTGCGGTCGGTGAGAGCGCCCAGAGCGTGGGGTGTCTTTAGACCATTGCAGCCGGTTACTTGGTTCCTGCGAAAAAAAATCTTCTCCCCCCCCCCCCTAAGTATGGGTGGGTGGGGTATTTCGGGTAAGTAGGTAGATCGTATAGAGGTTTATCTTATTTAGTTTAGCGTCCCTTCACACCCTCCTTCTGCCCCTTCCGCCCTATTTCAAATATCGCTGTTTTTGTGTTATGTATTTTGGTCTAAATAAGCTCCCGGGGTATTGGCCGGGGTAATGAAAAATGGTGAAAATTTTTTTTTAGTTTTTTCTAGATTTTTATCGTGAGATGGTACGTTTGGGTGCCAAAAAGATGTTTTGTGATATTTTTCCCGTGGTTGGATATATGTTTGGCTGGCAATGGGCCGTTTTTATCGGGCCGCGGCCCGTTTTGAGCGAATTTCGCATGTTTTTGAGTCTAATTTTCGGTACGTTTCGGCAGAGATGACGGAAGGTGGCGGGAGGAAACGCATATAAGGTTGAGTGGTTATAGTATATAGTATATAAAATTATGATAATGATGACGATAATGATAATAATAATGATAAGAACAAGTTAAATAGAGGCTTGGCCTGCAAGGATAATTTTTGTCCGAATGCCCGCTCTATTTCGCTGTAAAACTGAATCTCTGTTTCTCTTATTTACTTTTTCGTTTCCTGTTAACCTATAATCCCTAGAGTTTGTTCCCAAGGGTTTTTATTTTATATTATTTTTGTGTAGCCCGTGTCCTCAATATATTGGAAGACGGTATTTAGTATTTCCTGATCTTGGGCAGTTAACAAAGCTTTTGTGGCCAGGCTCCCGGCGTATGGTGTGTTCTGGAGAGCAGTTATTAAGTTATTTCTTGCCGCAGCATGAGTTGGGCAGTGTAGAAAATAGTGGTCAGTGTCCTCTATGCCCCCGCAGTGGGAGCACAGTGGGTCTGCTTCACTGTACCTAATGTTGTTGGCGTTTAATCCATTTACGCCTAGTCTTAACCTTGTAAATATACGGTCTAGAAGCCGTTTCTCACTATATAGGATGCGGGCTTTGGGGAGTTCAGGGTCTAAGTCGTGCCTGAATCCCCGGTGTTGTCTCCAATCGTTTGCCCATTCTAATTTAATTTTGGCTTTGATAATTGGGTAAACTTCCTGTGATGTCGGGAGGTAGTTGAGGGCCGTCCCGTTTGTGAGTGCTGACTTCGCAGCCTGATCTGCTCTCTCATTTCCTTCAATGTTGCAATGTGCTGGGCACCAGTCAATGGATAGTGTAATTCCTAATTCTATTATACGGTGTATAAGGTACAGGTGAAATGAATCTGATCTGTGATTACAGAAATATGAGCAATCAAGAAGCTGACAAAACTTTGACGTGTACTGTCCTAATTATTGACCCCTGAACCCACCCAGGGGCTCATCCCATCGGCTTAGACATTTTATGTCAATGGTGATACTATAGAGATATCATAAACTAAACGTGAGAAGAATATGACCGACAGTTACAAAGATATGAGCAATTCAAAAAGGTTATTCGCAAAACTTTAACGCAAACGATGACTTACGGACGGACGGACGAACGGACGGACGGACAGACGGACTAACGGATGGAATGACAAAAACTATTTATCCCTGGCATACTTCATATGTCGGGGATATACTCATAAATTCATCGTTACCCTTATCTAGTAACGTATTTCATCCTTGCCGCAAAAGGAGAGTCAAAGCCGTTTAAATAAATAAATAAATAAATAAATAAATAAATAAATGTAAGACAAGAATTTAAGGAAACATCTGTAATCACAATTTACACTTCATATTTTCCTTTAAAGTGAATTAATGAATAAATAAGTCAATAAATAAATAAACATTATATAAATAAATAAATAAATAAATAAATAAATAAATGTAAGACAAGAATTTAAGGAAACATCTGTAATCACAATTTACACACTTTTGCCGCACTGAAGTGCATAATACGACCGAACGCAAGATCTTGCACCGCAAGATCTTGCATAACCGCAAGATCTTACAAAAGGGAAGCTTCATGACTCCCTAGAACAAGCCAAGACCGACCTGAAGAGTGCCCATGAAGACTTGAAACGTCGACAAGATGATTTGGATAAGAAAGGTAAGGATGGTACTCAATTGCGGACAGTTCCTTGCTTCGTTAGTGGACAAAGAAGATATAACCATTGTTTTTTTTTTGTTTACATTTCTAGCAAGTATTGTTAGATCTGTTTAAGTAAAACTTTCGCTGGATGCAACAGTAAGTGATGCTTGTAGCCTGCAAAGACCTGCCCATCATCTCTTTTCTTTCAAACTTTTGGGGTTTAGCAGCACTGAAGAAGTTAAATACAGAAATACGCGTCCGTCGCACTAAACTTGGTATGGATACGTTTATATTAAAACCACTGGGCCGGTATCGCTGCTGGTAGACAATTTGTCCCCGGGGATATCATCAACCCAGTTAGTGATTCAGTGTTGATTCTGGTTCTCTAGCATTGGGGTCATTACTTCAATACTGATTTTAAGTAACCTTATTCCATTTGATGTATATCTGGTAAAAAATCTAATTATTCTAAATCTAAGACAAACTTGTCATACCGACTAGAATCTTAGTTAAGTTTGGCTTCCATTCTTTGAGCTGGTTTGGCTTTTTGCTGGTTCTTGCTGCATCGAACATCTCTTTCCTGATGCCCTTGTCTGTCGCTTTTCTCGAGACACAGGGGTTGAGGTGGCTTGATGAGGGACGTCTGCGCTCGCGTATTAATACGTAGGCGTCTCTTACCTGATGTCTGCAGCTATTGGGTCCCACAGAATGCGACAGAAGGTGTAGCTCGGAGAGGGATGCCCGTAGCCTGCCGAGACCTGCCCATTATCTTTTTTCTTTCATTTTCTGGGGTTTAGCAGCACTGAAGCAGTTAAATTCGGAAACGCGCGTCTGTCGCACTAAAATTGGTATGGATACGTTTATATTATTATGTATCGAAAATGTAAAAACATGAACAAATGAAATGAAGTATAAAAACAAAAATACTGATTGTAAAGTCAAGCAAGACCGATGGAAGGCTTAAAGTTACCTTTTAAATTTGCAAGTTCAAACTGCTTTGGAGTCAACACATTAGGTTAAATTTACATTTAGACTTCACAAATCCGCTTCTTTGAAATATACAAACGTCAAAATGTAAAATATTCAGAGTCATAACTGCAGTAGTTACTTCAAAGCATTATTTTGGTACGAATACGAGTGTCTCAGTTTTAGCCGGTCGCCAGCAACAATACACAGCAGAAATAAAGGGAGAAAACGGGAAACATAGCCTTCAGGCGGTCTTTCGTCGAAGTGAAAGTGGTCAAAGTACCCAATCATAAGTCCGAAATTGTAAGTCATTTTATCATTGACAATTCTAGAATATTTCAGATACACAGATATAAACCCAAAAATAGAGGCGTGACCAGATGCTCGCGAGTAGTAAACATCACCTGCCTTTTATAATACACCCGTCATATCTATTTATCAATGAAAAAAAAATCGGTGAAACTGAAAGTGCGTAACTAAGCTTCGACTGAGACCATCAAATCGGAAAAAGGTTTAGAAACGGTCACATCGTAGGGATCAACGGGGTCATGGTATCTCTCATAACACTGTTTACCTGTCGGAACAGGCTTTACTTTCTGATTACCCTGTGTCAACAGTTTATGGGTCAGCAGCTACCCTCTTTCAACAAAGTAGATATTAGAAACAGGCTCTAGCATTGCGGACTAGCTGAGAAACATGGACTCCGTATGCAGGTGCCGAAGGGATATTACTACTAAAAAATAGAAAGTTTATGATTGGAAAATTGAAGCCGTCCTTCTGTAATAAAGCCTAGTAACATCGGTTCGTTATACTGCTGTAAAAGGATGTTCTTACTCTGTCAGGACTTGTCAGGATGTTCTGACTCTGTCAGGACTTGTCAGGATGTTCTGACTCTGTCAGGACCTGTCAGGATGTTCTGACTCTGTCAGGACTTGTCAGGATGTTCTGACTCTGTCAGGACCTGTCAGGATGTTCTGACTCTGTAAGGACTTGGCAGGATGTTCTGACTCTGTCAGGATTTGGCAGGATGTTCAGAGTCTGTCCGGACTTCATGTTAGAAACCAATATGTGGTCAGTAACTGTCTGATTCATTTCCAATACCAAACGGATTCAACCACCGTTATTTTTTATTTTAGTCGGGCGAATATCAGTTACAACGTTGGCTAAACGTTTGTACCGGTGTGGACATGCTGCTGGGGCTCTGTGCCTAAACCGTCAGTGTTCTTCTATCTAAAAATGTTTCACCTGACATAACTAAGTACACCGTAAGATAGCAAAGCAGTGGAAGTTTAGAAACGGTTCCACAGCAGGCATGCTTCAGCTCGTTCCATGTCCTGACTTTCTATAAAAGTTTTATTAAATGATCAGTTTCCTGTTGTATGCGAATGTTCTCACATTCCACGAATATTGTTCCTGTTCTCTGTATAAGATTTGTTTACGCTCTAGTATGACTTTACTTTCGTTTCATTTTACATAGAAGTTCTTACACATTGACATGATTTTAATTTGATATTCAGTGTCAGGTATAGAACAGAAAGTTACAGTTGGGGAACAAGAGAGGACAACGTTATATAACCGACAAGACAAAATGGAATCTCTGCTTGAGGCTAGAAAGACACCACCAACAATAGGAGATAAAGGTATGAACTCTGGTCCATAAATCTTGGTGTTACCCCCCCCCCCCCCCAAAAAAAAAAAAAAAAAAAAAAAAAAAAAAAAAAAAAAAATACCACACTCACCCTCACATGCGAAGGATACCAATTCGACTTCTGTCCTTACGCACCCTTGACTGATAGCATCTCGCAAATCGACTTTTCCGCATTTTTGCTGTGGTGACTCATTTCCATTTATGCATGTTTATTTTTGGCCAATCTGAAAATCATTTAGCTGCATCATTGGTCCTGTGTCCTGTAATTGCGTACAATTTTTGCAAAAGCAGAGTTGGTTATAATTATAATAACTTTATATATTTATTGTAAATCGTAAATTGTTCTTTCAAATATTACTCAGGATGGATTCTATAGCGAGCTACTATGACTAATTCAGTCGACTGTAGAATCACACTTGTGCTTCAAAAGTGGGTGGGTATAATGATATTGAAATCTATCGTTTTTCATCATTTTAACCCAATAACCCAAAGCCCCGCGGACATTTTGACGTATTTTTACATATTCACTGTCAAGAATGGTACTTCATGCTTAACATTATGGACAAGCCTGTGGGAAGTTACCATCTTCTTCTTATCGTTATCATGGCAACAATTTTGTTACCCTTTTAAAAACTAAAAATGGAAAAAATCACATTTAGATAAGCCTTTGTTCATCCACAGCACTTTAATACTGCAATATGTTAGTAGATAGATACAATTTATTAGTCAGTTCTTTGCTTTACCACAGTTTATCGATTGCGGGTCCAGAAGGTAAGGTGTTGAAGGTCATGTTAGAGGCCCGAACAGGTGAAAATTTTATTCCAAAAGTAGGCAACAAGCCTGATATGATTTACCCCTCGCTCCTTTCCCCTAGCGTAAGCTTTGAAGACTACAGTTTTCCTGAAGCCTAGTGTCTTGCAAGTATTTTGCAACATATAAGCCCTCCGGCGTCAGGTTACGCAAGAACAGGATGTTACAAACGTTACCCATCAACAACATAAATAACATATAAAATAATTGAAACTTACAAAAGTATGGAAGTCACATTCACATCTTTGAAATCATAATATAAGCAGAATACTGTACAAATTATGTTCTTTGAAAGATCATTTTAGCTTACCTGGTGTTACGTTACATTTGTCTTTTCATTTCATTAAAATTGCTGTTTCCATCCAAAATACATGTAATTTCTTACTTGTTAGTTTTTCTTTCCATATTAGACAATAGGTGTGTTTCTTCTGTCTAAAAGGCAATTCGTTTATCTTTTCGATTCAGTAAATATAATTATCTTATCTGTTATACTTTGAGAGAAATAGGATGTTGAACATACTACAACCCATACAAAATATTTCATATCTCAGTTATCACTTGCCGGGCCACAAGCCATGTATGTATGGTTACCTCTCCAAAGGAAGTATATAGACCATGATTTACATAATGCCCTATGTCTTACAAGTATTTTGCATGTTGGCCCTCTGGCAATGGAAGCGTTATGCTTTAACAGCATGTTCAAAACGTTACCCATAAAAACGGTAAAATAATATAAAAATATTGAAACTTACAAAAGCACGGAAGTCACATTCACATGTTTTAAATCATAATATGTTCTAACAGAGGAATACAGTAGCTAAATTTTGTGATGTTTTGAAGTTCATTTAAGCTAATATGGCATTACATATGTGATATTTGTCTTTGCAAAAAATATAAATCAATAAATATAACACTACAGTAATTGCTGTTTTCATTCAGGGTGTTTTCTTCTTGTAAATTTAAAGAGTAATTACACTTCAGGCACTGACAGAATCAGATCCCAAACCCTATCCCCAACATTCCGTCTTAGATCTTACGTTTGTTACTTCTAAAACGAAATTTATTCATCTTTTCAGATCAGCGAATATTATTGTCCTATCATTTATCCTTTGAGAGAAATAAGATGTTGAACACAGTACCCACTTACAAAATATTTCATATTTCAATTATCAATTGCCATATAATTGAAATGTTTAAATAACAAATATGGAATTTAAAACAAGAGCAGAAGGTAAAATTGCATCTGTCAGCCTATCGAAACAGCAATATGTGTGGGACAATATGTTGAAAGCATATCTATCACTATTTCTATATTTCTATAGCCCCTTGACCGTAACGATCGCTTATGAATGTTACCTGTGACTGTTTTCGTTAAAATCATAGAACTTGAAGATAGAACAGTTTGGTTTTCTTTTGTTATCAGTTTCTTCATAAAAGCATCTTCGAGTATAAAAATACATTCTGGTTTGTTTTTGATCGTTAGCTATCATTAGTAGTGAAGTAATTAACATTTACGTATAATATAGTTCATTACAAATTTAAAGAGTAACTACACTTCAGGAACTGACTGAATCAGATCCCAAACCCTATCCCCAACATCAAAGGGAAAGATTGACAAAGACGTCCCAACAAACAATAAATTACAAGTGATAAGCCGAGTCAGCAGCTCTTTCCCAAATAGATAGCAACTCAGCTATCTTTATTGTACTAAATAATTTAGACCAACAGACGGGTTACAACGGACTAAGCAAATTATATGAAAAACATATAACGATTATTTTTACCTATTTTCAATTTTTATGATAGAAGGATTAACCTGAGAACACAATAAATTAAACAGCACCGAACATAAAACAAATGCAACCGCAACAAAAGTACAGCCTTGGGACGGTCAGTAATAACTACTGGGGGGGGGTTAAACCGGTTTTACTGGGCCCAAACCTTCACCCTCACCCTCCGCTGCGGTGCACACAATTAGTTGGTAGTTCGGTTCGTATGGAGGTCCCCTAATT
Source organism: Ctena decussata (assembly GCA_963989385.1). Classification (NCBI taxonomy): domain Eukaryota; kingdom Metazoa; phylum Mollusca; class Bivalvia; order Lucinida; family Lucinidae; genus Ctena; species Ctena decussata. Next base: position 79,275,879 of record OZ022509.1, read on the forward strand.
CATCAGAGAGTCATCACGGTCAACAATTAAGATCAAGAAAAGACCGTGATGAAGCAAGGATAAGGACTCGACAGCCAAAACGTGTTGAGACACCCGGATATCCCTGGGGCGTCAGCAACACCACTGGAGTACTGGAGCTAAAGAAGACCACCAGTTGAACCCCGGTGGGCCAAGAAACAGACAAACATCCGGCCCCAACCAACTAATATATAGCTTTATGTAGGGGCTATCATAGAGTCTGAACCCCGACCCACCGGCATGCAATTAAAGAGGACAGAAAAGTTGTCAACCGTGATTGGCTTAACCACTAAGCATGCAGACTGTCGCATAACATCTATGTTATAGCCAATGCGTTTAAATCGTATGATAATTTTCTTAAAGTGATCGGGAAATTCTGTTTCCCTACGATTTTGCGTAATTTATATACTAAGTCACCATAAAATTCAGTTTCCGATAGGCCTTGTTGCAAAAGTGACCTTAACCCTATATTATATTTAGAAACCAATTCAAAGTGTCTACGATAAAATTTAGAAAAAGATTTCCGAAGTTTATGATACCGATACCCCTGCTGTAAAAGCTTGGCAGTCAAACTTTTATTACGAGCATTGAAGTCAGTCAGATGACTAGACACCCTAGCGAAGCGAATAAGCTGAGAAATGTTAACACCATAAGAAGTGGTGCGGGGAACATCACCATCCAAAAACGGAAAATTAACAATGTCGAAATCAAAATCATCGCGTTTGTCATAAATTTTAGATGAAACAAATCCATCTACAATAGATAAATGTAAATCCAAAAATGGGCCCTCGGTATCAGAAGTATTTGCTTTATTTAACTGCAATTCAGCAGGATAAATTTGACTAACCATTTCTTCAAAATAAGGGTTGTCAATATTTAAAAGGTCGTCCAAGTATCTAGACGTTGAGTTGAATGCTTCAATGACATGAGCTTGAGTATCATCAGAAAGAGACATCATAAAGTCTCTTTCATAGCAAAATAGAAACAAATCTGCTACAAGAGGAGCGCAATTAGTACCCATCGGAATTCCTATAATTTGTCTGTGTAACTTAGTATCGAATCTGATGAAAATGTTATCTAGAAGATATACTAAAGCATCACAAACATTTTGGCAAGACCACATTTTAAACCTTTTTGGTCATCAGAAGTAAAAAAAAAGCATGTTTATCATTGCAAGCAAGATAAAGAGCACCCTCTCTCTGAAAAGTAATCTCAATTAAATTTATTAGTTTCTTTTTTATTAAATTATGGGGCAAAGTTGTAAAGAGTGTAGAAAAATCGTATGTAGACAAACTAGACGCGCGATATCCTCTAGACTTCAGTTTATCAAGAACCTCGGTAGAATTTTTAATTACAACACCACTTATCAAGGTTCTTCACTGTTTCTTAGAAAATAATAACAAATATAATAGTTGCAGCCCTAATGATCTGATGTGTACATGGTACATGTATCTTTGAACACTTTCATCAGCTAGTAGACCTTGAGCTAGCCTTGAGCTAGACCTGCACCCCCTCCCCCTATGGATCCCTATAATTTTCTAAAATTACATTATAGAAAAAATAATGTGACACATGTACAAGCTCTCTTTACGTTGGGGCGTTTATGTTAAAACTCAGCGTCAATAACGTCTTCCCAAATTTACATATTTACGTTATAACAGAAAATACGCATTGTTACACACGTGTAAGTATTCGCCCTAAATAATGTAAATAATGTTGGGTTTTATCTACTGGTACATAAATCGCTGTTTCAAAGTAATTGACACGTTAAAGATACGCTGAAAAATCCCAAAAACGTAGCTTGTATTGTATTTACGTTTTTTCCCTTCAATGTCTATATATAGGGGATTCAGGTGGTTTTTAAAAATGCAAATATGCTTATTTTTACCTATTTTATGAGAAAGCATATTCAATTTTCTCTGAAATGGTATGTACACTATTAGGATAGGGTGCTTGGTTCAAAAGCTATGACATGTTTTCGACAAGCCATCGAGACCATGTAATCATCCTCCCATGTATTCAGTATACGGGCTGATGGCACCGCATTTCTTAATCATTCAACAATAATTGGGGCAAGGATTTAAGTCTTCTGCTTACAGTCTTATTCATATACACTGTATGTTGCCGTAATATGGGCAGCACCTTCAGCAAATATTTTTGAGTGGTTCACTCGTTTCCATGGTAACCAGGCTGCCTTTTTCTGGCTCAAAATGGCAGCTAAATCAGAGTTTTATGTGACGAGGATATTGAGAAAACGATAAATGTGATAAAGAACATTCATAAATGATAAATATATGAAGCAATTATAAAAGCTGCATCATTTGCTAGCATTTTTTTTTATTTGTGAGTTTGTTTCCATGGTAATATGGCGGCCCTTTTCTTGTTCAAAATGGCCGCTAACACAGAGTTTCCATGATACAAAGATATCAAACGCCAAATGAAAAGATTAGAAACATTCACAAATCCTAACTGTAGTACAAAACAATTCAGTTATACAAGTTGCACACTTTGCAAGCTTTATTTAGTGGTTCAACCGTTTCCATGATAACAAGGATGCCATTTACCAAAATGGCCACGAAAACAGCGTTTGCCTGCCAAACTGAAAGAGATGATATTACGAGAAAAGATAAAGCAAATTCACAAATGACCTCGTGTGTGCCGCAACACTTAAAGCTGGAACATTTGCTTGCATTTTTATGTGGTTCACTTGTTTCCAAGGTAACTTGGTGGCTTTTTAGTTGGTAAAAATTTCTGTAAAATCTGCGTTTCTATGAAAAAAAGAAGGTAAAGCTCGAAATGCAGGTCTTGCTTACCACTTCTCGCAACAGATACAAATCACTATCTCATTCATGAAATGATCACGTCTGTAAGATCTGCTTATATTGCAAAATATGCACATCTGGTAAGTAAATAAATTCTTGTAAAATAAATAGCTCATCCAAGCGTGTGTGTTGTCATACACGAGTAAAGAACATGTGTTCTTTGATCATTTGGGGCCGTAATAAATAGCAAATAACATTTAGTATCAGTCTCCCCGTACTTGGTTGATTTGTTGGTAGATTTGCTCACTCGGTTGGCCATATGTTCTCTGTATCTTGATTATTTGTAATCTTAGTTGTTTCCAACTATGGTTTGAGGGCTGGATTTGGATTTTGATTGTTTCAGTTCCTGGTCTTTGCATACTTTTTACTTGGGTTTAACAACGCTTTGAAACACTATTTCAATTTGTATCGAGCCGTCTCCCTGAGCGGGAGAGACAGAAGAGACATATGATAGGCGAGAGAAGAAATATCCGAATAATCCCACCCGACACTACTGCAAGCACAGTAGACCCTTACCCTTCTATTATCCATATTAGTAGGACGCCTCGGCACCGAAATTTACGAAGCACCATTGCCCGACCGCAATCATGACTGCATCCCCCCTCCGACCCACCGGCGTGCAATTAAAGAGGACAGCAAAGTTGTCAACCGTGATTGGGTTAACCACTAAGCATGCAGACTGTCGCATAACATCTATGTTATAGCCAATGCGTTTAAATCGTATGATAATTTTCTTAAATTGATCGGGAAATTCTGTTTCCCTACGATTTTGCGTAATTTATATACTTAGTCACCATAAAATTCAGGTTCCGATAGGCCTTGTTGCAAAAGTGACCTCAACCCCATATTATATTTAGAAACCAATTCAAAGTGTCTACGATAAAATTTAGAAAAAGCTTTCCGAAGTTTATGATACCGATACCCCTGCTGTAAAAGCTTGGCAGTCAAACTTTTATTACGAGCATTGAAGTCAGTCAGATGACTAGACACCCTAGCGAAGCGAATAAGCTGAGAAATGTAAACACCATAAGAAGTGGTGCGGGGAACATCACCATCCAAAAACAGAAAATTAACAATGTCGAAATCAAAATCATCGCGTTTGTCATAAATTTTAGATGAAACAAATCCATCTAAAATAGATAAATGTAAATCCAAAAATGGGCCCTCGGTATCAGAAGTATTTGCTTTATTTAACTGCAATTCAGCAGGATAAATTTGACTAACCATTTCTTCAAAATAAGGGTTGTCAATATTTAAAAGGTCGTCCAAGTATCTAGACGTTGAGTTGAATGCTTCAATGACATGAGCTTGAGTATCATCAGAAAGAGACATCATAAAGTCTCTTTCATAGCAAAATAGAAACAAATCTGCTACAAGAGGAGCGCAATTAGTACCCATCGGAATTCCTATAATTTGTCTGTGTAACTTAGTATCGAATCTGATGAAAATGTTATCTAGAAGATATACTAAAGCATCACAAACATTTTGGCAAGACCACATTTTATCCATATCCATATTAGTAGGACGCCTCGGCACCGAAATTTACGAAGCACCATTGCCCGACCGCAACCATGACTGCATCCCCCCCTTCCCTCTCCCAACCACCGTACTCAAACACGTAATAATGCAGACTATGTGTTTCCCATTCCTTTAGGGTGATCATTTGGCAGTTAGAAAACAGTTACATTGAAGTCGGTTAAGTGCAGCTAATGTTAATTGCAGTGTGGCAGCCATATAAAATGTGTCCCCGTTCTTCACTACAGTGAAGATTACATATTGGGATAATTGGGCTCATTCTGAGTCAGTTCGAAAATAGTTCCGCTGAAGCCGATGCTAGTGGGCATTGGCAGTGTTGCAACATTAAATTACAGCACATGAACTGACTCAATGAAACCTTGTCTTTTGTTGATTTAATGTCTTCCTTGCTTCAAGAGGAACTTTCAAAACGTATTCTTCCTAAAGAGGACCTGATACAAATTCTTGAAATGTTTTCACTGACCTTAGAACGTTCTTCTCATGGTTTAATTTTGGCTGACCAGCTGGAGTTGACAATGTTTGTCGGCTGATCAGTAACTTAAAGACCCTTTATTTATATGATATTTTACTGTGTGGTATCGCTGCAAGCTTCTTACTTCTTTTTTTTGATATGACGTCACAACATGGCGGATGTGTTTTTGCAACAGTGCATTTCAAGAGCCAAAAGTTTCTAAAATCTATAATTTTGAGTTTGTGAAATGGACTAATTTTTGGATAGGTGTGAGTAGTAGATCTAGATACTTTGACTACTGAAGAATTTTTGATAATTTATGGGTCGAAAATCTGAGAAAAAGATTGAAAAGCCTGAAAAAGTGAAGTGCATTGCCTCGGGTGAGTCGGAAAATGTAGAGAATGTAACAAAGAAAAGTAAACAGCGAAAGCGTAAGAAGTCTAAAGGGTCACCTAACGGTCCTTCTATTCAGCCAGCAGAGAAACGCCCTGCAACAATGAAAAGTGAGCAGAGTTCTCCCGTGCAGAGCCAGTCGATATTACAGGGGACATTACAAAGCGGTTTGGGCCTTGTACAGCCGATTCTATACTCAAACAGGAGTCACATTATTTCCCAAACCCCGACCCAAGGATCGTCGCAGCAACTTAATATGAGTCAGTCACCACAGCTTAACATGATACCGCAGCCTGCTCCAATGCAGGGTACGTTGGTAAATAACCAAGCGTTACTTGAGCGCCTGGAGTCTATAGATAGTAAACTAAAATTGCTTGACAATATTGAAAGTAAACTATCCAGTATGTGCTCCCAAATATCAAATTTGGACAGCAGACTGTCCGTGAATGAATCTTCTGTCAAAACTTTGAGCTCTAGGGTACAAGATATTGAAGAAAGTAGCAATTTCGATTCTGAGTACTTAGAGAAGATTAAAGAGACAGAACGGTGTTTTCAAAGGAAAATAACTCTGAATAAGAAAATTCGTTCTGATTTGGATAAAGCGGCAGAGGAAAGAGAGAAAATGAAAAAAGACATTATAGATCTAAGTGCAAAGGCTACAGAGGAGAGGGAGCAAATGAGAAATGAGCTCACTGATCTAAAGGGCAGGAGCATGAGAAATAATTTGCTTTTCTACAATTTCCCGGAACAGAGCAATGATCAGAAAAATGAAAAATGTGAAGAAAAGATATACGAGTTCTGCGAGCTTGAGCTTGAAATGATTAACATTAGCTCTGATGTTAAAATAGAGAGAGCACACAGAATAGGAGCATTTAAGCGCGGAAAAACACGCCCAATTGTGGCTAGGTTTAATAATTATAAGGACAAAGAAGAATTTAAGAAAATAGGCTTCTCCAAATTGACAAACTCTCGATTTTCGGTCGGGGATCAGTTCCCGAAACTGGTACAGGATAGAAGGTGGAAGCTTATGCCTGTCAAGAAAGCTGCGATGAGGGAAGGCAAGAGAGCCGTGTTCTCATATGATAAACTCTTCATTGACGGAGAACTTTACGAGTTTCCCGCAAACGAAACGGGAACCAGAACGATAATAGAAATAGACGACAATCATCGGATAATGGTGACCGGTACGTCAATAACACGTCGACGTCAGCAGGGACGTCGCCAGGCGGATCTAAACGCAATGGTGCAGCGATGCGGCAGAATGATAAAACGTATTCTAACGCGGCATCGAACGTAACGTCGCGAAGAGCATTTGGTGGTACGTCTCCGTCAGCTTCCGGTGGTAGAGAGACGGAGTCTATGGACGGAGCTAGCAACTATTAGGGAAGTCAGGAGTGTCAAATTTCCATTTTGCTATGGAATTTGCAGGGTCTGGTAAAAAAACTTATAGACCCGGATTTTCTAGAGTACATTAAAATCTTAAAAAGTTAAATATGATGTTTTGTTTTTTACTGAATCATGGTGCAATAAGTACTCAAATATAGCTATTCAGGCATATACTGTTTACTCTTGTCCCCGTCCTAAGTGCAGCAAACGTGCGAAAAGGGACAGTGGCGGTATAGTTATATTTTGTAAAAATAAACTTGTAAATGGCTTAGAAATAGTGAAAATGGATGACAAGGGTATAGTTTGGTTTAAGTTAAAAAAGTATTTCTTTAATTTTGAAAATGATCATTACTTCTGTGTATGTTATGTTCCTCCAGAAAAATCTAAACTTTATACAGACATGTGTGGGTTGCAATATTTTGACTATTTTCATAAAATTGCAGATGATATTCGGTACTACGAGAACTTGGGCGAAGTTTTCTTATGCGGCGACTTTAATAGCCGCGCTGGTTTAATGTCTGACGTCATAGAGCAGACAGGATTAGATAGGTATGTGGATCTTCCCCCGAGCAACGATCCGTGCAATATTACAGTTAGGAGGTCTGATGATAAATCGGTCAACACGTTTGGCTATAAACTGATTAATCTTTGTAAGGAGTTGGAATTGTGTATTGTAAACGAACGACTCGAGCCGGGACGATTTACATTCCAATCTAGCCAAGGAAACAATGTTGTAGATTACTTTATTACTAAAGCAACTAATTTTAAATTTATTTATAAAATAGAGGCAGAAGGTTTGAGCGAATTTTCCGATCACTGTCCGATAAATGTTAGTTTTTCCATTTACCAAAAATTTGAAAAGGATGATGAAACATTCTTAGATAAACTATTTTGGGATACGTCCAAATCAGATTATTTATTAGAGGCCTTAAATAGAAAGAAGTCTTGTTTTGATGAGGTGATTCGAAACGATCTAGGACAGTCAGCTGATGTTAGCATATGTGTACAAAAGCTTACCGATTTAATGTATGAAACATGCTTTTCAGTTTTTGGAAAAAGTATCAGCTCTAAACCCAAAGAAAACTCGAAAAAAGCGAACTGGTTTACAAATGAATGCAGGCGGGCAAAAAGTAATTTTTTGTCGAGTAAACGTATTTTTAAAAAAATATCCAACTGATGATAACAAAAGCAGATTATTTGCCGACAAAAAGAATATCGTAAAACAAAACGAAAAGCGGAAAATTTTCACTTGCGAAATATGAAGCGTAAAATGTCTGACTTGAGTCGAAGCTCCCCGAAACAATTTTGAAAAAAAGTCAATGATTTCAGAAAGGGAAAATTGTCATCATCAGACAAAGTCTCATTAAATGACTTTGCTGACCATTTTGAACATAATCGAATTCGCCGCATTCCGACAGAGATTTTGGGGTACCTAATTTTGAGCCTCAAAATATCGAAATAGAAATTCTGGACCAACTGATATCAGTTGAAGAAATGTCTAAAGCTATCGAGTCGTTGAAGCGTGGGAAAAGTCCCGGGCTTGATGGCATATTGGGCGATTTCTTTAAAGATGCCAAACCGTTTATTTTACCCTATTTACACACTGTTTATAACAATACTTTTGATTCTGGAGTTTATCCAGAAATTTGGTCAAAATGCTTGATCGTTCCTATACCGAAAAAGGGTGATATGTCGAACCCCTCAAATTATAGAGGAATAACCCTCATACATTCATTTGCAAAATTATTTTCGCTAGTCATCCTTAAGCGAGTCAATAGTTGGTGCGAGGAGCAAAACTTATTGAATGATTTCCAGTTTGGTTTTAGGGATAAACGGGGCACAGCAGACTGTATATTCGTATTACATACATTAATACAGAAGATTTTATCAAAGAAGTCTAAACTTTACTGCGCCTTCATAGACTACGAAAAGGCATTCGATACAATTATTCATGATGCCATGTGGATAAAGCTCATTAATGCGGGATTAAGCTGTAAAATTATAACCATAATAAAAGCTATCTATAACAAAATATCAGCTTCTGTCAAATTAAGCCATGATATTTCATCTTGCTTTGATATATGCCTGGGCTTGAAACAGGGAGAGCCATTGTCCCCATTGCTGTTTGTCTTGTTTGTTAACGACATATTTTCATATCTAAAAAACGAAGAACAAGCTTCATCCATAAACGGTATTGAAATTTACCAATTGTGTTTTTTCATTTTGATGTTTGCTGACGACATGGTATTGTTTTCTGAGCGTCCCGATGAGCTACAGCCACTTTTAGACAACTTATACAGATATACTACAGAATGGGGTCTTAAGATAAATACAGTCAAAACCAAGGTGTTAATATTTCGAAAAAAGGCGCCAACAGTTAAACCGGTCTTGGAAACTGAATGATGCTGTACTCGATGTCGTCGACAGTTTCTGTTAATTAGGCTTAAAGATAAACTATACAGGAAATGTGGAGTTTACCACAAAAGCACTTTCGAACCAGGCACTGAGAGCTGCAAATGGACTTTTAGCTTTGTTTAAACGCTTGTCGTTTGATGTTAAGAATAAACTTTCTCTTTTCGACAGTCTTGTCACTCCAATTTTGTTGTATGGCGCTGAAGTATGGGGAATTTATAATATTAGTAGCATAGATAAAATACATATCAAATATTGTAAAGCTATTTTGGGTGTAAGACAACAAACTCCTAATTTTGCCGTATTTGGGGAATTAGGCCGCTACCTTTTGTCTGTCATATGTAAGGAAAGGGCATTAAAGTTTTGGATTAAACTATTAAAATGCAGTAATTATACATCTCCGATTTTTCACGCTTATCGGCACCAAGTAAACGAATTAGCTTCGCATCCTCATGTGAGGACATGGGCTTCCAAAATAAAGCGCTCTCTAGATACTTTGGGTCTAAGTAATTTTTGGAATTTACAGTTCAAGCATGTTCCAGCATACCAAGTCATTAAACAGAGATTACGAGATCAGTTCGTACAAACATGGAGCACCACTTTACAAACAATGTCAAAACTTGAGTTGTATCGAAGATATAAACAAAATTTTGAGTTTGAAAAATATCTGCACACTGAGGTGAATGATAAGAAGCGACAAAATCTGACTTCCTTTCGATTAGTTTCTCATCGTCTTGAAATAGAAATTGGAAGGCACAATAATATACCAAGGGAACAACGACTTTGTAGAAGTAAAAAGTATGCAAAGACCAGGAACTGAAACAATCAAAATCCAAATCCAGCCCTCAAACCATAGTTGGAAACAACTAAGATTACAAATAATCAAGATACAGAGAACATATGGCCAACCGAGTGAGCAGCTTGTTCCCAAAAGGTGGCCACTCAGCAACCCAAACCGAACCAAAAATAATAATAACATACATAAGGTAAAACATCACAGAAACTCTGACACCAAAAACAGGCAACAAAGAACCACAACAGAACTACCGCCTTGGAACGGTCAGTAATGAATTACTGGGGGGCTTAAATCGATTTTACAGGCCCAACCTCACCCTCAGTTTCTGAAGTGGTACAAAACATTTAGTTGGTTGTTCGTTAGAGTCTGTAACATGAAGCAACCGGAATCAGATTATCACGTTTTACTAGTGTGCCCAGCGTATCATAATCTTAGATTAAAGTATTTGCCAAAAAGTTATATTTCCTGGCCAAACCTGCAAAAATTTGAAAATTTGATTAAAAATAAAACATCTAAAATTTCTAACAATATTTCAAAGTTTATTGTATCAGCAAATGAAGTAAGATCGGTTATTCTTAGCTCCAGTTAACCACTTAAGTTATTTTTAATAATGCATTCCTTTCTCACTTTAGCTCTTGTACGTTTATGTGCTTTTTCAGAATGGAAACTGTGTTGTTTAATGAACTGCTGTCAGCTGACGTCGTGTGAGCGTTTTTTTTTTTCGACGTCGTTTCAGCGTTGCTGCAACGTCAGCAACGCTCTTACAGCGCCAGCTGACTGCAGGGTATGTAATATGAGTACTACTACATTTGTATTTGCACTACAAGATGTGTTAGTCATGTTGTATAATGTAAATAGCCAAAGGCAATGTATTTGCATGCCGATTTGCTAATAAAGTTATACTTATACTTATACTAAAGATTCATTATTGTAAATGACCCTGATATAGTTTAAACAAATAAAACGTCGTTATTTTTCACACAAAATCGTTCGGGTACTATATATTGGCAACTAAAATGATTTTCTTTCAATAAACGGTAAAAATACAGTGTACAGGCCTGGGTCTGTCTTTTTCATAATATTGCCTAGTTCGACGGAGAACCAGAAAATGCACTGGTACTTTGTGGAGCTATTTTCCCATCATTTTTTTTATTTCAGCCTTTCCGAGGATTAGAGACACTGAAAAGTTAAATATGGAAATCGGCATCTGTAACAGTAAATTTGGTTATTCTCCTTACTCTTTGCAACAGTTTTATGACTCAATATATGCATATAAACCCACATGTTCATTTATCACCAAACGTGAATGTTGATTAGACGTTCTTTCATTGTGAATAGATAGTACTAGGGAGACTTTGACTTTAAGATGCATAGTCCAACATCAGCAGCGGCAGCAGCAGCAGAGGGCGCAAACAGAAATTGATAGTACCAAAATATTCATCAAGTCTTAAATATAGAATTCAAATAACAACTCTATTCAGCCATGCAAGCTCTTGACAGACAAAAGAAAGAAAAAAAACACGCTCCAAGTTGCTGTTCATCTTAGCTTTGCACTTTTGACCAACACAAAGGCACTATTATTTGAGCATTCTTTGATATTTCTGTGGTATTGTATAGTATGGGAGAGGGAGGCGAAATGGATGAAATTACACATTTTACGTCCTTTTCAAAAGCATTCAGTCATATGAGGACGACAAGAGGGATAATGAAAGTATGTGTGCAATGGAACCCTATTTACGGTTGAAAAGAGTTCGCCTACAGCAAGAATCGAGCCCGGGTCCGCTAGCTCAGTGCTAAATCCACTGAGCTACGTGTAGTCATAAAATGAATGCTGATCTTTAATTGTCGACTCCGATACTTTTGATATACTTGGAATAAAATATTTTGAATTGTGACAGAAAATGATAAAGGAACGGCAGCGAAGACTTCAGAATATTCATATTTGTGTGTGTGTGTGTGTGTGTGTGTGTGTGTGTGTGTGTTTGTGTGTGTGTGTTAGCGCATATGTAAAATAATCAATCAACAGATGGTAATGAGCACAATCCGTGGTGAATGTAGAATAATCAGTTTGTGGTGCCTGCGGGTTGTGCAATAAGAAGTTTTGCATACCAGTGGCTGGGCAATGTTAAATTACATAAGTATACAAAATTTGAAGCAAATATACCAAGCGGTCCAAGAGTTATGAGCATTTTTAATAAAAGAGCTTGACTGGCCAAATTGATGCTCGGTGAAGCATCGTCACTGTTTTGCATGCCGGTGGCTGGACTATGTTAAAATACATAAGCATACAAAATTTGAACCATATTTACCGCGGTGTTCAAAAGTTATGAGCATTTTCAGTAGTTGGCCGTAAATTTTCAACTTGTGCTCAGCAAAGCCCCGTCCATCAAATAAGGTTGTTATGCATGCGAGTCGTAAGACAATGTTGACATGTATAAGTATGCAAAATTTTGTCCAAATATCCCATGTGGTTCAAGAGTTATAAGCGTTTTCGCTAACTGATAACGGACGAACGGACAAAATAGCTCAACCGGCCAAAATGATGCTCGGTAAAGCCTCGTCACCGTTTTGCATGCCGGCGGCTGGACAATGTTAAAATACATATACATAAGTATACAAAATTTGAACCATATATACCACGGGGTTCGAGAGTTATGAGCATTTTCACTACTTGACCGTAAATTTTCAACTTGTGCTCAGCAAAGCCTCGTCCATCAAAAAAGACGGTTATGCATGCGAGTCGTTAGAAAATGTTGACATGTATAAGTATGCAAACTTTTATCAAAATATAGAATGCGGTTTAAGAGTTATAAGCGTTTTCGCTAACTGATATCGGACGGACGGATGGACTCACACAGTGATTATAGTGCAAACCTGCGGGTTGTGCAATTTTATAACTAAAGACATATGTACTAGATATGGTATATATGCTATGCTGAGTTTTTTTGCTGTTAAATATAGGCAGTATTCCCATATGCCCACACAAATATATATGCATTTAGTTTGCTCCGTTTACTTATGTTTGATTTTTTTCAACACTGAAAAAAGTTATAGAACCGAAACAGGCTTCTGTGAGCACTGGCGTACATTCTAGTAAAATTTAACTTTCATTAGTAAAATGCTGATTTTTGCTAGTCCGAGTCTTCTCAGTCGTCATAGTGACTTTATGAGCAGTTTCGGTTTGTCAACTCGAGTAACTCGAGTAACTAGAGTTACTGACCGAACAACACGAGTAACTGCAATACGCATGCGCAGTACTGCGCACATATTCGTATTTACTCGACTACCGTAACCCCCACCTCACCTCGGGTAGCCTGGATTAAAGATGGCGGAAAATGAACTTCCGCTGTAAAAGAAGCCAATTCTTTGGTTTTGCCTTCTTATGACACAATGTCACGCCAATGATTTGCCCTTTTTCTGTTTAAAATAGTGAATATGAAGTAACAATGTTCATCATACTGATGATTATAATTATTCTGCTTGTGCTTTTGCCATATTCAGCAGGGTTTACAGCGGGGCCAGTAACGACTTCAGAATTGTAATTTCCCATTACAATTTAAAAATTTCTTGTGAGTCCTGACTCTTGTGAATATTAAACACCTGAGTTTCAAAAGAAAATAGCGAGAATAGGTCTCTGGACTTAAAGGTAAAAAGATCGATGGTCGTCGCCATTTTGTTCTTTACACGAAGTGTTCGGCACGGCAGTACTCGAGTACCTTTGTACGCATGCGCCAAATTTCAACCCGAGTAACACGAGTTGGCAACTCGAAAATGCTCTATGTGGCCCATCTGAGCAAGAGGCCCTGAGGAAGCTTGTACGACTTCTTCTCTGAACCCTCTGGGTCGATTGTAAATGAAAGTGGTCAAGGTACCCAAATCATAAGTCCGAACTCGTAGGTCATTTAAACATAGACAATTCCGGAATATTTTAGATACACAGACATGGACCCCAAAACAGAGGTGTGATCAGGTGCCCGCGGGGTAGTAAGCATCACCTGCCTATTATAATACATATTATAATAACCAAATTTATACATAGCCTTCGGGGCTGATGAAAAAAAAAAAAGAAAAATATTGTTCAAATTGTTATAACATGTCCGACTATAAATAAAATTTGTATTTGTATTTGCATTTGGAAAATCCTCTGGGTCATATGACCAACATGGCCGCCACAACCATATGGAAAAGCTTCATCTCCAGAACTAATGGACCGAGGTCTTGAAACTTGGTATGTTGCATTTGGTACTCGAGTCCTGTTCAAATTCTGACCTTGGGTTTACCTTGATCGTTTTCATCTCAAGGTCAAGTTAGCTTTCTGGAGCTTTTTTTTTTGAGGAAATGCTAGAACATATGATTTTATCAAAATGTTTGAAGATTTAGATTGGTTGGTTGTTTTGATTTAACGGTCCTTTGAGACTGAGTCTATATCGGACCGTCTTCCGGAGAGAAAGAAAAGACAAATGATGGACGAGAAAAAAATATCCAAACAACCCCCACCCACCGGTACTGCAAACACAGTGGGCCGGTTTGAGCCTTACATTTGTATAAACAGTCATCTTAATGAGTACATGGGTAATTTGGTTTCACCTCAAGGTCAAGCTAGCTTTCTGGAGCTTTTTTATGGGGAAATGCTAGAACATATAATTTTATCGAAATTTTTGAAGATTTAGATTGGTTGGTTGTTTTGGGTTTGACGGTCCTTTGAGACTGAGTCTATATCGGACCGTCTTCCGGAGAGAAAGAAAAGACAAATGATGGACGAGAAAAAATATCCAAACAACCCCCACCCGCACGTACTGCAAACACAGTGGGCCGGTTTGAGCCTAACATTTGTATAAACAGTCATCTTACTGCACAGTATCCGAACTGACTGTACCATTCGCCGGATGTATCTGGTGTGTTTTCCGAGATGACAAACATTCGCTTATAACGGGTAGTCGGAAATCGGTATGTTTTTACTTTTAATCCAGCATATATTGCATCATTTATAGTTGTTCTGCTTCGGTAAACTCTATACAGGTAAGAAATAAAATCCTATTACTCTGCTGAAAATAATTTCATGAGTTTATTATTAAACTCCTTTCCAACGCAGTGTGAAATTTCGAAGTTGAGCCAAAAAAGAGTCGCTGTATGTCTGAAAGTAAGAAATTATGCAATTTGCATTGTTTAAATGTAATTTAGAGTTATCTTTTGACATGAACTTATACTTGATATTGTTACTGTTTGCAAGCTTTGTTGACAGTTTCAAGTCAAACGGATGAAGAGTTGCAGATACAGCTGTACTCTTTGCTATCATGGCTGTCCTGACAACTGTATTCCTTACTGATGAGTGATTGTACGCTTTACCCTGATGACCTATTCTGTTACATAATAATATCAGTCATTACTGTCACCCAAATATAATTTGTTTCCCGCCATTATCATAGAGCACGCCCATTTAAAGATAATAGGTAAAGCGGGCAGGTAGCGATTTACGGATTATCATTGACTAATCACCAGAATTGTCTTTGTTGTCTCAATGGACGGACGCTCGGCGCCCCGTTACTGCGGCTATGGATTCGTTCCGCTGAGGTGCGGGGGCAACGTCGATATGAGAATTGAAATACTACTACTTTGTTGTCTCGCTCGTCCACGATACATGTTCCAGTGGTGGAGTGGTTTAGACGTAAAACTCTCAAACACAAGATGCTGTTATACTGATTTTCTGGGTTCGAGCCCCACAGTATTATCTTATTTATTGCGTTTTTTAAATTATTTTATTATTATTTTCTTTTGGTTTATTTGTTTCCAATTTGACGTACATAACCGACACTGGGTGAATTATCGAAAGAGCGCGGAAACATGTCTCCTTTTTGTCTATCCCCCCCCCCCGCCCCCGAGCTTACTGTTATGCCAATTAGTATAGCATGTTTTATGAGATCAAGTGCAAATGTAGCGAGCCCTTTTTGTCCCATTTAGGGGACCAACTATGAAGGCAGACGCAAACCGCAGAAAATAAAACCCGATGCTCATGGAAGAACTCCAACCTTGTACCTGTACCACACAAAACAGGTAAATATATGTCAAACTCGAGGCAGACTCGAATATGACAATTCCTTAAAGTTGATTTTTTTCATAAAAATAAAATAAAGAAAAAGATGTCAGCAATCGGATTTGAACCTCCAACCCTAGGTTTCTTGTAACAAAAGATCAGTATACAAATACCTAACCGTCTGAGCTAGTTTTCTTCGTTATAATCGTTATGGTTATTATGATACTGAACTACAGCTATGCAATACAGGGTCAATGCAGTTGTTACATGTCACCCCTATGTTTATGTTTAGTTTATTTATAGCTCATGTTTGTCAATAACGCATTATCGTTGGGCAATAGTAATCACGCGCATGTTTCCTCACGATAATATTGTTCTATCAACAATCTAAATTGTGATCTATTTTGTGATAAAAATCGTCTATTGTGTGATATCAGAATATCATAATATGACAAAATAAGGATGATTTTTATATAAGAAAAAAAATCTGTTTGTAATATCACATTAGTCATACCATTTGCAACAATGTGGTTTCACAATCAGCGATGTGACTTAATAATTGTGAATGAGAAGCCGAATGAAAATACAAAACTATTGTGCACCCGTCGACGACTCAGATCAGCCTGGGTACTTAATCCAATCTGATCAGGGTGTTATGCACTTAGAAAGATACCTTAGGTCCCACATTTTCTACATTCGGATAGCATAGATGTGCATCCGTCCAGGCTGATCTGCGTCTTCTTTGAGCGTACATTAGAGATGTAGTAGTTTCTGGGTGACTGCGCAGAGTGCATGGATTTAAGATACCTCAGTACGTGGAATTGTGAGCAGCGAGCCACGCTACCGGTGAGAATATTTACATTTCCACGCGCTGAAGTCTTTTCAATCCATGTATCACGAGCACGAATGCGTTAAATATTTGCACACAAACAGTAAGGGTGGATGAAAGAATTCCAATTTTACGTCCTTTGTAACAGTATTTCAGTCATATAAGAATGACGGGAGGATGATAATGAAAGGTTGTGTGCAATAGAACTCCGTTTACGGTTGGACAGATTCCCGCCTCCAGTCGGGCTCGAACGCGAGACCGCTAAATCAGTAAGCCAGTGCTTAACCTACTGAGCTACCGGTGCTCCTTATACAAAAATTAATTCAGGTTAGTCTTACATATTAGTTATGTAAATTACAGTTATAATAGTCATAATAATAACAACAATAATATAGGAGCCCCTGTAGCTCAGTAGGTTAAGCGCTGGCCTGCTGATGTAGCGGTCCCGGGTTCGAGCCCTTCTATAAACGTTGATCTTTTAAATCGTAAACTAGGTTCCATTGCACACAGCCTTTCATTATCACCCAACCATGGTCCTGACATGACTGAAATACTGATATAAAGGAAGTAAAATCGCAAGTCAAACAGCCGGCCCGCATAGCGCAATCGCTAGGGCACCGGACTCATGTCAGAGGTCCTTGGTTCGAAACCCGGTCTGGCCACAAACTTTCGTTTCTCCTTCCGCTGATTCAAGAAGGGCAGTTGTCAGTTACTGGAAAAAGTATGTGCACTTAGTACTGGTTAACTGCTTAGGCGGTCTAAGCCTGCCCAGAAATAGTGTGGTTAGGTTAACTGACCGGCCCGACATGACCGTAGTTGTTAAGCAACAAATCCATCCATACAACAACAATGGCAAGTATTAGCTTTTACAAAAAGGTTGGGTCTACGCTTAGCACACATTAATATGTGTAGTCATTGAATTGCCACCGTGATCGAATCGCGCCTCTACCAAACCCAAGTCAATCTTCACCTGTTCTTGGTTTTAATCTAGTAGATTTCAGGTAAGATTGCAAGTAATTACCCTTAGCCAATCAGCCAGCAAGTTTGGTCACCAAATAAGAGTGACCTGTGTTTAGAAATGCTCGGCATTTACTGATACTACTAAACCGTGTCCATTTCGATCCTTTTCTTGTGGACCTGACCAAACTTGCGCAGGTTTGGTCAACAAGTAGAAATGATCTGGATCTGTTTTCCTAAACAACAGAATGTACAAATGGTGAAGAATCGCTTGTTAGATCAGGCTTTAGTATCCAGACGAAGTTCTCTTGTGGCAATTGCATTTCAGGCAGCAATGTTTCATGATTTTGGTTTGTTTTCCTGATGATAAATCCGGTCTGAAAGTGCATGCGAACTGTGTTTGGCCAGATCAGCATGTACACATGCGCAGTCTGATTAGTGGCAATTAGTAGAACTTCACTGGCTCGAACAGGCTTGGGACCGTGAAAATTAGTTCCAGCCAAGGGAAGTTCTAGCCATCCAGGGTTAGTTTGCATATAAAGTGATCTCTAGGGACCAAGACAAGAGTTCTAGCCAGGCAGGGTGAACGAGCCATTAGGGTTCGAGCCATTGAAGTTCTACATTGAAGTATTACATTTATCTGTCAACTGCTCTTTTTCGTTGCGTAACAGCCCTTGTATATACATCGTTAACCAGGGGTGTTACAAATACAAAATATTTCACATTTTAGGTTTCGCATATGATAACGAACGGCAGATAGTATCTTTATAGCAAACCAAGGAAGGGATTACATAATTTTCAGTTATGATTACGAGAATATAAATATATTTTATATAAATTATGGACATCAAGAAGAATGTCATGTGAAAGCTTGAATCAATTACCTTAAACATTGGTATACAGTCAACTCTCGATATCTCAAAGTCGAAGCCCATCCCAAACTACTGATATCTCAAAGCAAATTTTCTGGTTCCAGAAAACTTACTTTGAGATATCGGTAGTTTGAGATAAGAGGAATTGAAATGTAAATAAAAATATGAAATGTGTCAAAACTATTTGATATATGAGGTAACTTGAGAAATCAGTGTTCGATATATCGAGAATTGACTGTATTTGGAATAATCTGTTTTGCTGTTCCTGTGACGCAATTATGCTTCAAGGTGGGTAAAATGATACTTACTCCCATTGGTGCATTAAACAACTTTGTTGCAGCAGTGCCACTGTTCTACAAAACGTTTTCTTGGGTATTATTTGTGACTTTTATCAAAGCAACTAAGTGTCACCTGAAAGTGTTAACTCACTTTCCGTAAACCCAGATATATTAGCAACATATCAATGTGTGTGCATATCCCAGACATGACCATCTACGTGTCAGATTGTACCAAACTTTCAAATGTAGATTAGTTTAACTAGACTAGCTGCAAAGATACGTTACAAATATATCTGGTTTTAAAGTAAAAGACTGACACTTTCAAATCAAACTGGGGTTGGTACGATACAAGTCATAAAAGATATAGAAGAAAATAGTTTGGTCATCGAAAAAGTGCATTAGTGTCCTTATAAACAGGCCTCCGTGGCCCAATGCATAAAAGCGCTGACTTTCAAACATTACCTCACCCATGAGTGTTTATGCTTCGACGGGGCACGTGAGACGAAGGCAAAGATCACATGGTTTTACCCGGAAGCTGCGGTTTTGCCAAAATCTGCATAACAATGAGCCAGAATTAAGAGAGCCTGCCACGAACCATGGAGCTTCGGTAATGGAATGATGGAATGTGCAAAATCACGGATTTTTGTGATATTACTGCAGTAGACTGTCCTCATAGAGACATGTGTGGCCCCTTAATTTTTCTGCCCAAATCTCTACCGTTACCATGGCAACGGCTGCCAAAGTTTTTAACTGGTTAAACAGCAAGAAATCGACACCTTGTCCAGTTTGATTTATCTGGTAAGTACGCAATAATTTAATGTAATCAACTTTTATGATTATCATCCAGGGAAGAGGTCAAGGAATTGCAATACTACAAAAGTTCTCATATTTGCAACAGGTATATAAGATTTATTGCGTCTGAAAACCAATTTTGTGTTTGGTAAAAATGGTAATAGTATGTAAAATCAATGCTCTGCTGTAGTCAAACCCAACTGGTTCATGACATACTGACCGAAAATTAAGAATGACAAAAAACTATTATATTTAAACCTGCAATAAAATTGGCTAGCATTTTTCTACAGCCTGCCTACAAGGTAGTCATATGAAGGCAGAATCCGAAATTTCCTAGATTTCAATTACCTCCCTTGAAAAACTCTCTAATTGGAAACCAATATCAGTGGTAGGAAACAACAATACATTGAGAAGAAATTGAAATTAAAAAATACAATCTATGAGGACACAGTTTGCGATGACTCCTTCATATACACCCATTAGGTCTATTTTACGGCGGTCTGTCTAAAAAGTACAGGTTGTTTACCTATTTTTCTAGAGATAGTACTGAGTCAGATAAGAAGTGAACGTCAATTCGTCAGGTACCTAAGTTCATTAATTGCTGCATAGTCAATATCCATACATGTTATTTACTTAAATGGAACATTGAGGGAACTAAGATTTAAGTCAGTAATTTGTACTTTAGAGGTCGCCATCCATTTGTTATTTGATCTTGGTGGTGTGTGTGTAAGGGGGGGGGGGGGGGGGGGAGGAACCAAAATAAATTGGCCCAAAAAGGGAATGAAAATATTCTTGCAAGAAAAATAAGTAAATAAGTAAAACAAAATAATTGAGCTCTGCCCCCAAATTTAGTAAAACTATAGTCTGCAGATTTGAATTGAATTGCAAAATGTAGCTGGCCAGTTGTTGTTTCTACTAATAAAGAGAGTGTATGCCAAACTGAATTGCTTGTACTGTTTGTAACCACTGATATTGTGTTTTCACTTTGTAAATAAAACTGCAACTTTTGAATATGGTATTAATTCAGTTATTTCATTGCCAGAAGTTTAAAGGAGACTTGCATTGCTATACGGTCTCTGAATTTTACGACCCTTCATATGGTACTTCAGTCATATTAAGCTGATGAAAGAGTGATAATGATGAAAGGGTGTGTGCAATGGAATGATTAGAACCCTGTTTACAGTTAAACTAATTTCCACTGCAATAGATTCAAACCCTGACCGCTAGCTCAGCAGGCCAGTACTTTACCCACTGAGCAACTGAGGATTCATCATTCAGTAGAAACAACAATTTATGTTATTATAATCACTGCCATGTGATTATCATTGCAGAGCAACAAGCCACTGATGGAGAAACGACACCAACAAAGATCAGATCAACAATGTCTTGGCCGGTTGAGCCTCAGCGTTTGAGGACCCTGGTTCTTCATGCGAGCTATGAAGAAAGATGTAAGTATTATCAGATCAGAATTTTAATTATGAAGAATATCAGATTTTAGGCATGACTTAAAGCATGGACTGAAACTGACAGTGGCCTGACCCAGACAGTCTACTCCATTGCATTCCATTGACTTTGTTTGGCTTCCTTACAGAAAATAATTTGCCCCCTCTAGGGACAGTCTAGTGACTAGCTATTCCATTGCATTGCTTTTGGATGGCTCTCTTTCAGGAAAGAATTTGCCTCCCCTCTGAGGGAGCAAATTCTTTACTGTAAGACCACACTCCTAGGCTCTGGGAGCAAATTATAGCCACTGGTTATCTCATTCCATTCCAGTCCCTTCTAGGTTTTAAACTATGCCCAGGATCCGAAATTCTTCAGAATCCATATTATTGTATATATAAAATGTTGGAGAAAGCTTATATACTGGAAATGACTGTGAAACATCTCAAAGTGGTCCAGAGACACCAGATGGCAGGTTGGTAGCGTTTTAATTAAATTTGGTTTGCTCAACATCTCAAAATACCCGTAAATACCCGTATTATACAGAGGCACAGATAAGCTGAGTATCTGAAGATGATTCCAAGGAAGTTATTTATAAAAACAAATGTTGGGACCCCTCAATAGAACTGCAGTAAGACGGTTTTATTGGGGGGTCACAACATTTATGGAGAAATAAGGTAAATTATTGCAATTATCATAAAATACTCACCTTCTTTGTGCATTTGCCTGATACAACCTGAACTTGGGACAGGACCATTTTACAGTTTGCCACCCTGCAAGCAGTTGTTTGACTCATCCGCAGGTACCGTCAAAATTGGAACACAAACATAGGCACCATTAACTGTCCTAAGAATGGAGCAGTTTAGTTTTTACAATGTAAAAAATGTGTCCAAAAGACGCAGATGGAATGGCAAACATTTTCGATACCAAGTCTGATCTCAGACCTATCTGTCCTGATATTTAGATTTTTTACGGTACATTCGAAGCTAACAAGGATGAGTAAAATATCACAATTTTTAGTGGTGAAGTCAGTAATTAAATTCTCTTTGTTCACAACTCAAGGGAGCTGATATTATATACCTGACAAAGTGTGAGTTTCAATACTGTATAATGTGCAAAAATGACAGTTTGCCATTGAAAAAGTTACTGTAGAATCGTATTGCCGAGACGGCTGTAATTAGGGTCACAACATAATGTTTTGGATGAGAAATAAAAAAAAATTCTCCCTGAATTATCCTTAATACTATACCTTATCTGGAGCTCTTGACCGTATATATATAGGAATGTTTATTTGTGTTTTCAGCAGCCATCTTTATTTCCCAAGTACAGAGCAGAGTTTAATGAGTGTGCCGCTGAGATCTCATGTTACATTGACCCAGTGAATGGTGGAAGTATCAAACTTAAAGGTCGTGAATGAATTACCTCACAAACATTAGGTCACAGTTTCCGGTAATACCAGTCTACCAAGGAATGATACGTACCTAGCTCCTACGTTCAGCTATGGATATTTGATAGTCGAATCTGGTAGCTCATTGGAACACATTTACATGTTTCCAGGTTTTATTCAGTGGTAAGTAGATAATGATAGACAAGCAGGTAGATAATGATAGAATTGTGCAGTTTTTCGTGAACCATGAATGTGATGTCAGTATCTCCTGACAGACGGGTTCCCTCTTCATGTGATTCTGACAGTTAAGTGACAGCTCAGTACTAGCTCATGGAAGAAAATGGGAATTATTCCTAGCCCAGCTCTGGGCCGGAAAATACCTAGAAACAAGTTTCAATTTTCACTTAATTAGAAACCTAATTTGTTTCTGAAATAATTTGGGTCCAGCGCTGCATGGACTAGAATCATTCCGTAGTGAACAAATACAAATCTCCAATTCACAGAAGGATTTACTGAAAACGGAATCGCTTTCAATATACCACATGAGCAAACGTTCACAAGTACTTGGAAGGGGTATTGCTCCATGATATAAGAAGGGGTAACAGGGATAATTTATGGACAGTTTTCCCTATTTCTCCATAAAACATATGTTGTTACCCCTCATTAGAACCATCTCACCAACAAAGTGCTAATGAAGGGTCACAATATGTTTTCACTGATGAATATTATGTCTCAGAATTATCCTCAATACCTCATCTTAACTGGAGCTCTGAAGGGGATCCTGTCTAATATCATATTGAACTCTAAAGTATATGGCTGAGAGATTTTCACTTTCTTTGCAATATAATTTTTTTGACCTTGTTACATTTTCTTGTTATATAAGATTCATTGCTGTACAAATAAAAATATGAATGCATTTTATTGTGTCCCTTTAACTGTGGCAGTGCTTCAGACAAAAGAGTAACATGGATAATTCAGGGATAATTTTCCTTATTTTGCATCTAAAACCTATGTTGTGACCACTGATTAGTTCTGTTTCAAACAGGCAGTTCTAATAAGTGGTCACAACATATGTTCTCTATGAGATTTAAGAGAAATTGTCCGTAATTATCACCAAATACGTCCTCTTATCTGGACCACAGGCATTATAAAAAAAATTGTGATAACCCTCAATATTACTTCGTATACAAGGGCATCTTAGCTAATTAACTGCAAGTTATCATGAATTCGGAAACAGTATACCAGAGTGCCAATATGGCACTTACCGCCATATCATCTCTTGCTTTCGGTCCAAATTCAGTGGACAGATGACTAACTTATGATTTTACATTCTTTTCAACAGTTTTTCAGTAATATCAGGATGAAGGGAGAGCGACTACTTGTCTTAGGAACAAAGTAAATAAGCATCTGAGACTAGCATCAAAATGTTGGAAGTGTCAGAGATGCTTCTGTTTGGAATGACATAGTTTAAAACCTGGAATGGAATTGGCACAATAATCTACATTCCATTGGTTACAGTTTGCTTCTTGAGCCTGAGATGGTACTCTTTCAACAAAGAATTTGCTCTCTCTGAGGGAGCAAATTCTTTCCTGTAAGAGTGTCATCCCAAAAATCAGTGGAATGAAGTGCGGAAGCTTATCAATGTCAGCCCATTCCATTCCACTCCATTATAATTTCTATCTGTCTATGTGCAACCATCTCCACCATCAATAGTCGATGAAAATATTAAAGCATAGTGGCCAAATAAATATACAAGATCATAAACATTGTCTGTATTGCCTGACAGGGCACATCAATTTTAGGTGCATGGGTTCACCTTCCTGATTTTTTTTTTGCAATCTTTGCAAAACGGACAGCTTTGGTGAGTCCTAATGATAAAGCCCTTCAAAAAGTGGTCTACTTTTAAATGCAAGCAGCAAAGTTTTCCCCTAAAGTGTGAAATTTAATGCTCAGTAGCTACCTAGAATTGCAGGGATGAAACCCTGGCACTTAAGCGCTGCTGTATCCCCGGCCCGACCCCATAGGGCCCACTTCTAAGACATTAATAGGTACTGAAGCAACATTTTTGTAAATGAAAAAGATTTTACAAACTAGCTGCAGCGAGAGAGTGATAAATAAATTTTCCTTTTTTTTCATTATAATTTAGTGGACAGTCTTAAGTTGCCATAGCAACCTAGGTGGTTGAGCAAAGGCTATAATGAGAAGTATTATTTTAGTCTTGACTAATGCTGTGAACGTTCAGCAAGCATCAGAAGTTGATAAATCTCTGCAATGAAATCATTTTAATATTGATAAATGACAACTTGTATTTTTATAATATTGATAAATGACAACTTGTATTTTTCTCATAATTCAATGGACACTTTTAAGTTGCCATAGCAACCAAAGTGCTGGAGCAAAGGCAGTACTGAACAGTATATTGGTTGACACTACTGCTATGAAAACTTTCAGAGTTTAAAGGTAGGTTCCTGGGCTAGCGATGTCAAGTGTGTCCACAAAATAATTTCATCTTTTTCTGAGCAGTATTGAATTCTCTTACATTTCTGAATTTGTTGCTACTTAGAAACTCGTCAGATGTTGAAGAAAATAGTCGTTTTCCCTTTTGCTTTATTTTCTTTCGTTGGAATTCCAGTTCTAAAAATAACTTTGTTTATTATGTCTATAAGTGCGCGATTTCTGATGCCATTCTCCAAGGTCAATTTTCTCTTGACGTGAGCTATCCTAGAGGTTCTGGCAGGGCGGATGGGTTAAAACTATCCCAAAATGCAATGCAGGATGGCATCAACTGCGTTATCTATTTTTGGCGCGAACTAAAAATAGCCCTAACTGGTGTGCGAATCAGAGTTAGGAAATCCCTTGCAAGACAATTTTTCTAATATTTTTTTGATTTATACTTTTAAGTGAAACTTATTTATTCCCTTTTATAAGTGCCTTCCAACAACTTGGATGAAAGTTCATCAAGATAATGCTGCACTCCAAAGTACAGGAACCTACCTTTAAGTGCTATCCTGCTTGTAGCTTCTGAGGAGTTGATCTTTCTTAGAATTATTGAGATACATTGAGCATTTTGGTTGCCATGGCAACCAAATAATTCGAGAGACTCCGACAAAAGTGATACGCGTGTTACAGGACTACTGCAAAACGCATTTGTATATCAAAATACTTTTGTATCTGCAAATAAGGCAGCTATAAATGCCAAGATTTGTTTTTCCCTTTGCCAGTCTGTTGAAAATCGCCTTGGCAACCTATATTCTGAGGCTACTTGGGCATTGAAAAGTATTATAATAGTTCTATTTTATTATTTTGAATATCCTTTATCTGTTCTTACCCTGTTTAAGCCATTAAAAGTTAAGCAATATCATAATTGTCAGTTTTAGCCTAGTTAGTATCATTTATACAGTGTTTATGTCCTCGTTGCTAGGTAAAAAATTGGTTGCTATGACAATTTTACTAAGACATTTCAAGTTTCCAATGATAAATTTTAGTTGAAAACTTTTGAAAAATCATATTCCATAGAATGATTTAGTTGCAAATGCTCGATTCATGCTATAGTTTCTTGGATGGAAAGCTGCTATTTTGAGTGAAAAACATGAAAATTCAACAATTTCAGATACCAATTTTTTTTTCGTTTATGAAATGCTAGCCAATTTTATTTTTGGGTTCTGTCAGACTATTATTCCACTTAACCATCTGATAGGCCATATGATTCTATCTGGTTGGGTTTGGATTTTATGAGCAGTTATGTTAGCATACTAAAATTCAGGTTTTCTCTTCACTTTAAAGGTATCAGTATTTGCGTTGCCATAGCAACCAAATTCTTTCAGGTTTTCCACCAAATTTAAGTTTTTGATATTATACTGAGGATGCTTTATAATATGAAGAACACTTATATTGAACTGCTTGATTCAATATATAAAATTAATAGGGTCTATTTTGGCATAAAACTGTATTATTATAGCCCGAAATATTTGGATGTCACCATGGAAACAGATTTTGCCATTTCTGGCTCTATTTGAACAAAAAATTAAAATCCTTCTAGGATTTTACTAACATTGGTAAGGCCAATAAAGTGACAAAGTATTGATCGGAAATGAAATTTTCGAGTTTCCACTCAATGCTCCATGGTTCGTGGCAGGCTCTCTTAAGTGAAATATTGATGAAAAAGTCGTAAAAGTAAAAAGTATGCAAAGACCAGGAACTGAAACAATCAAAATCCAAATCCAGCCCTCAAACCATAGTTGGAAACAACTAAGATTACAAATAATCAAGATACAGAGAACATATGGCCAACCGAGTGAGCAGCTTGTTCCCAAAAGGTGGCCACTCAGCAACCCAAACCGAACCAAAAATAATAAGAACATACATAAGGTAAAACATCACAGAAACTCTGACACCAAAAACAGGCAACAGAGAACCACAACAGAACTACCGACTTGGAACGGTCAGTAATGAATTACTGGGGGGCTTAAATCGATTTTACAGGCCCAACCTCATATAAAAAACCCATATAAAAATCGTGAACATTAGTTTAATGCCGCATTATGGGTATATCTTATTGTACCAAAACGTGAAGTATAACTTAGTTGAACAGAAAAAGCAGTAAAGATAATGCACATACATCTTTAATGAATACTTTCAAGTAAAGATTTGGATCTCTGACAATGGTATCACAACAGATATAACAGTGACTGTCTTAAATTGCGCTATTATACCAAAGTTGCTTATTGTATTCTTCCATTAAGCAACTTTGGTGTAATAATGCATGCTACTAGCTTTTAACCCGATTCAGCTTTTGTGTCAGTCATTGCCTTTTACTTTGCTATCACACCTGTTTTCATAAATGTTCGATTTGGATTTTGATTGTTTCAGTTCCTGGTCTTTGCATACTTTTTACATTGATATTCAGTGGTTTAACTTTTCAATTTATGTTTGATATCCTGAGTAACTCTTTTATATTTTCCTTTAATTTAGTTCATAATGAAATCAGAAATGTTAACGTTAAAAGATTAAAATGATTTAACAACGATTCTGTACTTTTCGTGTGCTTTGAAAAGAACTCCATTTTATGCCTTTCTATACCAAAAGGCAGAATAAGCATAAGCTGAGGCCAACATGAAGTTTAAACATTTACCAGCAGTTTCCTTAAGATCACCTGAGCCTCGGGGCTACCAGGTGAGCAAATAGAATAACCAGGCTCCGTCTTACATCTGTCAACATTTCAAAACATTCAAAAACCATCAAATTTTCTGCTTAATTAGCAAAAGAGTAACCAAACTTGAAAATGATGACCCTGGATTAAGCTTGAGTTTTGAATGGGATGTCTTGATCACTATACCTTCAATTGTCAAATTGTAGTTACATTCGTCGCTGATTTAGGTGTAACAAATTGAATAATAATAATAATAATGATTTGCTCACAAATATCAGAACATCACCTGTGTCATGATATCGCCTGAGAATGATCATTGGCTTATAAGCGATCATTTGGCATCATGACGAAATAAGCCGTTACGATGTTACGTAACGCTTTCGAACATTATACAAATCTTCAAAAGTACATGGGCAGCCACATAGTAGATCTATGATTTTCTTTAACACTTTCCAGTAGTCTGGTTCATCAAAAGCATGGTTTCTGCAAATAAATGCATCACTGGCTTTGTCACTTAGAAATGTAAGTGGCTCTGCTACTCGAAAAATGTGCATGACTGTCACAGTGTGGAAACCTGAATCATGTTTAGCAGTATTACATTAAGGGACCGACCATTTGATATTCTGGGGGGGGGGGGGGGGGGGGGCTGGTATTCTTGATGGAGACACGACATTTTATTTCACTGGCCTCTAGAAACAATTTCTTTTTTTTTCACCTAGTGGAAGCTAATTTTTTTTTTTACAAACTAACTCAAACAGGTTATTTTTTTTAATTTTATAGCTGAACTATCAGATCCTTGTTTACTTGACCTTAATATCCTTTTATTTTACCCACATCAGTATTTTTTACACTTTTTTTCTCACAAAAAGAACACGGTGCTGTCTTTAACCAGGCCAAGGGCATGGCTTAGCTTGCTTTTGCAAACGAGTGCCTGGAGCATGTTACTTTTTTCATCTAAGGTACAGATACAAACATCCCTGTATGAGTTTGGCAAACATTAGGCCTTAAATTAGGGATATTTTGGCCAAAATTTAAGACTATTTTGGCAAAAGGGCTAACATTAGGAATTAAGTTTTTTTCTATCCCAATATATGCCCAAACATGCATTATTCGTACTTTAGAAATTTTGATAAATACTTACATGATAGAGTCACATTACTTACATGATAGAGTCACATTATACATGAATGGCAATTAATAAAATGGCTGAAAGTTATGTGCTAAGAAGTTAACAAAGGGGGGTCTGGGGGGCAGCGCCCCCAGAAGCTAAAGCAATTTCCCAATTTCAATGGCAATTTTAAGACTGGAAACAATAGAGAAAAACTAGGAATGATGATAAGGGTTTTTATATTAGCACTTTTGCCTTTTAGAGTGTTTATTTTGCCATAATGGTTTTGTCTCCCATCAGCTAGTGACTCTTTTGCAATTCAGTTTTAGTGGAAACATTTACTTAGTAATGTGGCAGATCAATAACACATGTATGTGAATGTTGTATAGGATGTTTTTGTAAATGTATGCACATGGGGGCCCACTGGTGTAAACCAATTGTAGATAATATTAAAATATAACTATGAATATGGGGGTCTGGGGGGCTGCGCCCCCCAGAAGCCAGAACATTATAAAAACTCAATTCCAATGGAATTATCTGCAGACTATATTTTTTGTTGTTGAAATTTTGGGTGGAGACAGGTTATTTTTTTCTCTTACTTTTGAGGCCAGATTATTTATTTGAACCCCCTTATGAGCCAGGTTATTTTTTTCTTGAATATCCAAAGACAGGAAATTTTTTTGATAAATATACCAGGCCCCCCCCCCCCCCCCCCCCCCCACCCCAGAATATCAAATGGTCGGTCCCTAAGAGGCTAAACAAAAGAGAATAAAAATTGGCAATAATCAGGAAGTAATATGAGATAATTGAGTAGTAGAGCCAAAAATTTCCCAACCAGAAATATCATAAGCAGCAATTACATCATATTTAGTAGGACATCACAGGAGAGAAAAAATCATAGAACGGTTCGAACACGTCAGAGGCTCATTATCGCGTCGATGCTTATTTTTCTTTCTTTTTTAAAGTACATGTCGTCGGTGAAAAGGGTTCTGATAAATGCTCAAGGAGTCACGTCCCAACGGGCACACAATATTAAAACAACATTGAATGAAAGTTATTGCAAAAAAGCCGCGCCATGCGCTATTAACATCCGTGCATTAACCAGCGAAAAGCCGTGCCTTAATAAGGAACTTCACGCGCTGTTAATGCACAGATTTGCGGTTTTTCATATGCCAGATTCAGGTCAATACTTCATCCATACAGAATAAAGCGGAACGTTTGCAATTGCGGATATATCTAAAAAAAAAACTATTGTACACAAGAGTTATACAAATTCAGATATTATAAAAATGAAAGTGTAGACGATATCGAGTAAAGACTTTATTCAACATGAGTTTCGCTTATGAACTGCTGCTCAAGGTTTAAAAAATCATGACGGCTGACCATGGCCTAAAACAAGGATTTTGATAGAAATACATGGTGCGTTTAGGTGTCTGCTAGGTACTGGCGATAAGGCAGAATAAAAGTGCCTTATTATTTTCCTTGTTTTTGTAGCACTGTGGTTGAATTTTGGAATAAAAGCGATCAAACATTGTTTTTCATTGCACTAACATTTGCCAGGTGCCTCGGTAGCTGTTGGAAACCTCGGCCCTCGGCATCGGTTTTCAACAGCTCACTTGGAACCTGGCAAATGTTAATGCATGAAAAACACTGATCGCTGTTATTCTAAAATGTGCTAACATTTTTATTATTATTATTATTATTACGGGCATGGCCCGACGTTGCGCCCGACGGGGCCAGAGGACAGCCCGCCTATAGGTAACAAGTAGGAAAAACAAAACAATTAAGTCTAACCCTATGGCTTTAACCTTGCGTGTTCCTTTGTAAACATTGCAAATCTCGGAGAAAACAACGTTCTCCGAGTTCCGGTCATTTTTTGCTCAATAAAGCAGCAGTAATTTCATTGTTTTATGCGTCTTTCATACTTCTTCGAACATGACAGACAAACAAATGTTGATGAGATCAAATAAAAATGAAAAAACAAAAAAATAAATATTTAAAAAGAAGTGTTCTACTCTTTTTGCCGTCGAAACAAAGGACGCCCTAAGAAGATTTCGAACCCTGCAGTGCCGGTCGGTTCTTACCGAAAACAAATATATAGAAAAATAAACAGAAAATCGTACTTTCTTCTTCTTCTTTTTTTATATTATCGAGATAAACTTGAACTCCAAATGTTTTCTTTGCAAATTATCCATTTTTCCGCCGAGATTATTTCGTCTGCTACGACACGTTCGACCAAAACCGTAGGTAAAACCCCGTACCATACCGCGTAAACTGGAAACACGAAACACGGCATCTCTGTTAAACTGCTGCAGGAACAGATAATTATAAGATGTGAAGATTGCGAAAGCTTGACATAATAATGACATGCCCGTTTCTAGGCTGTGCCATAATATATTATTTTTTAGACATGTATTATACTTGTCAAAGTTTGGGTTGTTTAAGAAATAGATCAGCTCTAGCAGTGGATTGTTGAGTATAAACGTCTCGAAACGTCACAAAATTACGTCAGTAATTGCAGTGACGTCAGCAATTAGACTCACGCGCTCCGTAACAGTGAATTGTTGCAGAATAAAACACGGTAACTTTCCATTGCTTATATAGGCGCACTGAGTTTAGAATATTCTTTACTTCATTGGCGTATTATGTTAGGTATATCTTACTTAGGATAAATGATTTATACGAAACTTGGCGTCATGTAGAAAGAGTAAGAATTCTTTTCTTCTTCTTCATCTGAAACGCAGAAGAGCTGATGTGCAGGGTAGAACTTTTGCATGGCTTGTGTGCATGAAAAAAATTCTGAAAATATAAAGTTTTCTTAAATATATCTGCAGTCAAAATATTTTATAGATCTTTTTACACCGATAATGGGCATATGATATTATATCTAGAAACGTTTGAACTCTGAAGATACACTCTGAGAAAGAAAAAATGTAGATTTTTTCATTTTTTATTACTTCGCATGAAGGCAGCATGTACAGTCTTTATTCCTTTATCATTTGCAAAACCTAACCAATCAGCGATTGACCTACTTGGTGAGCTTTTACAACCACGGTTAAATCAGATTTCAACTTCATACATTACATGACTTAAAAAGTCATGTTTCACAGTTCGCAGGCTTAATCCGGTAAGTGTATCGTCAGCGTCTAAACGTTTCTGGATAGAAGGATATATGCCAAATATCATTTTAGAAACAGATCTGTAAAATATTTAGTAATTGTAAATGTATTTAAGAAAATTTTTTTCGAAAAAAGTTGTTTACCTGTCACGCGCAGTTTCCCGCAATGTCTCTTAACATATACTTTCGTTTTCGTAAATTTGCATAAATACCGTGTATACACAAATTGACAAAAGTTCACGCACGGTATATCGAATGAATAGCTGTTTTCCAGACAGGTAGTTATTCAGGTACCGTAACCGAAAACACCACTAACTTCTATTGTTACCTATTTTCTATTTCAAATTACAAAACAAAACAGTAAGCTAAAAAGCCAGGGTACCATATTGTTAGATGACCATACGCAAGCGGACATAAAAAGATCTAAAATTGAAGAAACACAACATAAGCTACGCCTTGGAACGGTCAGTATCAGATTAATGGGGGCAGGGGGTGGCGCTTAAATTAGCTGTCTCGCCTGCGCAGGAGAGGCGACACATCATTCTGTATTGCTTTTCCGTGTCGTCGTCGGCGGCGGCGTCAACGTAAACGTTTGTTGTGTTTAAGCGGTTAGCTCAATTTCTCAAGAACTATGAGGGCTAGAGCCATGAAACTTGTGTCATATATACATTTGGGAGAGTAAAGCTTAAAGTTATCATCAACTATGAGTCATGACGTACACTTTATGGTTCACCGACTTTGCATTTTTGTCGAGTTACGCATTTAGGTCCGTTTTTCAACAACTATAAGGGGATAAGCCATGAAACTTGGGTCATGCATACATCTACAGGAATAAAACTCAAAGCTAACAATAGTACTGAGTTTTGATCAAGTTTTTACAAAACACCGATTTTTCAATTTTTGGTAGATTTTTCGCGTTTCGGTTCATTTCTTAAGAAAGGTAAGGGCTAGAGTCATGAAACTTGTTTACATCTGGAAGACTATAGCTGATAGCTACCATTACAAATGAGACTTGACCTACATTTTACGATTTACTGACCTGCAATTTTTTGTCAAGCGTTCGCGTTTAGGTTCATTTCTGAATAACTATAAGGGCTATAGCCATGAAATTAGGGCCATGTTTTCACCATGAAGAGAAAAACTCAAAGCTACAAACAGTATTGAATCTTGACCAACATTTTACGGTACACTGACTTCGTATTTTATCAAGTTTTTGCGTTTAGGTCTGCAAGTACTACAAGGGCTAGAACCATGAAGTTTGGGCCATTTCTATATCTGCAAGAGTAAAGCTCAAAGATACCCATAAATACTGTCTTGAGCTGCTTCTTACGTTTTACAGTCTAAGCAATTTTTGTCGAGTTTTCGCAGTTGGGCTAGAGCCATAAAACTTGGGTCATGCATACATCAAGAAGAGAAAAGCTGAAAAGCAACATCAATATTGAGTATTGGTATTACTTTTCTGGTGTCATCAGCGGTGTTATCTTTGTTTCCATGTTTAGCTTTATTTTGTGATCATCGCACATAGGCGAGACACCGCATTCCGCGGAATGCTTGTTTTATTGGATTCAAATCCTCGCCCTCTGCTTCTTCCGTGGTTCCAAATTTTTAGTTAGGTGTTTGGTCCGCATGAGGTTTTCTAATCCATCGATGTATTATTTAAAAAAAAATCACGGATAAGAACTATGGTGAATTAGAGATGAGTACTCGACAGAAACAACGTATTGCAACTACTGTAGATCCCTAGGATGTCAAACTATAGAAGTAGAAATAAAATAGTGAAATAGAATAATTATACTTTACACAACAATAAGCATTCAGGTAATGATTAGTAAATTTGTACCCTAAAAGTAAAAAGTATGCAAAGACCAGGAACTGAAACAATCAAAATCCAAATCCAGCCCTCAAACCATAGTTGGAAACAACTAAGATTACAAATAATCAAGATACAGAGAACATATGGCCAACCGAGTGAGCAGCTTGTTCCCAAAAGGTGGCCACTCAGCAACCCAAACCAACCAAAAATAATAAGAACATACATAAGGTAAAACATCACAGAACTTCTGACACCAAAAACAGGCAACAGAGAACCACAACAGAACTACCGCCTTGGAACGGTCAATAAAAACTGGTCCCAAACCGAAATAGGGTATTCGAGTACTCGTTCGGGGCAGAGAAGATGTTAGTTGAAATGTTTACGAAGGAAAAAATCCAACCTGAATTGTTTTTATATTCTTTTATTTTACAGAAATAATGATAAAAAATACTCTGAAAACACTTTGGTACCAAACTCCTTAAAAAGGCAGTTATCAAGTTTGTTAAGAAAGTGCATTAACAAAATAAAAGTATGAAGCAACCAGGCATCTAATCAGGGCCTTCATTGCTTTGTAAATCTACAAGGGCAACATATCTCATCTGTAGTTAGTCGTAAAGTTACTTCATCGTATACTCTTAGCAAGGCGTACACTAGATCGGTAGTAAGGCGTACAGTATTTACTTCTCGAGGGGCTTGATTTGAACACCATTTTCAACCTTTTTCACATACATCTGATAAAATTCTTTTAAGAATCCGAAGGCGCAAGCAATCTAAAGTCTGTTTGTTTAAATAATAGGATAATAACTGTCTTTTTTCTCACCACAGGCTCGCGTTGCATTTATCTGTGCGGGATAAAATTCCTGTAGCGGCAGGGAGTTTATTATCATTCAAGGCAATAAAAATATTTTAGCGAAGAAAACATGAATATAAACCTACCTCTCTGGTATTATCCAAGCAGAACAACTATGAATTACGCAGTATATGCTTGATTAAAAGTCCAAACACACCGATTTCCGACTACACGTTATAAGCGAGATTGTGTCATCTCGGTATACACACCAGATATATCCGGCGTATGGTACAGTCAGTTCGGATACTGTGTAATGAGTACATGGGTAATTTGGGAGTACAAGAGATCAAGGCTGTTCTTTTACCTTAGACCCAGGTCTCTCATATTTCGACAATTTCAAACATCTCCCTAAAAGCCACAGGGTCAGTTATAAATTAGTTTCATATAGATGTAGACGAATTTATGATGTTTTGATATCAGCGAATGAGTGTGTGCCACATAATACGTGGGAACGGGAGATAGGAATCATAACCGCGCAACAGTGGACGAATTATAATAACCTTTTAACATCTATTAAGGAAATTAAATTAAAAGATTTTCAATTTAAAATTACAAATATAATTTTGGTTACAAAATCTTTTCTATTAGAATAAATAAAGTCGATGATAATTTATGTGAGTATTGTCACCAACAACCGGAAACTATATATCATTTATTTGTAGAATGCGAAAAAGTAAAGGTATTTTGGGACCAACTAAATCTTTGGTTATCTACTAATTTTAATATCTCAATAGACTTAGAGTCAAAAAATATTTTATTCTCTCATCAAGATAAAAACGATTTAAAATCCTATATTTGTATTATCGTGAAACATTATGTCTATGTTAATAAATTTAGTGGTAAAGAATTAAGTATAGATTATTTCATATCTATTATATTGAGAAAAATCTAAAATGAAGGATATATAGCCTGATAGCTTGTATTAATAATAATATGACGGAATTTCTTACAAAATGGTTACCACTGTTTCTATCAGAGGAGTTAAAATGACCGAAAGCATTTTCTTAATATGCAACAGGTATTCGAATATTAACTTTCTTGTCTACGACCCACTCTCTAATTCAAAGATTGCAGTTTCTCCTTAAAGCAAATGAAAATAAAGTTATGCTTCAAACTTAAATAAACTACTTGGGGGGAGTGGAATCTCTCTGGATGAGGTTTAAATTGTAAAAAAGTGAGAAAAACCGGCTGGACGAGGCGTTGAATCGGCGTGCAGTTACCGTTGTTTTAACATCACTGCAGTGAGCGGTCATTGACACGATGTGTTTCAATATTGTATTCCTGTTTGGAAAGTGTCTCGTATTTGAAAAGTCCATTTTTAGGTAAAGTTAAGCGGTGAATCGAGAATAAATCTGTACTTACTCAACCTTTTACCATTAACATTTATTTGCCTTTACTAAATTTTAATAGATATTGTATTATAATCCTATTTGAAAGTAAATAAACATGTCCTGGCTTAAAATAGTTATAGATTACAAAAGAAATGTTTAAAGCGTATATGCAAATTAGTAAAACCATGAACTAGTGAGAAAATCAATATTTGGTCTTACGGTCATTTGATGATAGCCAGATAATTTTCGCAATATTACACGTCAGTAATGTGACAATTGATTTTATGTGGAATAATAATACGATTTTGACTGTTGTCCACGATTTTTTCCGGTTTTGTTATATTGTCCGTGTCAATATTTTTTATGTCTTAAACTTATGGCCAACAGTTAAATTGGACTATTTTAGTGCTTTCAAGTAAACGTTCCTGTGAAAACCTTTTCGAAGTTATTTTTAAAGGGTAGTGCCACTCGCTAGTATAATGATGGTTAGATTCAATAGTCGATGACAAATATATTGTGAGAAGGGGACTAAAAAGTATCAAGTCAGAAGAAAACTTGTCTGTCTATTACATGAACTTTCTAAGTACTTTTAGCCAAACAGGGTGGCTGTGCGCCTGGCGCGGTCACGGATCGACCTGGGCGTCTGCCCGGTCCGATCAGTGCCGTCACTGTCCGCATGAAGGTGGCTGAGACCCTAAGCCGCCCTTTAAGCGCTTCGCGAGGAATCTGATTGGACTTGCTGGATGCCCATGCTGGTCTTGGCCTACGCTTTGCGCGCAGCTGCTTTCTCGGCTTTCTCGTGTCGCGGTTCATATGTTGTATAAAATAGAAATGAGCCGCGACACGAGAAAACCAACAATGTGGTCGTGCGTCCAGCGCAGACTCAGATCAGTCTGGGCATCCGCCCAGTCTGATCAGAGTATTCGCTGTCCGCATGAAGGTAGCTTAGTCCCTTGGCTACCATTTAAGCGCTTAGCAAAGAGTCTTACCAGACTGGGCGAATGCCCAAGCTGATCTGAGTCTGCGCTGGGCGCACGACCACATTGTTGGTTTTCTCGTGTCGCGGCTCAAATAAATAGAAACTCACTCGTAAGCGATCTAGCCTCCATATATATATATATATATATATGTGTGTCCTCTTAAATACTTTTACTGCGCTCCGGTCAAAAGCCACGTTTCAAATAAATGCATCACGTTATATTGTACATAGTTATAGCACGCATCGTCAGTGCCTCTACAGAACTTTAACTGTTCGCGTATATTTCAACTATGGTGTATCATATGATATATGTCTAAAATTGACAAAGGCGTATTATTGTATTTCTACGACGGCATACAACAGTCTAAATAATCCTCTCCAGTCTCTTAGTGAGAGACAGAAAATACTTTTTGAAGGACATATGCTTTGTATCTGTACATGATGGTCTGAGTGGCGATGGAGTGATACAAAAATAATAGAAACATTTCTTTTTCTTTTCTATGAGATTTAACTGACAACTTTATAAGAAACAAAAAAAAAAATAGAAGAAGAGTGGTTTATAAGTAGTATGAACTTTTTCTAATCATGTTGTTTTATTCCCTTTTATTATGATTACATATTTGTTTTTCTTTTTTTTGTCTTTGAAAATGTAAGTATTTATTTGTTAGATAAATATATTTTACAGGATAGGAAACAGATAGATATAGAAAAACCTATGTATGAACATTTATTATTGTGTAAAAACTCTGTAAATTTGGAAATAAAAGTTAAAAAACTAATTTCATATAGAGCCTCCAGGGACTGAGAGAATGAAAAACGCTCCAGGGCTTATGGCCAATGGACGCCACGTCCATAATAAGTAAAAAATAGAAATAATTATCTCCAGAGCCTATTGACCGATGACCTTGAAAATTGTAGCGTAGCATTCGAAAGACTTTCAAGATTGTTTAAATGATTTTAAGATTGACATTGGCCTGTTTACGGTAAGATCAAGTTTGTCTCCTAGAGCTTTTATACGAGAAAATGCTATAACATAAGATTTCATCGAAACTGCTGACAATTTTGGACTAAAATTTGGTATATACAGTCATCTTAACGAGGACTTGAAAAATGTGTGAGTACAAGAGGTGAAGGTTGCTCTTTTACCTTTTTCCCAAGTCTGTCATATTTCGACAATTTCCAACATCTTCTCAAAAGTCATCGGGATAGTTGTTACCAAATTTCATATACAGCTTCAAGGGTTTAGGGAATGAAAATTTGATCAAGCGGTTCAGGTCACATGACCAACATGGCTACCACGCTTATATAAGTTTAGATCAGTAGACAGAGAATTTCTTGATAGGACTGCACTTATCTCAGGTTTGCTAAATAGTACCCAACGAACCATGTGAGAAAATATGTCTGCAGGAATATGCTAACCGCACTTTGTAAGACCTTCCAGCGAACAGGCGAAGCTATATACAAAGTTTTCGAAATCGACCTTGTATTACTCACACTTCATTGTTATAATGAAAACAAAAGCTAATTAGCGCATGTGATGGAGTTAGGGAGCCTTTACACGACCTGAACCTTTTATGTTGTTTTTGTATTATGAATTGCATCGGGATCAAGATAAAGTTTGTTGACAGTAAAAAGAATAAACCCATAAATAAATGCCCCGTAGTCTATGCCGTAGGCCGTTCAAGGGCATCAGTCCCGCTGTTGCTCTAAATTCTATGTTGCTTTGTGTTTTACCATGAGGCACTTAGTGTTTTTTTCTGCACTTTGTCCGCGTTTCTGTATTTGTCTAAACATTCTGATCACCTCGCTTGGGGTAAAATATGCTTTTTATCTGCTTATTGTGCATTTGTTTGTTTTGCGCGTGTATGTTTATTCCTTGTCTCTTCCTCTTGGTGCCGTGGGTTGGCTGCGGTTTGTGATTGTGTCATACCCTGGACCTTTCTATTAACTTTGTTTTATCAGATTTTGCATGCGCATAGTCTGGCCAGAACTTAACAGCATACACTTAAGCAGTCATTTGTATTACATGCGAAAACGTTGCTGCAAACAACTGTCTAGATTGTCTTTAATTACCAAACTGTTTAGGGTATGTTTATCCATACCTGAAGAATATTTAAAACAATGAATTGGCGTTGGTCATTTCTTTAAATTATACCATATGTTAAATTCACTATCTACTTGCAACGCCAGTGGTGTGGGGATATACTTTGTTCGAACCAAATTGTAAATTTTTCCTGCATGACTCGTGTCCTTTCTATGCTAATATTTAGGCAAACACATGCTTCTTATATATGGTGTGATTTTCAGAGTTGATTTCCCGGATATAAAGCATGTGACAAAACTTTTTAGACTACCCTCGTACTGACCATTATTACACTTATTTCCGATTTCAGGACCATAGTACTGCTTTCAGTTCCCGCTTAACATAATCACTGACTAGTTCCTTCAGATACATAGACATAACGAGTATACTACCGGTATAATAGGCAGGTAAAGTGCTTACTACTCATGAACACTGATCACACCTGTTTCTAGGGGTTACTGTCTGTGTATGTAATTTTATGGGTCCATATTTCTATGGTTTATCATTTGAGTACGGTGACCGTTTCTACTTCTATATAAAAACACAGGGTAAAATATATCCCTAAAGGAAGAAGTGATAGTACTGGTATAATTCTCAAAGAGATACAGAGATATCTCAACACTATACTGATTCAGACCCCTTATTTGCAACCAAACGTTTTGGCTATAACACCTTCATGAGGGGTTACTATTCTTGTCACAATGTTTTCTTACTGTAACTATGCTATAATAATTTTCACATGTCGTTACAATAACAATTCCATGCAGGCATGACATCACGCGAGTCATAACGTCATAAATGCATTTGCGTCATTATCTATTGTTGGAAAATTATCACCATTATAACAGACTTTAAAATACGATCTCATGATACATGGCGACAAATTAAGGCCTACATCTGCTGCCGCCTGGTAATGGATTAAAGTCTGTTAATGGGCAGGGCGGAGCGGTGCTACAGTCCTACTCATAAAATCAATATCGATTGCCTTGTTGATAATTTAATCCCAATAAACTGTCAATTATTTCCTTAGTGAATATCTCTGGGCAAGCAGCAACTAATCAGATCAGATATTGTTGTTTTTTTGACCTGCTGGAGATGTTTATCCTGAGGTTTGTAGAGAAGTATTAAGATAAGCTAGTACCTAATTTTGCCTTTTATAATCCACCTAGGCTCTTAAGTGTATAATTAACCCCTTGATGCATGCTGGAAAAAAATCACCCTAGCAGACTTTAAAATACAAATATCATAATTCATGACGACGAAAAAATTCAAATTTATTTTATTTTGAAAGTAAAAAGTATGCAAAGACCAGGAACTGAAACAATCAAAATCCAAATCCAGCCCTCAAACCATAGTTGGAACAACTAAGATTACAAATAATCAAGATACAGAGAACATATGGCCAACCGAGTGAGCAGCTTGTTCCCAAAAGGTGGCCACTCAGCAACCCAAACCGAACCAAAAATAATAAGAACATACATAAGGTAAAACATCACAGAAACTCTGACACCAAAAACAGGCAACAGAGAACCACAACAGAACTACCGCAATTCGCAAGGTATAACTTGAGCGACATAAAAGAGGAAAATTGTGAACAAAACAAAAGTCATACCAACTCCAAGGAAGACAACCTCAACACACCATTCCAGTTATTGCACATGAAGCCAGACAATATAAAGCGCATTCACCTTATGACTCGGGCAAACCTGTGTACACACCTACAGAACTTGGGCCACCCGAAGATATGTATGTACATGTATATATATCTTCAACTATCCCGAGGAGCATCCAAGCCAAAATGCCGAAAGTGCACAGTCAAGTCATATGAGTGCTTATAAAAATACCATATAAGACCAGCTTAACTATGTACCGTATTAATCCTATTAAACGCCCCTGTTCTCTTTTTCTAAAAAAACGTATTACCTTATATGCATTCCTGTTCGCTTCCCTGGATATAGTAGCTCTTTGAACTTAGGTCTACTCTTAAAGGGAATAATTTTCTCCCGGAGAAGCAAACTCTTTTACTTAAACTCCTAAAGGAAAGAATTTGCTCCCGAAGGAGCAAATTTTTTACCTTGAAGAACTGACCCTACAGAGAAAGGATTAAAAAATACTTAATATGATCAACACGATACTTCCAACAAACTAATTTCTAATCTCAGTGCTCTTATTGGGAAGGACAATTATCAAAGAGAAAACAAATCCCGTCTCCACCTCCCAAAAACAAACAGTGTTGCAACATTTCACCATGTCAGCGATACTGTTCAATGAGAGGTCACAACATATGTATTAGTGGAAAAAATTCCCAAATTGTATCCACTATTTCCTCCCGTCTACAGCACTGCAATCTGCATGAATACTTGCCAAATAGTACAAAAGTGCCATACAATATGGATAGACAATAAGCACACAATGTCTGAACAAATGTAGACATAGGGCAAATTCATATTTTTCACATGAAGCAGTCACAAAATACTAAATAGCTGAATGTGCACAAGAAACCATAATTCAATCCTAGGAAGCGTGGTATAGTCTCAGTGGGCACACGATGCCGGGGAAAAACTGAATCAGCGATGACTCAACGTCTCAACATTAAGTCGACTAGAACACAGTATCACTCCAAGGCAGCGTGTCCACTGAGTTACTACCTATCTCTAACTGACAGACATGATCTACTGAATTTAGCTACAATTAAAATCTTAAAAAGTTCCTTCAAGAACAGAGAATACATAAAGAAATAAGAACATGGGCCAGACTACGTAGTTTCGGCTAATAAAGCCTCGTCAGTGACCCTGACAATATCTGGTAACGAAACCAGAAAAAAAGCATACTGAAATTTCTTAATTCTAATTTTTTACAGCATATCCTTAAACAGATGCGCATCATCATTATTCATAAGCCATTAAATTTTGATGATACAGAGTAGTTATTCATGCCTACGTTATTGCTTGGATGTTGGCAAATGGGGAGTTTTCTATTATCATAAGATAATGCGTCTCATCCTCAACATTATTCATGGAACACTGTTTGCATAGCCTATCTGCAACTGGTGTTCATGTATTTGGAATAGTATACCTACCAACTTCAAACTGTAGTTTATGGGAGCTAGTCCTAAATCGAGACACATTTCGACGGTCAGAATAATTACTTACACATTAAACGTATTTCTTGTACATAAAAAAACTTACTTCAACTGTCTTTACGTTCTTAAATTTTTTTTCTTTTTAACTTCTAAGGTCCAGTTATTTAAAAATTTTCCTTAGAGTGATTGCTTTAAACCCCTTGAAGCTGTCAGACCAATCAATGAAGTTTTGCAAACAGTGTATACTCCGCCCTGCCTACTGTGAACATGACAACTGATCAGAGTCCACAATGCCCCCATCCCCAACACATACAATCGTTAAATATGATACAAGTAAACACCTGTTACAATGTATGGAGTCCACAATGCCCCCATCCCCAACACATACAATCGTTAAATATGCTACAAGTAAAAACCTAATACAATGTATAGAGTCCACAATGCCCTCCCATCCCCAACACATACAATCGTTATATATGATACAAGTAAAAACCTGGTACAATGTATAGAGTCCACAATGTCCCCACTCCCAACACATACAATCGTTATATATGATACAAGTAAACACCTGTTACAATGTATAGAGTCCACAATGCCCCCATCCCCAACACATACAATCGTTAAATATGATACAAGTGAAAACCTGTTACAATGTATAGAGTCCACAATGCCCCCACTCCCAACACATACAATCGTTATATATGATACAAGTAAAAACCTGTTACAATGTATAGAGTCCACAATGCCCCAAATCCCCAACACATACAATCGTTAAATAGGATACAAGTAAAAACCTGTTACAATGTATAGAGTCCACAGTGCCCCCCCATCGCCAACACATAAATCGTTAAATATGATACAAGTAAAAACCTGTTACAATGTATAGAGTCCACAATGCCCCCCATCCCCAACACATACAATCGTTAAATATGATACAAGTAAAAACCTGTTACAATGTATGGGTACGTCTCCCTGTTTTTTTTTTCTCCATTTTTACTGAGGGAACAACTTTTGCGGCTTTCTGGAAGTTTTGATCCATTGCATAGCCCTTCCGAAATGGAAGACACTCTTGAATGAAAGAATTTGCTCCTAATGGACTAAATTGTTTTCTTCAAGACCAGAACTCCACTAAAAAGGGTGGCACAACTAACATTGGCAGAGTTGCCTCCCCTGAAGCTGCATCCACTCATCTTATTTTATTTTCTAGTATTGTTGATTCATATAAACCAGAGCATACGAAAACCTGTCCTACGGAAACGGTTAAAACACAGAATACAGACTCATATTCATTAGACACTGTAAACAATGTGCAGAGGGCATGGAAAATTCCCCCCCCCCCCCCCCTACGTTTTTAATGAAATTATGTCCGTTTGTACCTTTAAGTATGGAAATTGTGTCCGCTATTTTACTTTTAACTGTTGAAGACATTTTCACAAAACATGGTAGACTTCTAAATCATCATTAGATGATATGGAGAGAACCAGGACACTACGCATTCCCACTCTTTTTTTTACGGAATTATGCCCTTTTCGAATAATTTTCAGAAAGGTAATCGTCTCCGCCTTACAACTGTATTATCTTTGAAGATTTTTCTCAAAACTTATACAACTTTAAAGCATCATCGGGCAATATTCAGAGATCCACCTACATTTTTGACCGAATTATTTCTATGGGTAATTTTAGTATATAAATTGCGTCTGTTCTATCACTTTAAAACTGTCGAAAATGTTTTTATGAAATTTTATAAAAATGTAAAGTAGTATCAGGCAATGGGCAGAGTACAAAAACCGCTACTCCACCTACATGTTTATAAATTCATGTCCCTTTGAATTTTGATATCGAAATTATGTCCTCTCTATTATTCTGAAAACGTGGTAGATATGTTCACGAAACCTGTTACAAAGTTGATGTTCAGAGAATACAAAACATAATTCCACCTACATTTTGGATCTCGTGGGCTGGTGGGGACGGGAGATGGGGTTGGGGAGTGAGAACCAAAGAGAGAAAGACATCAGGTCACGCCTGCTTAACTGCCTTTCCTGATGACTCTCAAAAACATAAGACACCTTCTTAACTGCCTTCCCTGGTCACTCTCGAGAACATAAGACACCTGCTTGACTGCCGTCCCCGATCACTCTCAGGAACATAAGACACCTGCTTAACTACCTTCCCTGATCACTCTCGAGAACA
Organism: Ctena decussata; assembly: GCA_963989385.1. Lineage (NCBI taxonomy): Eukaryota > Metazoa > Mollusca > Bivalvia > Lucinida > Lucinidae > Ctena > Ctena decussata. Next base: position 79,319,982 of record OZ022509.1, read on the forward strand.
TAAGAAACCTGCTTAACTGCCTTCCCTGATCACTCTCGAGAACATAAGACACCTGCTTAACTGCCTTTCCTGATCACTCTCAAGAACATAAGACACCTGCTTAACGGCCTTCCCTGATAACTCTCGAGAACATAAGACACCTGCTTAACTACCTTCCCTGATGACCCTCAAGAACATAAAACACCTGCTTAACTGCCTTCCCTGCTTACTCTCGAAAACATAAGACACCTGCTTAACTGTTTTCCCTGATCACTCTCAAGAACATAAGACACATGCTTAACTGCCTTCCCTGATCACTCTCGAGAACATAAAACACCTGCTTAACGGCCTTCCCTGATCACTCTCGACAACATAAGACACCTGCTTAACTGCCTTCCCTGATCACTCTCAACAACATAAGACACCTGCTAAACTACCTTCCATGATGACTCTCAAACATAATAAGACACCTGCTTAATAGCCTTCCCTGATCACTCTCATGAACATAAGACACCTGCTTAATGGCCTTTCCTGATCACTCTCGAGAACATAAGACACCTGCTTAACAACCTTCCCTGATGACTCTCAAGAACATAAGACACCTGCTTAACTGCCGTCCCTGATCACTCTCAAGAACATAAGGCACCTGCTTAACTGCCTTCGCTGATGACTCTCAAGAACATAAGACACCTGCTTAACGTCCTTCCCTATTGACTCTCAAGAACATAAGACACCTGCTTGACGGCCTTCCCTGATAACTCTCGAAAACATAAGACACCTGCTTAACTACCTTCCCTGATGACTCTCAAGAACATAAAACACCTGCTTAACTGCCTTCCCTGCTTACTCTGGAGAACATAAGACACCTGATTAACTGCTTTCCCTGATCACCCTCAAGAACATAAATCAACTGCTCAACTGCCTTCCCTGATCACTCTCGAGAACATAAAACACCCGCTTAACGGCCTTCCCTGATCACTCTCGAGAACATAAGACACCTGCTTAACTGCATTCCATGATCACTCTCAGCAACATAAGACACCTGCTAAACTACCTTCTCTGATGACTCTCAAGAACATAAGACACCTGCTTAACGGCCTTCCCTGATCACTCTCAAAAACATAAGACACCTGCTTAATGGCCTTTCCTGATCACTCTCGAGAACATAAGACACCTGCTTAATGGCCTTTCCTGATCACTCTCGAGAACATAAGACACCTGCTTAGCTACCTTCCCTGATGACTCTCAAGAACATAAGACACCTGCTTAACGGCCTTCCTTGATGACTCACAAGAACATAAGACACCTGCTTAACTGCCTTCCCTGATCACTCTCAAGAACATAAGACACCTGCTTAAATACCTTCCCTGATCACTATCAAGACTCTTAAGAACATAAAACACCTGCTTAACTGCCTTCCCCGATGACTCTCAAGAACATAAGACACCTGCTTAACTACCTTCCTTGATCACTCTCAAGAACATAAGACACCTGCTTAACTGCCTTCCCTGATGACTCTCAAGAACATAAGACACGTACTTAACGGCCTTCCCTGATCACTCTCGAGAACATAAGACACCTGCTTAACTTCCTTCCCTGATGACTCTCTAGAACATAAGACACCTGCTTAACTACATTCCCTGATCACTCTCAAGAACATAAGACACCTGCTTAACTGGCTTCCCTGATCACTCTCAAGAACATAAGACACCTGCTTAACTACCTTCCCTGATCACTCTCAAAAACATAAGACACCTGCTTAACTGCCTTCCCTGATGACTCTCAAGAACATAAGACACCTGCTTAACGGCCTTCCCTGATCACTCTCGAGAACATAAGACACCTGCTTAACTACCTTCCCTGATGACTCTCTAGAACATAAGACACCTGCTTAACTACCTTCCCTGATCACTCTCAAGAACATAAGACACCTGCTTAACTGGCTTCCCTGATCACTCTCAAGAACATAAGACACCTGCTTAACTACCTTCCCTGATTACTCTCGAGAACATAAAACACCTGCTTAACTACCTTCCCTGATCACTCTCAAAAACATAAGACACCTGCTAAACTACCTTCCCTGATCACTCTCAAGAACATAAAACACCTGCTTAACTACCTTCCCTGATGACTCTCAAGAACATAAGACACCTGCTTATCGACCTTCCCTGATCACTCTCGAGAACATAAGACACCTGCTTAACTGCCTTTCCTGATGACTCTCAAGAACATAAGACACCTGCTTAACTACCTTCCCTGATCACTCTCAAGAACATAAGACACCTGCTTAACTACCTTCCCTGATGACTCTCAAGAACATAAGACACCTGCTTATCGACCTTCCCTGATCACTCTCGAGAACATAAGACACCTGCTTAACTGCCTTTCCTGATGACTCTCAAGAACATAAGACACCTTCTTAACTACCTTCCCTGATCACTCTCAAGAACATAAGACACCTGCTTAACTGCCTTTCCTGATCACTCTCGAGAACATAAGGCATCTGCTTAATTGCCTTTCCTGATCACGCTTGAGAACAAAAACACCTGCTTAACTACCTTCCCTGATGACTCTCAAGAACATAAGACACCTGCTTATCGACCTTCCCTGATCACTCTCGAGAACATAAGACACCTGCTTAACTGCCTTTCCTGATGACTCTCAAGAACATAAGACACCTGCTTAACTACCTTCCCTGATCACTCTCAAGAACATAAGACACCTGCTTAACTACCTTCCCTGATGACTCTCAAGAACATAAGACACCTGCTTATCGACCTTCCCTGATCACTCTCGAGAACATAAGACACCTGCTTAACTGCCTTTCCTGATGACTCTCAAGAACATAAGACACCTTCTTAACTACCTTCCCTGATCACTCTCAAGAACATAAGACACCTGCTTAACTGCCTTTCCTGATCACTCTCGAGAACATAAGGCATCTGCTTAATTGCCTTTCCTGATCACGCTTGAGAACAAAAACACCTGCTTTACTGCCTTTCCTGATCATTTTCGAGTACATAAGTCATCTGCTTAACTGCGTTTCCTGATCATTCTCGAGGACATGAGACATCTGCTTAACTGTCTTCCCTGATCACTCTCGAGAACAGAAGACACCTGTTTAACTATCTTCCCTGATCACTCTCGAGAACATAAGACACCTGATCATCACTATCAAGAAAAAAATACACATGCTTGACTGCCTTTCCTGATCACTCTCAAGAACATTAGACACCTGCTTAACTGCCTTTCCTGTTCACTGTCGAGAACATAAGACACATGCTTAACTGCTTTCCCTGATGACTCTCAAAAACATAAGACACCTTCTTAACTGCCTTCCCTGATCACTCTCGAGAACATAAGACACCTGCTTAACTGCCTTCCCCGATCACTTTCAAGAACATAAGACACCTGCTAAACTGCCTTCCCTGATCACTCTCAAGAACATGAGACACCTGCTTAACTGCCTTCCCGGGTCACTCTCAAGAACATAAGACAACTACTCAACGGCCTTCCCTGATCTCTCTAAAGAACATAAGACATCTGCTTAACTGCCTTCCTGATCACTCTCAAGAATATAAAACACATGCTTAACTGCCTTCCTAGATAACTCACGAGAACTTAAAACACCTGCTTAACTGCCTTCCCTGATCACTTTCGAGATTATAAGACACCTGCTTAACTGCCCTTCCTGATCACTCTCAAGAACATAACACCTGCTTAACTGCCTTCCCTGAGACATATGCCTAGCTGCCTTCATTGCTCACTCTCAAGAACATGAGACACCCGTTTAACTGCCATTCCTTGTCACCTTGAAGAACATAAGACACCTGCTTCACTGCCTTCCCTGATCACTCTCGAGAACATAAGACACCTGCTTAACTGCCTTCGCTGATGACTCTCAAGAACATAAGACACCTGCTTAACTGCCTCTCCTTGTCTATATCAAGAACATAAGACACCTGCATCACTGCCTTCCCTGATTACTCTTGAGAACATAAGACACTTGCTTAATTGCCTTCCCTCATCACTCTCGAGAACATAGGAAATCTGCTTAACTGCCTTCCGTGATCACTTTCGAGAACATAAGATACCTGTCTAACTCAAAAACATAAGACACCTTCTTGACTGCCTTCCCTGATCACTGTCGAGAACATAAGACATCTGCTTAACTGCCTTCCCTGATCACTCTCAAGAACATAAAACACCTGCTTTACTGCATTGGCAGAGTTGCCTCCCCTTTACAGAGTTGCCACCTGCTTTACTGTATTGGCAGAGTTGCCTCCCCTGAAGCTGCATCCACTCATCTTATTTTATTTTCTAGTATTGTTGATTCATATAAACCAGAGCATGCGAAAACCTGTCCTACGGAAACGGTTAAAACACAGAATACAGACTTATATTCATTAGACACTGTAAACAATGTGCAGAGGGCATGGAAAATTGGAAAATACCCCCCCACCCCCCCCTACGTTTTTAATGAAATTATGTCCATTTGTACCTTTAAGTATGGAAATTATGTCCGCTATTTTACTTTTAACTGTTGGAGACATAACATGGTAGACGTCTAAATCATCATTAGATGATATTGAGAGAAACAGGACACTACGCATTCCCACTCTTTATTTTTACGGAATTATGCCCTTTTCGAATAATTTTCAGAAAGGTAATCGTCTCCGCCTTACAACTGTATTATCTTTGAAGATTTTTCTCAAAACTTATACAACTTTAAAGTATCATCGGGCAATATTCCGAGATCCACCTACATTTTTGACCGAATTATTTCTATGGGTAATTTTAGTATATAAATCGCGTCCGTTCTATCACTTTAAAACTGTCGAAAATGTTTTTATGAAATTTTATAAAAATGTAAAGCAGTATCAGGCAATGGGCAGAGTACAAGAACCGCTACTCCACCTACATGTTTATAAATTCATGTCCCTTTGAATTTTGATATCGAAATTATGTCCTCTCTATTATTCTGAAAACGTTGTAGATATGTTCACGAAACCTGTTACAAAGTTGATGTTCAGAGAATACAAAACATAATTCCACCTACATTTTGGATCTCGTGGGCTGGTGGGGACGGGAGATGGGGTTGGGGAGTGAGAACAAAAGAGAGAAAGACATCTATTCACGCTTGCTTAACTGCCTTTCCTGATGACTCTCAAAAACTTAAGACACCTTCTTAACTGCCTTCCCTGATCACTCTCGAGAACATAAGACACCTGCTTAACTGCCGTCCCCGATCACTCTCAGGAACATAAGACACCTGCTTATCTACCTTCCCCGATCACTTTCGAGAACATAAGACACCTGCTTAACTGCATTCCCTGATCACTCTCGAGAACATAAGACACCTGCTTAACGGCCTTTCCTGATCACTCTCAAGAACATAAGACACCTGCTTAACGGCCTTCCCTGATAACTCTCGAGAACATAAAACACCTGCTTAACTACCTTCCCTGATGACCCTCAAGAACATAAAACACCTATTTAACTGCCTTCCCTTAACTGCCTTCCCTGCTTACTCTCGAAAACATAAGACACCTGCTTAACTGCTTTCCCTGATCACTCTCAAGAACATAAAACACCTGCTTAACTACCTTCCCTGATCACTCTCGAGAACATAAAACACCTGCTTAACGGCCTTCCCTGATCACTCTCGACAACATAAGACACCTGCTTAACTGCCTTCCCTGATCACTCTCAACAACATAAGACACCTGCTAAACTACCTTCCCTGATGACTCTCAAGAACATAAGACACCTGCTTAACGGCCTTCACTGATCACTCTCAAGAACATAAGACACCTGCTTAATGGCCTTTCCTGATCACTCTCGAGAACATAAGACACCTGCTTAACGGCCTTCCCTGATGACTCTCAAGAACATAAGAAACCTGCTTAACTGCCTTCCCTGATCACTCTCAAGAACATAAGACACCTGCTTAACTGCCTTCGCTGATAACGCTCAAGAACATAAGACACCTGCTTAACGTCCTTCCCTATTGACTCTCAAGAACATAAGACACCTGCTCAACTGCCTTCCCTGATGACTCTCAAGAACATAAGACACCTGCTTAACGGCCTTCCCTGATAACTCTCGAAAACATAAGACACCTGCTTAACTACCTTCCCTGATGACTCTCAAGAACATAAAACACATGCTTAACTGCCTTCCCTGCTTACTCTGGAGAACATAAGACACCTGATTGACTGCTTTCCCTGATCACTCTCAAGAACATAAATCACCTGCTTAAATAACTTCCCTGATCACTCTCGAGAACATAAAACACCTGCTTAACTGCCTTTCCTGATCACTCTCGAGAACATAAGACACCTGCTTAACGGCCTTCCCTGATGACTCACAAGAACATAAGACACCTGCACGCCTTCCCTGATCACTCTGAGAACATAAGACAACTGCTTAAATACCTTCCCTGATCACTATCAAGAATCTTAAGAACATAAAACACCTGCTTAACTACCTTCCCCGATGACTCTCAAGAACATAAGACACCTGCTTAGCTACCTTCCCTGATCACTCTCAAGAACATAAGACACCTGCTTAACTGCCTTCCCTGATGACTCTCAAGAATATAAGACACCTGCTTAACGGCCTTCCCTGATCACTCTCGAGAACATAAGACACCTGCTTATCTACCTTCCCCGATCACTTTCGAGAACATAAGACACCTGCTTAACTGCATTCCCTGATCACTCTCGAGAACATAAGACACCTGCTTAACGGCCTTTCCTGATCACTCTCAAGAACATAAGACACCTGCTTAACGGCCTTCCCTGATAACTCTCGAGAACATAAAACACCTGCTTAACTACCTTCCCTGATGACCCTCAAGAACATAAAACACCTATTTAACTGCCTTCCCTTAACTGCCTTCCCTGCTTACTCTCGAAAACATAAGACACCTGCTTAACTGCTTTCCCTGATCACTCTCAAGAACATAAGACACCTGCTTAACTACCTTCCCTGATCACTCTCGAGAACATAAAACACCTGCTTAACGGCCTTCCCTGATCACTCTCGACAACATAAGACACCTCCTTAACTGAATTCCTGATCACTCTCAACAACATAAGACACCTGCTAAACTACCTTCCCTGATGACTCTCAAGAACATAAGACACCTGCTTAACGGCCTTCACTGATCACTCTCAAGAACATAAGACACCTGCTTAATGGCCTTTCTTGATCACTCTCGAGAACATAAGACACCTGCTTAACGGCCTTCCCTGATGACTCTCAAGAACATAAGAAACCTGCTTAACTGCCTTCCCTGATCACTCTCAAGAACATAAGACACCTGCTTAACTGCCTTCGCTGATAACTCTCAAGAACATAAGACACCTGCTTAACGTCCTTCCCTATTGACTCTCAAGAACATAAGACACCTGCTCAACTGCCTTACCTGATGACTCTCAAGAACATATGACACCTGCTTAACGGCCTTCCCTGATAACTCTCGAAAACATAAGACACCTGCTTAACTACCTTCCCTGATGACTCTCAAGAACATAAAACACATGCTTAACTGCCTTCCCTGCTTACTCTGGAGAACATAAGACACCTGATTAACTGCTTTCCCTGATCACTCTCAAGAACATAAATCACCTGCTTAAATAACTTCCCTGATCACTCTCGAGAACATAAAACACCTGCTTAACTGCCTTTCCTGATCACTCTCGAGAACATAAGACACCTGCTTAACGGCCTTCCCTGATGACTCACAAGAACATAAGACACCTGCTTAACTGCCTTCCCTGATCACTCTAAGAACATAAGACAACTGCTTAAATACCTTCCCTGATCACTATCAAGAATCTTAAGAACATAAAACACCTGCTTAACTGCCTTCCCCGATGACTCTCAAGAACATAAGACACTTGCTTAGCTACCTTCCCTGATCACTCTCAAGAACATAAGACACCTGCTTAACTGCCTTCCCTGATGACTCTCAAGAACATAAGACACCTGCTTAACGGCCTTCCCTGATCACTCCCGAGAACATAAGACACCTGCTTAACTACCTTCCCTGATGACTCTCAAGAACATAAGACACCTGCTTAACTACCTTCCCTGATCACTCTCAAGAACATAAGACACCTGCTTAACTACCTTCCCTGATCACTCTCAAGAACATAAGACACCTGCTTAACTGCCTTCCCTGATCACTCTCAAAAACATAAGACACCTGCTTAACTACCTTCCCTGATCACTCTCAAAAACATAAGACACCTGCTACACTACCTTCCCTGATCGCTCTCAAGAACATAAAACCCCTGCTTAACTACCTTCCCTGATCACTCTCAAGAACATAAGACACCTGCTTATCGACCTTCCCTGATCACTCTCGAGAACATAAGACACCTGCTTAACTGCCTTTCCTGATGACTCTCAAGAACATAAGACACCTGCTTAACTACCTTCCCTGATCACTCTCAAGAACATAAGACACCTGCTTAACTACCTTTCCTGATCACTCTCGACAACATAAGATACCTGCTTAACTTCCTTCCCTGATCACTCTCGAGAACATAAAACACTTGCTTAACTACCTTCCCTGATCACTCTCGAGAACATAAGACACCTGCTTAACTGCCTTTCCTGATCACTCTCGAGAACATACGGCATCTGCTTAATTGCCTTTCCTGATCACGCTTGAGAACAAAAACACCTGCTTAACTGCCTTTCCTGATCACTCTCGAGTACATAATTCATCTGCTTAACTGCGTTTCCTGATCATTCTCGAGAACATAAGACATCTGCTTAACTGCCTTCCCTGATCACTCTCGAGAACTGAAGACACCTGCTTAAGTAACTTCCCTGATCACTCTCGAGAACATGAGACACCTGATCATCACTCTCAAGAAAAAAATACACATGCTTTACTGCCTTTCCTGATCACTCTCAAGAACATAAGACACCTGCTCTACTGCCTTTCCTGGTCACTATCGAGAACATAAGACACCTGCTTAACTGCCTTCCCGGGTCACTCTCGAGAACATAAGACACCTGCTTAACTGCCTTCCCCGATCACTTTCAAGAACATAAGACACCTGCTAAACTGCCTTCCCTGATGACTCTCAAAAACATAAGACACCTTCTTAACTACCTTCCCTGATCACTTTCAAGAACATAAGACACCTGCTAAACTGCCTTCCCTGATTACTCTCAAGAACATAAGACACCTGCTTAACTGCCTTCCCGGGTCACTCTCAAGAACATAAGACAACTACTCAACGGCCTTCCCTGATCTCTCTAAAGAACATAAGACATCTGCTTAACTGCCTTCCTGATCACTCTCAAGAATATAAAACACATGCTTAACTGCCTTCCTAGATAACTCACGAGAACTTAAAACACCTGCTTAACTGCCTGCCCTGATCACTTTCGAGGTTATAAGACACCTGCTTAACTGCCCTTCCTGATCACTCTCAAGAACATAACACCTGCTTAACTGCCTCTCCTTGTCTATATCAAGAACATAAGACATCTGCGTAACTGCCTTCCCTGATAACTCTTGAGAACATAAGACACTTGCTTAATTGCCTTCGCTCATCACTCTCGAGAACATAGGAAATCTGCTTAACTGCCTTCCGTGATCAGTTTCGAGAACATAAGATACTAGCCTAACTGCTTTCCCTGTTGACTCTCAAAAACATAAGACACCTTCTTAACTGCCTTCCCTGATCACTGTCGAGAACATAAGACATCTGCTTAACTACCTTCCCTGATCACTCTCAAGAACATAAAACACCTGCTTTTCTGCATTGGCAGAGTTGCCTCCCCTTTACAGAGTTGCCACCTGCTTTACTGCATTGGCAGAGTTGCCTCCCCTGAAGCTGCATCCACTCATTTTATTTTATTTTCTAGTATTGTTGATTCATATAAACCAGAGCATGCGAAAACCTGTCCTACGGAAACGGCTAAATCACAGAATACAGTCTCATATTCATTAGACACTGTAAACAATGTGCAGAGGGCATGGAAAATTGGAAAATACCCCCCCCCCCTACGTTTTTAATGAAATTATGTTTATTTGTACCTTAAAGTATGGAAATTGTGTCCGCTATTTTACTTTTAACTGTTGAAGACATTTTCACAAAACATGGTAGACGTCTAAATCATCATTAGATGATATGGAGAGAACCAGGACTATACGCATTCCCACTCTTTATTTTTACCGAATTATGCCCTTTTCGAATAATTTTCAGAAAGGTAATCGTCTCCGCCTTACAACTGTATTATCTTTGAAGATTTTTCTCAAAGCTTATACAATTTTAAAGCATCATCGGGCAATATTCAGAGATCCACCTACATTTTTGACCGAATTATTTCTATGGGTAATTTTAGTATATAAATCGCGTCCGTTCTATCACTTTTACACTGTCGAAAATCTTTTTGTGAAATTTTATAAAAATGTAAAGCAGTATCAGCCAATGTTCAGAGTACAAGAACCGCTACTCCACCTACATGTTTATAAATTCATGTCCCTTTGAATTTTGATATCGAAATTATGTCTTCTCTATTATTCTGAAAACGTTGTAGATATGTTCACGAAACCTGTTACAAAGTTGATGTTCAGAGAATACAAAACATAATTCCACCTACATTTTGGATCTCTCTCGTGGGCTGGTGGGGACAGGAGATAGGGTTGGGGAGAGAGAACCAAAGAGAGAAAGACATCTATTCACGCCTGCTTAACTGCCTTTCCTGATGACTCTCAAAAACATAAGACACCTTCTTAACTGCCTTCCCTGATCACTCTCGAGAACATAAGACACCTGCTTAACTGCCGTCCCGATCACTCTCAGGAACATAAGACACCTGCTTAACTACCTTCCCTGATCACTCTCGAGAACATAAGACACCTGCTTAACTGCCTTCCCTGATCACTCTCGAGAACATAAGACACCTGCTTAACGGCCTTTCCTGATCACTCTCAAGAACATAAGACACCTGCTTAACGGCCTTCCCTGATGACTCTCAAGAACATAAGAAACCTGCTTAACTGCCTTCCCTGACCACTCTCAAGAACATAAGACACCTGCTTAGCTGCCTTCGCTGATGACTCTCAAGAACATAAGACACCTGCTTAACGTCCTTCCCTATTGACTCTCAAGAACATAAGACGCCTGCTCAACTGCCTTCCCTGATGACTCTCAAGAACATAAGACACCTGCTTAACGGCCTTCCGTTATAACTCTCGAAAACATAAGACACCTGCTTAACTACCTTCCCTGATGACCTCAAGAACATAAAACACCTGCTTAACTGCCTTCCCTGCTTACTCTGGAGAACATAAGACACCTGATTAACTGCTCTCCCTGATCACTCTCAAGAACATAAATCACCTGCTTAAATGCCTTCCCTGATCACTCTCGAGAACATAAAACACCTGCTTAACTGCCTTTCCTGATCACTCTCGAGACAATAAGACATCTGCTTAACTGCCTTCCATGATCACTCTAAAACAACATAAGACACCTGCTAAACTACCTTCCCTGATGACTCTCAAGAACATAAGACACCTGCTTAACGGCCTTCCCTGATCACTCTTAAGAACATAAGACGCCTGCTTAATGGCCTTTCCTGATCACTCTCGAGAACATAAGACACCTGCTTAACTACCTTCCCTGATGACTCTCAAGAACATAAGACACCTGTTTATCGGCCTTCCCTGATGACTCTCAAGAACATAAGACACCTGCTTAACTGCCTTCCCTGATCACTCTCAAGAACATAAGACACCTGCTTAACTACCTTCCCTGATCACTATCAAGATTCTTAAGAACATAAAACACCTGCTTAACTGCCTTCCTCGATGACTCTCAAGAACATAAGACACCTTCTTAACTACCTTCCCTGATCACTCTCAAGAACATAAGACACCTGCTTAACTGCCTTCCCTGATGACTCTCAAGAACATAAGACACCTGCTTAACGGCCTTCCCTGATCACTCTTGAGAACATAAGACACCTGCTTAACTACCTTCCCTGACGACTCTCAAGAACATAAGACATCTGCTCTACTGCCTTTCCTGGTCACTGTCGAGAACATAAGACACCTGCTTAACTGCCTTCCCTGATGACTCTCAAAAATATAAGACACTTTCCCAACTGCCTTCCCTGATCACTCTCGAGAACATAAGGCACCTGCTTAACTGCCTTCCCCGATTACTTTCAAAAACATAAGACACCTGCTAAACTGCCTTCCCTGATCACTCTCAAGAACATAAGACACCTGCTTAACTGCCTTCCCGGGTCTCTCTCAAGGACATAAGAAACTACTCAACGGCCTTCCCTGATCTCACTAAAGAACATAAGACATCTGCTTAACTGCCTTCCTGATCACTCTCAAGAATATAGGGCAGATGCTTAACTGCCTTCCCAGATAACTCACGAGAACTTAAAACACCTGCTTAACTGCCTTCCCTGATCACTTTCGAGATTATAAGACACCTGCTTAACTGCCCTTCCTGATCACTCTCAAGAACATAACACCTGCTTAACTGCCTTCCCTGGGACATATGCCTAACTGCCTTCATTGCTCACTCTCAAGAACAAGAGACACCCATTTAACTGCCATTCCTTGTCACCTTCAAGAACATAAGACACCTGCTTCACTGCCTTTCCTGATCACTCTCGAGAACATAAGACAACTGTTTTACTGGGTTCCTGATCACTCTCAAGAACATAAGACACCTGCTTAACTGCCTCTCCTTGTCTATATCAAAAACATAAGACACCTGCGTAACTGCCTTCCCTGATAACTCTTGAGAACATAAGACACTTGCTTAATTGCCTTCCCTCATCACTCTTGAGAACATAGGAAATCTGCTTAACTGCCTTCTGTGATCACTTTTGAGCACACAAGACACCTGCTTAACTTCTTTCCCTGATGACTCTCAAAAACATAAGACACCTTCTTAACTGCCTTCCCTGATCACTGTCGAGAACATAAGACATCTGCTAAACTGCCTTCCCTGATCACTCTCAAGACAATAAGACATCTGCTTTACTGCATTTCTTGCTCACTCTCGAGAACATCACAGACCTGCTTAGCTTCCTTTCCCTGATCACTCTCAAAAACATGAGACACCTGCTTAACTGCCATTCCTGATCACTCTCGAGAGCATTAGACATCTGCTTAACTGCCTTCCCTGATCACTCTCAAGAACATAAGACATGTTTAACTGCCAATCCTTGTCATTGTCAAGATTGCTAGACACCTGCTTAACTGCCTTTCCTTGTCACTCTCAAGAAAATAAGACCCCTGCTAAACTGCCTTCCAAGATCACTCTCGAGACAATAAGACACCTGCTTAACTACCTTCCCTGATCACTATCGAGAACATTAGACATCTCTTTAACTAAATTTCCTGGTCACTCTCAAGAACATAAGACACCTGCTTAACTGCATTCCCTGATCACCCTCAAGAACATGAGACACCTTCTTAACTGCCTTCCCTGATCACTCTCGAGAACATAAGGCATCTCTTTAACTTAATTCCCTGATCAGTCGCAAGAACATAAGACACCTGCTTAACTGCATTCCCTGATCAATCTCGAGAACATGAGCTATCTGCTTAACTGCCTTCCCAGATCACTGTCAAGAACGTAAGAAACCTGCTTAACTGCCTTTCCTTGTCACTCTCAAGAACATATGAAACCTGCATAACTGCCTTCTCGTATCACTCTCTGGCAAAACAAGACACGTGCTTTTCTGCCTTCCCTGATCACTCTCGAGAACATAAGACACCTGCTTAACTGCCTTCCCTGATCATTCTCGAGAACATAAGATACTTACTCAACTGTCTTCCCTGATAATTCTCGAGCTCATAAAACACCTGCTGAACAGCCTTCCATGATCACTATCTAGAACATAAAACACCTGCCTAACTGCCTTCCCTGATCACTCCCGAGAACATAAGACACTGTTACACTGCCTTTCCTAGTCACTCTCAAGAACACCAAAGACCTGCTTAACGGCCTTCCATGATCACTATCTAGAACATAAAACACCTGCTTAACTGCCTTTCCTGATCACTCTCGAGTAAATAGGACATCTGCTTAACTGCCTTCCCTGATCACCCGAGAGAACATAAAACACCTGCTTAACTGCCTTTCCCGGTCACTCTCTAGAACATAAGACACATGCTTAACTGCTTTCCTGATCACTCTCGAGAACATAAGACACCTGCTTAACTGCCTTCTCTGATCGCTCGAAAGAATATCATACACCTTCTTAACTGCCATTCCTGGTCATTCTTAAGATTATAAGACATCTGATTAACTGCCTTCCCTGATCTCTCTCAAGAACAAAAGACACCTGCTTAACTGCCTTCCATGATCACTTTCGAAAACATAAGACCCCTGCTTAACTGCCTTCCCTGATCCCTCTCGAGAACATAAGATACCTGCTTAACTGCCTTTCCTGGTTATTCTCAAGAACATAAGACACATGCTTAACTGCCTTCCCAGATCACTCTCAAGAACATAAGACACCTGCTTATCTGCCTTCCCTGATCACTTTAAACCAACCAACTTAACTGCCCTTCCTGATCACTCTCGAAGAACTTAAGACTCCAGCTTAACTGCCTTTCCTGATCACTCTCAAGAACACGGGACACCTGCTTAACTGCCTTCCCTGATCACTCTCGAGAACATAAGACACCTGCTTAACTGTCTTTTCTAATCACTCTTAAGAACATAAGAGACCTGCTTAACTGCCTTCCCTGATCACTCTCGACAACATAAGACACCTGCTTAACTGTCTTTCCTAATCACTCTTAAGAACATAAGACACCTGCTTAACTGCCTTCCCTGATCACTCTCGAAAACATAAGACACATGCTTAACTGCCTTTCCTGGTCACTCTAAAGAAGATAAGACCCCTGCTTAACTGCCTTCCCTAATCACTCTCGAGTACATAAGACATCTGCTTAACTGCCTTCCCTGATGACTCGAGAGAACATAAGACACCTGCTTAACTGCCTTGCCGTTTACTCTTAAGAACATAAGACACCTGTTTAACTGCCTTCCCTGATCACTCTCGAACACATAAGACACCTGCTAAACTGCCTTTCCTGGTCATTCTCAAGAACATAAGACACCTGCTTAACGTCCTTCCCTGGTCTCCTTCGAGAACATAAGAAATCTGCTTAACTGCCTTCCCTGATCACTCTAAAAAACACAAGACACCTGCTTTACCGTGTTCTCTGATTACTCTCGAAAACATAAGACACATGCTTAACTGCCTTTCCTGGTCACTCTTAAGAAGATAAGACCCCTGCTTAACTGCCTTCCCTAATCAGTCTCGAGTACATAAGACATCTGCTTAACTGCCTTCCCTGATGACTCGAGAGAACATAATACACCTGCTTAACTGCCTTGTCGTTTACTCTTAAGAACATAAGACACCTGTTTAACTGCCTTCCCTGATCACTCTCGAACACATAAGACACCTGCTAAACTGCCTTTCCTGGTCATTCTCAAGAACATAAGACACCTGCTTAACTGCCTTCCCTGGTCACCTTCGAGAACATAAGAAATCTGCTTAACTGCCTTCCCTGATCACTCTAAAGAACACAAGACTCCTGCTTTACCGTGTTCTCTGATTACTCTCGAGAACATAAGACACCTGCTTAACTGCCTTCCCTGATCACTCTCAAGAACATAAGACACCTGCTTAACTGCCTTTTCTGATCAATCTCGATAGCATAAGACACCTGCTTAACTGCCTTTCCTGATCACTCGAGAGAACATAATGCACATGCTTAACTGCCTTTCCTGATCACTCTCGAGAACAAAATACATCTGCTTAACTGCCATCCCGGATCACTCTGGAGAACATTGGCAGCTATAACAAATATGGCTCATAAAACGCGCGTGCAGAAATTTGTGCTATATTTGTCATGCAGTGAATGATTTGTTAAAAAGAAAAGGGAACTCCACTCTGACGTCATCACACTCGCTTACCGATAAGACGGTGAATTTCATTGGGTCATCGACTGATACCTTAAAAATACTGTAGAAGGAATCTCCGGATAATCCCTTCTACAGGTTACGGTCATCCATCACTTAAGCAGCCGAATAACACAGATAAATAATTACATAAATAAAATACTGCTATAATAAGTGATAGAAATGTGTTATTTTATTAAGTATTCAAAAATGACCTGTGTGACATTCTCCCCTGCTAGGGAAAATGGCTCCTGACATTTTATAAATTATCCAATATAGTATGTACAGTTAGTTAAGTAATTCACACCTGGCAATATGGCACTTTATCCGGCAAAAATCTATTTACATGTCACGGACTCTTAAAAAATCTCCACGCCCGGGCCGAGGATCGAACCCGGGACCTTTCGATCTGAAGTCTCGCACTCTACCACATCGCTATAAAAGCCGGCTTGTACCGCAAGGCAGTACAAGTGTATTTTATACCTAGCCTATACCCTGTGACATACACAAAGTGATTATCTGTATATTGAACAAAACTGCAACACATCCTGTACTGAAACAGATGTACTATATAATTTAGTGTTGTATGAAACTGCCAAGGTTGATTATAATAATCAACTTTAATTTGACTGAATTCATTCAGTCATTTTACTTGTCCACTCAACACCATTATAAAGTACTATAAATCTCTAAATGTATGTGTTTCATGCAATGTTGATTTGAATTAAAGCATGAAAAACTATAAGCTCATGTGAAATTATTTCACACTTTTATAACAAATTGCATGCCATGATGCCTTTTCCATCTCTTAGTCGCAAATTTGCGAATAAGAACATATGAAATATAAAGTAGCCAAAATTATGAAACTAAGAAAATATGAAAGTGAATCAGGAGCACGAAAAATGTTAGGAATACTGCTCCAGCCAGCTGTGAAAGACAATTTTGTCATTACAAAATATTGTGACATTCTCCCCTGCATATCGCAAGGTAAAATTCAAACAGTCAAATAAAATACCGACCAACACTAAAAAACAGACAGCAATTAAACATACCAAATCTGACATTCTGATTCACCAGGAACAGCACCAGCTGTCACTTGGTTACTGATCCAGTCACCGTACCGGTCTGGTGGTTTTCTTGCCCGACCATTACGTCTTGGAACATGAACTGGGGTGGGTGATAAACCAGCAGACGGGGCAGTACTTTTAGCAACATTTTTTGCAGTAATATCTGCAAAGTCACTATACAGAGAACGCAAAGTTGGTTCTCTTGAAAGAGATGAAACAATATCATCAGCGGACTTGCTTCTGACTATTTCAGACACAGAAGAAATAACAGGCTTCTCCTTTGTCTTCCTGTCCTTCTTCTGAGGCATGCCCTCTTTGACTGACAACAAAGAATCGCCTACCTCAGAAATAGTAGGAATGGAGTAAAATGGGAGAAGCATATTCCTATGCAATGTTTTAATTGGGCCTGACCCCGTCTCTTTCGTAACCTTGAATACAGGTATATGCTCATCTGGTTTGTCAACCACAATATAGAGGTCTTTATCCACCTTGTCTGCTAGTTTATGTTTGCCCTTAAGGCCAACATTCCTAATTAGCACCCTGTCCCCTATATCTACAGTAGACTCTCTGACTTTAGAGTCATAACTAACTTTATGGCGTCCAGCAGACTTTTGCGCTTCAGAAGAAGCAACCTGATATGCAAACTTCAATCTTTTTTGAAGTTTAGAAGCATAATGTTGTCTGCTGGAGTCGGATGGATCCTGTGGTGAACTCAGCCCTAAATATGCATCCACAGCTAGTCGAGGATGTCAACCGAACATCAAAACGTATGGCGAAAAACCAGTACGTTCATGTCTGGTTGCATTATATGCATGCACTAATGGTGCAACGAAAGACTTCCAGTCTTCTTTCTGACGGTCCTCCAGTGTGCCTAACATATTTAAAAGGGTTTGATTAAACCTCTGGGTCATGCCGTTCCCCGTAGGGTGATACGGCGTAGTCAGATATGTCTCAATCCCAGCCAAGGAGCAAAGTTCTTTTATAACATTACTTTCAAAGTTTCTTCCCTGGTGGCTATGTAAGCGAGCAGGGAAGCCGTAATGCAAAATAAAATTTTCAAAAAGAACTTTGGCGGTAGTTTTTGCCAACTGATTTCTCGTTGGAAAGGCCTGTGCATATCGGGTGAAATGATCAGTAAGGACCAAAATATTTTCAAACCCGCCTTTTGACCTTTCCAACGACAGAAAATCAATATAGACGAGCTCCATTGGCTGAGTGCTGATAATGTTGACTAACTCTGTGCTAGGCTTTGGAAAAGTTTTACGCGTAATACAGCGTTCACATGACCTAACTCTGTTTTCATTATCTTGCTCAAACCCAGGCCAGAAAAATCCTGACCTTACTAAGGAGAGAGTTCTGTCTTGGCCCTGATGACCAACATCATCGTGAAGGTGTTTGAAAACCAAGTCACGAAATCGAAAAGGAAGAACTAACTGTTTCACCTTTTCTCCATTTAAAACTGTATTGCGGTATAAAATACCGTCTGACAGACATAAATTCTTCCAGTGTCTCAAATACTTGAAGACATCTGGAGGATCTTCCGACAACTCTCCCTTTTGTGGATAATATCCACTTCTCACATAGGGAATAATTATGCCAATGGACGGGTCATTAACCTGTTCCTTGGCCCAGTCCACAGTAGTTAAATCGGTGGACTGAAAATCCCTCTCACCAATATCTGATGATTCTAACTGAGAATAAGTGGACTCTGTCAGCTGAGAAGCACTTGTGACAACAAGATTTTCCGCATAAGGACAAGAGCCACGTTTAACTAAATAGGCTTCACATATAGCAGTGCTGGAAACGGCCAGTGGCCCGATGGCCAAATGCTCCTAATTTTTGTCTCGGGCCATCAGAAATCTTCAAAATAATGCCTTTATTGGCCCAAATTTATCTTTCTGGCAATACTAAATGAATGGGAACTTTAGGTAGTGGATAATTTGGGCAGCCGAAAGTTAGGCATGTTAAGCTTTTGGGCCACCACATAACATTTGCGAGTTTCCAGCAATGTATAGCATTAACAGCATCGGAAAACAACTCTGTAGTGTCATGTGGCCTCCTGGAGAGTCCGTCAGCATCACTATTTGTACTTCCACTTTTATACTTCAGTGAAAAATTGTATGTAGACAATGCAGCTAGCCATCTGTGGCCTTAGCGTCTAACTTCGCTGACAAAAGTACATGTATTAACGAATTATTGTCCGTACAAACAAGAAACTGATTACCACAAAGGTAATCATGAAACTTTTCCGAAACTGCCCATTTCAAACACATAACTCTAACTTATGGGCCGGATAGTTTCGTTCACTGCGGCGTAATCCTCGACCAGCATAGGCAATTACTCGTTCTATATCATTCTGTTCTTGGTAAAAAACAGCACCTAGTCCCTCTCCTGACGCATCAGTATGGACAATAAATGGCTTAGTAAAATCAGCATATGCTAGGACAGGGGGTGTAGACAACTTTAACTTTAAAGTGTCAAATACATCTTGTTGTTCCTTGCCCCATTACCATGGAACAGTTTTCTTTTTCTTTTTAGAAGAAACGGCATGCTAATTGGTTGGATGACCAACCACCAAGTCATCAAGTGGTTTGACTATTTTGGCACAGTCCTTGATATATCTCCGGTAATAACCGGTAAACCCGAGAAATGATCTCAGTTATAATATTATGTGGAACAGGTTATTCTGAAAGGGCTTTTATTTTGTCCGGGTCTGTCTCAACGCCATGTTCACTAACTACATGGCCTTAATATTTCACGCTGCTTTTGAAAAGCTCACACTTGGAGGGCTTTAATTTTAGACCATGTTCATGCAGTCTACTAAACACTGCATTGATTCTCTTTGTATGTTCCTCAAATGTAGTAGAAAATATCAGGATGTCGTCTAAGAAAATTAGACATTCCCTGAGATTTAACTCGCCCATGCAACGCTCCATCAAACGCTGGAAAGTTGCAGGGGCATTAGTCAAACCAAAGGCCATCCTGTTACATTCGATGAACCCCAGAGAACCAAGTAAAAATGCGGTTTTATGCTTATCTTGTTCTTCCATTTCCACCTGCCAATAACCTGACCTAAAGTCCAATTTAGAAAAGTACTTTGCACCAATCAGGGTGTCTATTGTATCATCAATACGTGGAAGCGTATATGCATCCCTGATGGTTCGACTATTTAACTTTTTGAAATCAATTCATAACCTCAGAGAACCATCCTTCTTTCTAACTAAAACTACATTAGAAGAGAAGGACTCTCCGAAGGTCTGATTGCATCCGCTTCTAACATTTCCTTTAAATGTTGTTTGACTTCTTCAAACATGGCAGGTGAAATTTTCCTATAGGGTTCCTTAAAAGGTTTGTCATCTGTCAATTTTATAGAATGCTTGACAATGTCAACCTTCACAAGATCAGTCGGACCGTTGGAAAAAATGTGACCAACCACAGAGGACTTCCTTAACTTTATGCAATTGGTCAGCTGACAAATTGTCTGTTTCTATAGATATGCCTAAATCTTCCAAAGTTGATTCTGTAGACACCTTCTCCGGTTTCTGCGAAGAAGGAGTCCAAGAATCAACAACAGAAACGCTATTCAATGAGCATAGAGTTGACTTAGGTGGTATATTTATTGCTCGGGCAGACAAATTACAAACCCTTACAGGAACCCGTACTGTATTACCTGGAGCTTTAAGAGAATTAACCCTTGGACAAATTGTTAGATCCCCTGGCAATGAGGTGTCCATATGCTCTGTGACAGCTGTATCATACTCACCAGCTCCACGTGCAATTCCATGAATTGTTTTAATTTCATGTGGAGAAATACGTATTGCATAATTACTGGTAGTTTTTACTGGTATGCTATCATCATATAAAATATCAAAAGCAGTTTGCCACTCAACCGGCACTTGACTATTTGAAACCTGATTTTTACAAAGACGTATAACATTTGTTCCAACAATTGTTAGAACTTTAGAGTTATACTCTGTATCAGAAACAACCAACAAGGGTATATTGAAAGTACTATTTGACAAAAAAGGAACTGAAATTTCAGCTTCAATGTAACCCTTGTATGGCAGTTCATCACCATTTGCACTCTGCACTGTAAGACCAAACTCACTGATGTTATGCAATTCTGGACGAGGCTTCATTGATTTAAAGAAACTTTCTGAAACAGTGTTTATCATTGGGCCAGTGTCTACTAGCCCTGATGTTTTGATGTTATTTATATAAATTTCTGTTTCATTTGCCGAACCAATTATTCTATCAAAAAGAGAATCTTTGTTTGAATTACTATCTGGGCTTTGATGTTCCACACTGGCTTTTACTTCCTCTGTTTGCCCAACAACAGAGGAAGCTAGAAGGGGAAATTCTGTGAATCTTCCGAGCCGGCATTGCCGCGGTTGGCACCACGGCCGCTAGCGCCACCACGACGTCCGCCACGGAAGTTGTTGCTTCCCCTACTATTTTGTTGTGAATTACTGTAGCTGTTATTACTATTATTACTATTGTTATTTTTGTTATAATTTTGGTAACCTCTATTACCAAATCCTCCTCTCCAGCCTTTAGTTCGGCCATAGCCTCTGCCCATCCCTCGTGAGGATTGAGGTTGAAATGAATTCAACTGGGCTGAGGATTGAGTATTTGCAGATGCAATTGCTTGCTGTTGAGAGTCCAGCTTTTGCTCCATTGCCTTCATTCGGCCCATTAATTCACTCATTTGTTTCAATAATTGTGAGTGAGTTTGTATCATTAGCTTCACAAGAAGCTTGACCTGCCTGCTGCTGAGCAACGTTTTGCTTTGCAGCAGTAGCAGGAGGTCTAACCACACTATTTTCCTCTTGTTCAACTTTTCGAACTTCCTTAAGTAAAGTTGAAAATCTTTAATAGAGTCATACAAGTGCCGTGTTGAGTGCTTTAACTCTACGCTCTTAAGACCTGTCCAAAACTTGGACTTTAACATTGCGTCCTTAGCAATTAAATCTATATGCCCATATCTGATTGCACGAGACAAAGTTTGCTCTAACCTAGAGCCATATGCAACTATAGTTTCACTATCCTTTTGATAGTCACTATAGAAAGATTGAATAAGCGTCTCACTTGACGAAGCATTTCCATAAAAATCATCAAGCTTATTCAAAATATCATCAATGGAGGCATTTTCTCCAAGAGGGACCAGCATGCTTCTAGCTGTGCCTTTCAACGAAGATCTTATAGCCTGAAGAACATTGTTCTGGCAAATAAGACTTTTTAAGGCATTTCACCTCGAAATTCCATACCTCGTAGGTAGTTTCCCCCTTCTGTAGTTCATCTGAACCACTAAAAAGGGGCAACTTAGGTATGTGATATGCTGATGTGATGGCAAAGCAGAAGTATTCAAAAGTGAATTATGTTGCCACCTCTGTACTGGTGATAACCCAGGAAATCTAAAATTGGGTTTTGGCTGATTAACACTAGGTGCTTGTGAAACTTGTGGAGTGCTTGTACTGGGAATTTGTGGTGTAAGCACTTGTGCACCACCAATAGCAGTTTTTTGTTTTGCAACATGTAATGCAATGAGATGATCATATGCCTCTATAGGGAGGACTTTGTATTGCTGAGCCTCAATATCTGAGATGGCTTGCCTAAGCTTTTCATCCACAGGACCTTTATCTGCCATTTTGAAATAAAACTATAAATGGTATGCTATGCTATATTAAATTATATGCTTTGTATCACTCTACAAATATCACAGTCTACTGATGGCTATAATCTATTTCACAAAAAAAAATATACACCATCAAAGATTCTATATACACAAACATATAACAAACCACAACAGAAACTAGTATAATTGTTACTGAAAAAAAATGAGTAGTAGCAAGATATGGGTATTGTTGCACTACAAACACTGTTTAAGTGCAATAAAATGACATAGAAACTGCGGTACTGGCAAGAGCTGTGATTGGGCCTTATCCCTCACCTACACAGTACCAGCATCTGTTTCTCCACAGCAAAATACGAAATTCAAACACTGTCTGTAAAATGCGCAACACTATTTTCTTCATCCAACACCTTGCTAGTAAAGGCTTAGGGTGAACTCCATCCTCGTAATTGGAAACGTTTATACTAGTTCTGCCCTGGTTTGAGCCTTTGGAATTTCTGTAAAAAGTATGCAAATACCAGGAACTGAAACAATCAAAATCCAAATCCAGCCCTCAAACCATAGTTGGAAACAACTAAGATTACAAATAATCAAGATACAGAGAACATATGGCCAACCGAGTGAGCAGCTTGTTCCCAAAAGGTGGCCACTCAGCAACCCAAACCGAACCAATAATAATAATAACATACATAAGGTAAAACATCACAGAAACTCTGACACCAAAAACAGGCAACAAAGAACCACAACAGAACTACCGCCTTGGAACGGTCAGTAATGAATTACTGGGGGGCTTAAATCGATTTTACAGGCCAAACCTCACCCTCAGTTTCTGAAGTGGTACAAAACATTTAGTTGGTTGTTCGGTTCGCATGATAACCCTCTAACTCGTCAATGAATCATCACGGTAAACACATAAATCAAATTTCAACACCATGAAGAAGCAAAGACGAGGACTCAACAGATACAACGGGCCGTCTGACAGGTGGAGATCCCTGTCCTGCCAAACAACCCCACTGGAAATCTGAAGCAAAAGAAGGTCACCAGTTGAGCCCCGGTGGACCAAGCAACAGACAAAAAGGCTCCGGTCCCAACCAACTAAAATATATAGCTTTAGGTCGGGGCCATCATAGAGTCTGACGACCGATCCCCCGTTGTGCAATTAAAGAGTGCAGCAAAGCTATCAACCGTGATTGGGTTAATCACTAAGCATGCAGACTGTCGCATAACATTTAAATTATAGCCAATACGTTTGTGACGTATTATTATTTTTCGGAATTGATCAGAAAAATCAGTCCTACCCTTAATCTTTTTGAATTTGTATACTAAGTCACCATAAAATTCTGGTTCCGATAGGCCTTGGTGTAAAAGAAATTTTAATCCGACATCAAATTTTGAAACCAATTCATGGTGTCTGCGATAGAATTTAGAAAAAGCCTTTCTAAGCTTATGATACCGATAGCCCTGTTGAAGAAGTTTAGCAGTTAAACATTTATTACGAGCATTAAAGTCATCTACATGACTACACACTCTAGCTAATCTTATAAGTTAAGAAATATACACTCCATAAGAGGGACGACGTGGAACGTCACCATCCAAAAATGGAAAATTAACTATATCAAAGTCAAAGTCATCACGTTTATCATAAATTTTAGAAGATACAAAACCGTTAGAAATAGATAGATGTAAATCCAAAAAGGGGGCCTCGGTATCTGAAGTATTAGCTTTATTCAATTTAAGTTCAGGTGGGTAAATTTGGTTAACCATGCTTTCAAAATAAGGATTATCAATATTCAGAAGATCGTCTAAATATCTAGAGGTTGAGTTAAATGCCTCAATGATATCAGCTTGATTATCAACAGAAAGAGAAGTCATGAAATCTCTTTCATAACAAAATAAAAACAAATCGACCACAAGAGGAGCACAATTTGTACCCATCGGAATACCAACAATTTGTCTGTATAACTTATTACCAAATCTGATGTAAATATTATCTAAGAGATATGATAAGGCGTCACATACATTCTGACATGACCAAAGACTATATCCTCTATATATTTTACGGTCAGTAGAAGTGAAAAACGCTTTCTTATCGTTACAGGCAATATAAAGGGTATCTTCATTTTTGGAGAACTTTTTGAAGGCCCTCTCAATCAAATCAACAAGTTTTTCCTTTATTAAATTATGGGGTAATGTGGTATAAAGAGTAGAAAAATCATAAGTGGACAAACTAGTCGCACGGAACCCTCTTGACTTCAGTTTACTAAGTACCTCGCCAGAATTTTTTATAGACCAAAACATATTTTTCCCTGACCTCTCATACACTGTCTCATAGTACCAAATGACACGAGATTTCATAGCAGTGAGGCAAGAAGTTAATAATTTAGATAATTCTGTAGTAGTACAAGAGCTAGAGTTGGCAATGAATCTAGCTTTATACGTTTTTTTATGAAGCTTTGGTAACCAATACATCGTAGGAAGTTTGTCTTGGCGTTCCTTAACGTTAACAGCAAACTTTAAAGGAATTTACCCTAAATCGAACTTGCCCTGTATTTTATGATTATATACCTGTGTATAAAATTGGGATCCAATACATTAATCTTTTCAAAAGATAATGAACGGAAACCATTTTTTTTCATACAATATGAAGTCGAAAAAGGGCCATAACTCCCACAATAATAGACGGATTTTACCCTTATTCAAACTTGACCTGTATTTTATGATTATATACCTGTGTATAAAATACGAAATCAATACACCGATGGTATGAAACGATATCAAACCGAAACCATTTTTCAATACAAAATGAAATCGAAAAAGGGCCATAACTCCCACAATAAAAGACGGATTTTACCAAACATCAAACATGACCTGTCTTTTATGATTATATACCCGTGCATAAAATTGGAATCCAATATATTAATCTTTTCAAAACATAATGAACGGAAACCTTATTTTTGCATACAAAATGAAGTCGAAAAAGGGCCATAACTCCCACAATAATAGACGGATTTTACCCTTATTCGAACTTGACATGTATTTTATGATTATATTAAAATCTTAAAAAGTTCCTTCAAGAGCAGAGAATACATACAGAAGTAGAAGTATGGGCCAGACTACGTAGTTTCGGCTAATAAAGCCTCGTCAGTGACCCTGACAAAATCTGGTGACGAAACCAGAAAAGGCATATTATAATTTCTTAATTTTAATTGGGCAGTCGATTCAAAGAAAGACATTAGTTTCAAAAGGATCCAAATAATAAAAAAGACGATGATCTAGAATAATAGTCTAAATCGATCTCAAATTTTAGATTTCTCAGAATCTTTCCTCTGATCTCAAAGGATGTAAATAAAATATATTCTGCACTATGGATGATGTACCTATGTAGGTCTAAATTGAACCTTGGAGACGCTATGCCGTTTTGGTCATTTATGTCTCTGATATAGTCATTGACCAGACAAATTCTTTGATGCAGAATCAAATCTTGTGAACGGAAACTGGACGGATCCCTATGTCCTCTGCTCTTATTCCAAGCTTGTAGAGAATAGGGAGGAATTTCCAAGAAAACTATGGAAACAGAGGGAAAATTTGATACAAAATTCAAAATCTGTTTATCTGAAATTGTAGATAAGATACAGCTGCATGGTCAGTATCATGCCTAAGTTCAATATATTTTCCCCTTTTTAAGGTTAGGTCACAAGTTCCTAAGAAAACATATAAGACAATTTCACTAAATTGATTTACTTTCTTATGTAAATTAGATTGTAACCAATAAAACTGGTCTACAAATCTAGCACCACCTCTACACTGAAATTCAACATGATGACCAACTTGTTTAATCAAATCTGAATGAGTTCGCAAATAATTCCCTTTGCTATCATTGCAAGAATAGGCTGTTTCCGTAGTCTTCCTGGATCTCGTATGGGTGTATTGACATATTTCAGAAGTTTACGTTGCATAACAAAAAATAAGGGTATGTATTTTGTAGGGGTAGGGTAATAATTTAAAAGATCCTACCGTATTCTAAGAGTCTTCTTACTGCTAGGAATGTAATTATTCACTGGCAAGATTCGGGAATTCATGACTATTCAATATTCAGGAATCAGGATATCACATAGTATTCAGGAATCAGGATATTCAGGAATCAGGATATCACAGAGTATAGTCAATATTCAGGATATCAGGTGCCTGAAATATTAACAAATTGTTAAGTACTAGGTAACAGAACTTTCACTGTTAAATATGTACTATAGAATTAAAACTTCAATCATTCTTCTTCACTCAGGACCTGAAAAATAATGTTATTGTTGGTATGTGAAATGTGCAAAGAATAGAAAATGTTCAATTCAAAATTATGCCATTTCTCAAAATCGATTTTCAGTAACAAAGACAATACACAAAATTTAATCACAAATCATCTGTACCTATAGTGCCACTCAATATTTCACATAAGTATCCCCATAGTAACAGGCACTACCAGAAAACAATCCATAATGAATACAACTAAATGTATGACTGAAATAATGTTTTCTCTATAACTGAAATATTGTTTTCTCAAAAGCTGAAACTTGTTGAAATATTGTTGTTTAATATCTATAAGTGATTACTAAATTAAATGGATGTGCTTTCCTGTAAAAAGCTTTGCACTGAATGCAGGACAACACAAAAGCAATTAGAGTCACCGGTTATATGCACTAATTACAGAATTAAATCAATTTGTCCATATAAAAAGTGACGAAACCTGTACAGGAGATTTTTTTCTATACACAATTCACATTCAAGACAAAATCAAAGACAAAGGACATTAAATAATAAAAGTCACATAAATATAAATAAGAAACGATAAAAGTCACAGTTTCTCTTTCGCGAATAGGAAAATACCAGCTCTATAAGTCGCAGTCTTTAGGCAATATTTAGGTGAAGATTAAACTTATTGATTAAACGAAGTCAATCGTGTACACATGAAGTAGCTACATGAACTCAAAACATGTTTACACGCAAAGTAGTTATATGAACTAAAAACATGTTTACAACACGAAGTAGCTACATAACACCAAACCGATTCGCAAGCTTGCGCACAGATGATATAATAATGGCCAATACTTAATATCAGTCACACGCGTACTGCAGTATGATGAGAATTTAACTGTAGACAGGCATGCAACTGGTATACGTTGATGGATCCATGTCTGCAATCAGTTAGGTACACCCCATATAAACCTCTGAAAGACAGTTGTGGATTTTTTACGTTAGGCGCCAATGACACCGGGTGCTCAGTAATAGGTAAAAGTCATCTCGTATCACTATTTATTTACAATTGTAGACAAAGGGTGTTCTAGAACAAATAACGTAAAAGAAATCTACTACAGGCAAACATCAAAGGAAACGACATGTACATTGTCTTACGACTGACTATAGAGTAAATAGAAACTGGATTTTCTATTATCTTAATTAATACTCTTTGAGACAATATAAGCCAGAAAAGACTCCGACCAGACTGCACGTATGTCCCGATCACTCTCTAGAACATAAGACACCTGCTTAACTGCCTTCCCTGATCACTCTCAACACTATAAGACATCTGCTCAACTGACTGTCCTGATCACCCTCAAGAATATATTCTTAACAGCCTTTCCTTTTCACTCTCGAGAACATAAGACACCTGCTTAACTGCCTTTCCTGATCACTCTCAAGTCCATAAGACATCTGCTTCACTGCCTTTCCTGATCACTCTCAGGAAGATAAGACACCTGCTTAACTGCCTTTCCTGATCACTCTCGAGAACATAAGACACCTGCTTAACTGCCGTTCCTGATCACTCTCGAGAACATAAGACACCTGCTTATCTGCCTTTCCAGGTCACTATCGAGAACATAAGACACCTGCTTAACTGCATTCTCCGATCACTCTCAAGAAAATAAAACACCTGCTTAAAGGACTACTGATATCTCATGTTCTCGAGATTGATCAGGGAATGCAGTAAAGCAGGTGTCTTATGTTCTTGAGAGTGATCAGGGAAGGCAGTCAAGCAGGTGTCTTATGTTCTCGAGACTGATCAGGTAAGCCAGTAAAGCAGGTCTCTTATGTTCTTGAGAGTGATCAGAAAAGGCAGTTAAGCAGATGTCTTATGTTCTCGAGAATGGACAGGGAAGGCAGTTAATGATCACCCTCAAGAACATAAGAAACCTGCTTAACTGCCTATCCTTGTCAATCTCGAGAACATAAGACACATGCTTAACTGCCTTCGATGATCACTCTCTGGAACTCAACACACCTGCTTAACTGCCTTCCCTGATCACTCTCGAGAACATAAGACACCTGCTTTACTGCCTTCCTAGATCACACTCAAGAACATAAGACACCTGCTTTACTGCCTTCCCAAATCACTCTCAAGAGCATGAACATACGAAACCTGCTTAACTGCCTTAACTGATCACTCTCAAGAACATAAAACAACTGCTTCACTGCCTTCCCTAATCACCCTCAAGAACATAAGACAACTGCTTAACTGCCTTCCCTGATCATTTTAAGAATATAAAACAACTGCTTAACTGCCTATCCTAATCACTCTCCAGAACATAAAACACCTGCTTAACGACCTTCCCTGATCCTTTTTAAGAACATAAGACATCTGCTAAACTGCCTTTCCTGATCACTCTCAAGTACATAAGACACCTGCGTAACTGCCTTCCTTGATAACTCTCGAGAACTTAAGACACCTGATTAACTGCCTTCCCTGATCACTTTTGAGAACTTAAGACACCTGCTTAATTGTCTTTCATGATCACTCTCAAGAAAATAACACCTGCTTAACTGCCTTCCCTGAGCACTCTCGAGAACATAATACAACTTCTAAACTGGGTCCCCTGATCACACTCAAGAACTTAAGACACCTGCTTAACTGCCTTTCCTTGTCATTATCAAGAACATAAGACACCTGCTTACCTGACTTACCTGATCACTCTCGAGAACATAAGACACCTGCTTAACTGCCTTCCCTTATCACTCTCGAGAACATAAGGCACCTGCTTAACGGCCTTCCCTGATCACTCTAAAGGACATACGACATCTGCTTTACTGCCTTTCCTGATCACTCACAAGAACACAAGATACCTGCTTAACTGCCTTTCCTGATCACTCACAAGAACATAAGACACCTGATTAACTGCCTTTCCTGATCACTCACAAGAACATAAGACACCTGATTTACTACCTTCCATGATAACTCTCGAGAACTAAAGACACCTGCTTAACGGCCTTCCCTGATCACTTTCGAGATTACAAAGTACCTGCTTAACTGCATTTCCTGATCAGTCTCAAGAACATAACACCTGCTAAACTGCTTTCCCTGATCACTATCGATAGCATAAGACAACTGCTTAACTGCATTCCCTGCTCGATCTCAAGAACATGAGACACCTGCTTAACTGCCATTCCTTGTCACTCTCATAAACAATAGACTCCTGCTTTAATGCCTTTCCTTGTCACTTTCAAGAACATAGGACACAGGCTTTACTGCCTTCCCTGATCACTCCCAAGAACATAATACAACTGCTAAACTGGGTTCCCTGGTCACTCTTCAGAATATAATACATCTGCTAAACTGGGTTCCCTGATCACCCTAAAGAAAATAAGACACCTGCTTAACTGACTTTCCTTGTCCCTATCAAGGACATAAGACACCTGCGTAACTGCCGTCCCTGGTCAATCTCAAGAACATAAAACACCTGCTTAACTGCCTTCCCTCATCACTCTCCAGAACATAAGACACCTAAGTTACTGCCTTCCCTGATCACTCTCGAGAACATAAGACACCTGCTTAACTGCCTTCCATGATCACTCTAAAAAACAGAACACACCTGCTAAACTGCCTTCCCTGATCACTCTCGAGAACATAAGACACCTGCTTAACTGCCTTCACTGATGACTCTCAAGACTATTAGACACCTGCTTAACTGCCTTCCCTGATCACTCCCGAGAACATAAGACACCTGCTTAACTGCCTTTCGGGATCACTCAAGAACATAAGACATCTGCTAAACTACCTTCCCTGATCACTTTCAAGTCCATAAGACATCTGCTAAACTGCCTTTCCTGATAACTCTCGAGATAATAAGACACCTGCTTAACTACCTTTTCTGATCTATCTCAAGAACATAAGACACCTGCTCAACTGCCTTCCCTGATCACTCTCAAAACTAGAAGACGTCTGCTTAACTGCCTTCCCTGATCACTCTCAAGAATATATGCTTAACAGCCTTTCCTGGTCACTCTCGAGAACATAAGACACCTGCTTAAGTGCCTTTCCTGATCATTCTCAAGAACATAAGACACCTGCTTAACTGCCTTTCCTGATCACTCTCTGGAACACAAGACACCTTCTTAACTGCCTTTCCTGATCACTGTCAAGAATATAAGGCACATGCTTAACTTCCTTTTCTGATCACTCTCGAGAACATAAGACACCAGCTTAACTGTTTTTCCTGTTTACTATATAGAACAAAATACTCCTGCATAACTGCCTTTCCTGATCACTCTCTGGAACACAAGACACCTGCTTAACTGCCTTTCCTGATTACTATCGAGAACATAAGACACCTGCTTAACTGCCTTCCCTGATCACTCTCAAGAACATAAGACACCTGCTTAACTGCCATTCCCGATCACTCTCGAAAACATAAGACATCTCCTTAACTGCCTTTCCTGATCACTCTCAAGATCATAAGGCACATGCTTAACTCCCTTTCATGATCACTCTTAGGATCATAAGACGATCTAAGACTGTTTAAGATGCCTTTGGAAAACATGGTAGACTATTAAAGCGTCAACAGAAGATAAAAGGAACAAGGACAATAATTCCACCAGTCCAGATTTAGCGCCATTTTTACCATTTGCATAGGTCAGTTTTTGTTGCACCTGCTTAAGGAAAGTTCTTTATAGGCGTCCGGTTTTCCGTCTATTAATCCAATGGTTCGTCCGCCTGTTCGTCCGTCCGTCACACAGTTACGTCGACCCTAGCATTAAAGTTCATTCGAGTGACTTGTTCTCTAAACCCACTGCACCCATGGTTCTCAGATGTCACATGCTGCATGATCAGACTGTTGGCTTTTGAGTGGTAAAATATAGCCTGATCCTGAATCCAAATGAACTGCCGTTACTACAACTTACAAAAAGTATGACAAAAACATCTTTTCCTTCAAAAACACAGCATATTTGGCCCAAAATTTTGCATGGTGCATTAGTGGGACCTTGGTTTTCAAAATTATTAAAAAAAAAAAAAAGTAGCTGAATTAGGTCAAAGTGACAAACTTTCTGTTAACGTGTCAAATTGTGCGGAAATACCAGTATCTCAAAGAATGCTGAACAGATTTTAATCAAATTTGATCGGAATTATCCGTAAATGGAGTTCTTTCAAATTTATGCAAATAGACCAGCCTAGATGGCTCTCAGCTGCCGTTACTAAAACAGCAAAAATATGAAAATGTCAATAACTAAAGAGCCTCTAAATGTATTTGGACCTGTTTTGTGTCATGAAATTATTTCAATTTTTTGCAAATTGACTATTTCAATATAGCAATCATCCACCGTTACTAAAATAGGTTTAAATATGAAAATACAATATCTCAAGAATTTCAAGATGCATTTTGGCCAAATATATGTAAAAATTATGCTTTCATTGAGTTCTTAATGTGACGGCGCAAAGCAAGTGCGACTTAACGTTCCGCTGAATTCTTGTTCTAATGTATGACGTACATATCAAGAAGGGGCGCTATGAAGCAGGAGCAAAAAAATACAAGGAAGCTAATAAGAGGATTCAGAAGGCAATGACGAAAGCTAAGGAGGAATGGATAGCTAGTCAGTTCGTGGAAATCAAATTTTGCCTAAACAAAAACAACAGCAAGAGTGCATACCAGCTAGCGAAGGATCTAACTTCAGAGAAACAGGGTAGGTCCACATCTAATTAGGACAGGTCTGGGAAATGTTTTACAGAAGAACAACAGATTCTCAGCAGATGGACAGAACATTGCTCAGAACTATATACCCATGAAAGTAATGGTGACAATGCGGTTGTTAAATGCATTCAGCCTCCAGAAGAAGATCTACACGAGATCCTTCGTGGGGAAGTTGAGATTGCAGTAGCAGCACTGAAGAAGTGGAAGTCTGCCGGATTTGATAATATACAAGCAGAACTTGTTCCAGCTGGTGGGGAAATCATGATCGATGTTTACACAGAAATCTGTGACAGGATCTGGAGAACAGAAGAATGGCATACCCCCATGGACTCAGTCGCTGATTATTACACTCCCTAAAAAAGGCAACCTACAGCTTTGCCAGAACTACAGAACCATCAGCCTCATTAGTCATTCAAGAAAAGTCATGCTAAAATCATCTTGAACAGACTTAAACCCAGAGCCGAAGAGATAATTGCTGGAGAACAGGCTGGGTTCAGAGCTGAAAGGAGCACCACAGAACAGATCTTCAACCTTAGAATCCTGTGTGAAAGGTATCTCCAACTGCAGCAATATCTGTACCATGTTTTAACTTATTTCAAAAAAGGCTTAGACAGGGTCCGGCATGCAGCTGATGGGCCACCATGCGGAAGTACAATATCAGTGCAAAACGTTCGTACCATTGGGCAGCTCTACAACAAGGCTACAAGTGCAGTCCTGGTGAATGGCAGCATACGAGAATGGTTCAGCACAAAGTTGGAGTAAGGCGAGGATGTCTTCTGTCACCCACCCTCTTCAACATTTTCTCGAACGGATCATGTCTGATGCCGATAATATAGATGCTCTAGCTGAGGAAAAGCAGGAGCTAGTAGCCCTAGTTGACAGTCTAGAGTCAACCTGCACAAGGTTTAAGATGTAGATTAGTGCTGAGAAGACTAAACTTATGACAAATAGCGCCAATGGCATCCAGAGGGAGATGAAGGTGAAAGGGCAGAAACTTGGTGTTGTAACAAGCTTTAAATACCTTGAAGCAATTCTCTGATCATGGCTCTAAAAAGGAGGTACTCTCAAGGATTGCACAAGCCACCTCAGCTCATACACAGCTGTGGCCAAGTTGGGGAGATAACAACATATCTCTTGGATCAAAGGTGAAACATTGCCATTTCCATATTTCTGTATGCCTGTGGATCGTGGACCTTCACAGCTGAGTTAGAGAAAAAAAACGCAGGCCTTTGAGCTGAGATATTACCGAAGGTTACTGAACATTTCGTACAAGGATCATATAACCAATATGGCGGTTCGAAGAAAGATCCACGCAGCCATTGGAGAGTATGAGGAACTCCTGACGCTGGTCAAGAAACGGAAACTAAAGTGGTTTGGGCATGTCTCAAGGTCTTCTGGTTTAGCAAGACGATTATACAGAGCAAAGTAAAAGGAAATAGAAGAAGAGGTAGACAGAAGAAGAGGTGGGAAGACAATATTAAAGAGTGGACAGTAATAGACTTTGCCAGCTCGACTAGGGCAGCTGAAAACATGACAAGGTGGAAAGGGATCATTTCAAAGCTATCTCTGGTGCCCCAACGACATTGTAAGGTTAAAAGATAGCACAGAATAGAAAGAATAGAGATAGACATACGAGTAAAATTAATTAAAAATGTCATAATTTAGATGAGTGGATGTTTTCTCAGGGGAAATAATTCTTTACCCCTCGTTTCAAGGGAGTCAAAACCTAAAGAAAGGAATTTGCTTCCAAAGGAACAAACTCTTTCCTGATGGAGTGGCTTCCGATTTGGAGGGCTTTGCCATCCAAGAAATCAAACAGGAAGTCGCAAAAGTTGTTCACCTCTAATAAGTATGAATGGCGAAAAAAACATGTAGGTGTTCACATGCACCTTAACAGGTTTTAACTTGTATAAATTTCTAGGTTTTTGTTCTAGTGTGTGTATGTGTAACGCGTAGTGCAGTGTGGACTCTGATCAGGAGTGATATTCATAAGCGGCAAGTCAGGGTCTACAATGTTTGTCAAACTCCATTGATTGAGAGCACCGTGGAGTTCACTGTGTACTTAATTTTCTTCTCGTACCATGAGATTTGTATTTTAAACTATACATTGCTCATATTGTTATGCCCCCGCTATTTTCAGTGAAAGGAAGGGGTGTGTGGGGGATGGGGGTATATAGTATCATTTCTGAAGGAGTGACTCTCATTTTGGAGGGCTATGTCATCCAGGAAAGCAAACAGGAAGTCGCAAAAGTTTTTCTCCTATAATTAGTGATGGTTTCCGTTCGATAAATTTGAAAACTCTGGTGTATTGGATTCATATTATATACACAGGCATGTAATAATAAAAACAAAGTCCCGGTAGCTCAGTACGTACAACGCTGACCTGCTGATCTAGCGGTACCGCGTTCGAGCCCCGCTGGGGGCGGGTATCTTTTCAATCGTAACCGGGTTTCATAGCACACCGCTTTTTATTATTACCCTTCCATCGTCCTGATATGACTAAAATACAGTTGAAAAGGACATAAAAGTCGCAACCTTCATCATCAATCATCATAATACACAGGTTATCTTCATGTTGGGGTAAAAGCTGCACATCATTGTTGAATTTATGACAGATTTTCAAAGCCATTTTATGTATAAAAATGGTTTCCGTTCATTATCTTTTGCAAAGATTGGTGTTTTGGATTCATATTTTATACACAGGTATATAATTATGAAATATAGGTCAAGTTCGGTTTTGAGTAAATGCCACCTATCACTATTGGGGTTATGGCCCTTTTTCAGCTATATTTTGCGCAAAACGAAATTGGTTCCGTTTGTTTAATTGATTTACATTTTATACACAGGTATGATATCATAAACATTAATTCAAATTGGATTTAGGGTAAAATCCTCGATTATTATCGGAGTTATTGCCCTTTTTCAACACCCTTTTTTGGCAAAATGCTTCATTCAATGTTTTATCTCGAAAATTTACTTGTTTCCGGGCTGTATCTCTCGGAAAGTTACTTGGAATTCATGTATGTGGTACGATAATAAATTTTATCCATATCAAAGAAGCCGACACCCTCACCCACCCTACTTGCTCTGGATCTACACAATGATACTGCTGCCAAAGGAAAACCATGTGTCTACACTTTAAATGTTCTAAGAAAACAATTATGTTTATGTGAACTAGTTATCTTAGCAGTGCCAGTACCTTAAGGTGGTGATAATCACTGATTTGGGGAGAAATAAAAAATCTGCATAAAATGCTGAAAATATAACAGATCTTCCCCAAAATTAGCAGATGCCTTCTTCATGTTGTTTCTCACAATTCAGAATCCAAAAATGCAGGACTTAGTTTAAACATATTTTATTCATAATTTCACTCACATGCAACATAAGATATACAAAAAAAATAGTTAATGGGATTGGAATGAAAGCAAAATGCTTATAGGATTCCTCTCCCTCTAGCAAGCTAAACTGTACAAAATATAGGCAGGCCACATGTTTTGTAAATTATTATGTACAGTTGTAATTTGATTACACAGTACAAGGAATACAAAGTAAATTCAACAGAATATAGAAACTAGGTCCTATAATACAAAAAATGAAAGAAAAAGAATGCATGAGATGGAGCACTGATAATACAGAAAGGAAAAACAAAAAGGAAAATCGGTTGGGCACAGATCAGGGGATTGGATTTTAAGAAACTTACATGCCTTACATGCCTACTTCCAAGATACTTTCTTGTGGACAAGACAAATTAAAGGTCAACAAAACATCTTATGCTCAACACCATCGTCATCTCATCCGGACAAACAGCCCTCCTACTGTCTCTGAAGAGTTGTAATAATGGAAGTGTAATCATGAATTAAATACGGAGACAATAAGTGACTGATAATCAAGAAGAAAGGACAAGACGGCAAAAGCATTATTGACGGAAAAAAGATATATATATATATATATGTATGCACTAAAATCTTCTAGTATCCCTAATGTACTTATGTACAGCTGCAAATATTTGTGTATTAATATCCACTGACAATGAACTGTCCCCAAACAACAACACATCTAAAGATACGTTACAGAGGTGAGAAAGACTACGTAGCATTTCGTTTCTTTGCCGATAATAGTAATGACAGTATAGGAAGTAATGTTGAGAGTTTTTAATACCACCACATCTAAACAGGGGTGAATCGGTCAATTTTTTCAGATAAATGTCATAATTTAAAGAACTGCACTTAGTGCGAAGGCGCGTATGCAGGATTTGTGAACGTCTGTCTCCTGAGTAGTAATATTTAGGAACTCTATGATTTACCTGATTTAGATGAAACTTAAAAGATGAAACAGATACAGAGTTTCTATGTTCTTCGGGAAGGCTGTTCCAGTCTCGGATAGAGGAGGGTAGAAAAGAATTGAAATACTGATTTGTGCGTGCATTAATTGTACGAATGTCATTTGCGTTTCTTAGATTATAAAAAGACGTTTCACTAACAGTTGCAGGTATAAGAGATGATAGATAAAGGGGAGTCAGGTTATTTACCATTTTATAGAAGAGAATTAATTTTTGCTTTTTCCGTCTCGAGTCTAAAGTTTCCCATCCAATTTCGCTATAAAGATTTTCAACAGACACTAGTTTAGTTGTTCCAATTGCAATCCTAGCTGCTTCTTTTTGAATTTTTTCAATGTCGTCTTTTTCATTCTGTGTGCAGTTGTCCCAAATTTCATTGCCATA
This sequence comes from Ctena decussata, assembly GCA_963989385.1. Taxonomy (NCBI): domain Eukaryota; kingdom Metazoa; phylum Mollusca; class Bivalvia; order Lucinida; family Lucinidae; genus Ctena; species Ctena decussata. The sequence goes on from OZ022509.1 coordinate 79,357,319, forward strand.
TTCCAAAATAGGTCTAATAAAAACTATATAAATTATTTCTAAAGATCTGCGGTCTAGCTCGAATTTAAGTTTACGCATAATATTAATTCTTATCCAAGCTTTTTTCTTTTATGTAGTTTATGTGTTTATGCCAAGAGCCATCATTACTAAAGAATATGCCAAGATGTTTATGCGTATCAACTTCTGAAATTTGCTGATTTAACATGTATAAAGGGGGATGTACTGTCTGTATGAGTTTTCTAGATATCAGAAGAGTTTCTGTTTTCGCAGTATTAAAAGTTACCAACCACATTTTGGCCCACTTAGCTATTTTTTCCAGATCAGAATTGAGGATTTGTGCAGCAGAGATGGGATTTTCAACAACTATTGATAAACTCGTATCATCTGCAAAGAGTCTGATGTTAGAACCTATATCTGTTACTATATCGTTTATGTATAGGAGAAAAAGAAGTTGGCCAAGAATAGATCCCTGCGGTACCCCCGCTTGTATAAAGTTCCAGTTAGAACGAGAACCTGGGAGAATAACTCTCTGCCTTCTATTAGAAAGATAACTGCTAATCCAAGATAACAAACTACCAGAGACACCTGCTGCTCTAAATGCAGGACTTGTTGAAGTTAAAAAGTGTTTATATAAGAAAATTTCAAAGGGTAATTTTGTTCGCAAAAATCTGAAAAATAACCATCGTTATTAAAAATGTAGTAGGGTCTGAAGGTTCTTTAAGGCATTATGGAGAGCGTCCCAGCATTTTTTTTCATTTTTTCACAAAGGACCTGGTACGATAAGGGCCGTTTTTGGCCCCCATTCAAATTCTCTTTAAAATGCATGGTTTCTATTGCTTATTATTCGCGCGTATGGGAACAAACAGAAATAATATGTTTCGTGTTTGTTAATTCTCAGAATAACATGATTTCTGACATGCCTATACGTTGTTTCAATAAAATAAAGGAAAATTGCTAGAAAATTTTAGTTTTAATACATTTTCCTTTAAAGAAATAAGTCATTTGCAATAACTTTTGAAAGCTCTCAACAATAGGCTTTTGATGAAATGCTTATATGTAAGATTGCACTGCTAATTACCTGCGCACTGCACAAGGCCTCTCCAGGTACCCCACCCACTCAAGTTTGCAAGTCCAGAGACGCTTACCAAAAAATTCCAACAGATCAAAATGAAATTTATATCAGATTATTCCTTGTGTTCTAACTAAGAAAATGAGTACCCACAATATACGTTTATTTTGTCTATGAGCGGAGATATGGGCGTTTTTATGTTGAGAACGCTGGGAAAATGTTCCAAACGCTGCCAGTTTGGTAACAAAAAGTTAAAAATAAACATTGAGCCCGGTCTCCAGCACATTTGATATTTTCATGGCACGTAAATATATTAAAATTTCATCTGTATACAAAATATTAAATGAGCTGGAGGCCGGGCTCATATATTTTGAAAGCCACGAAGGCTACCAAATTCGTCATTTTCGTCAGAATCCGCTGGGGGTATGGGTATGATCAGTACAAATATCACAAATATTTTGTGCAAAAACTGGTTAATTTTGTGTTTGCTGTTACATTTAAGGTTTGAACTTTCATATGAATACATTTTTATTATGGAAATAAGACTTTTGAAAAATGAGTTTTCTTGGGGCCAAATATGGGCCTTATCATACCAGGGCTGGGTTGCATAAAAGTCCATTAACTTAAGCTGCCATTAAAATTTAAGAGTCATTCTCTGTAAGCACCAAAATCAGGTGAAAATGACATGTCTCAGATTTTCACGAAACTTAGAGTCTTTTTTGCTTATGTCAAGTGATGAACAAAAATAAAAAGTTTTTCTTCGATCAAACTATCCGTTGCCATGGCAACCAGGATTTTCTGTTTTTGAGCCTAATCTGGTGATTTTTCAAATGAAAAATGCAAGATTTGACTCCAATTGTTCTGGTAGTAATTCACATTGAATGGTATTGATACTTACATTTTATGAGAGAACCATGTAAGTGCTGCTAACAAATACAGAAAAGTTTCTTCATATTGCTATGGTCAAGCAGTCAGCGACCTTGACTTCCACCTTGTAAGGCGTCTATTTCAAAACATCAAAAATCAGCAAATTTTTAAGACGTTTTACTTAAAAATGCGGCTATAGATTTTTTTCTTTCTCTTGGTGCAGAGATTACAAAGCCTAGTTGTTGATATATCAAAAAATTGGAGATGGTATATTTTTCAAATTGAAAATATTTTTCTTTGAATTTAGTCACTGTCAGAGAAATTAGAAGGAACTTCCATAATTGAAATTCTGAGAATAAATACAATATCTTGAACATTTTCAAGAAATATGAGCCAAAATACAAATTGATGCATGACTAACAACTGAAGAAAACTACATAGAGAGTTATCACCCTCAAAAATACGTCAGTACCTTACAATTTGGGGTTAAATTACCCCACCCACTTTCTTTCAATGCAAAACCAAATTAAAAGTTGCATGCTACAATGAATATATCTCAGTCTTTGCTGATTTTGAATGGTCTAGGGGCCTTCTACAAGCTCATTATTTCTGTCATCTTTATTTTTTTCATAATGTTCCCACAGTGGTTGGTGGGTGGGGGCTGGATGGGGGACATATTTTTTTTGTGTGCGGATCCCATCAGCGTCTGCGTAGTCCTTGCCTGCACTATATGTCCTGTAGGAATAAATGGATTATGACCATACTTGCATGCATACATAATTGGGTAGGGGTAAAGAACTGATTAGATTTTGTTGACCTTGACTCTATTTTCAAGGTCACAGAAGGTCAAAGAATGATGAAAAATGGCTTTTCTGCACCGTATCTCCTAAATGGATAAATTGATTTTTACCAGACTCGCACAAATATATCATTGTGAAATGGAAAAGAACTGGCTCGATTTTGCTGACCTTGACCTTATTTTCAAGGTCACGGGAGGTCACTGAGAGCTGGAAAAAATGGCTTGTCAGCACAATATCTTTTGAATGGATGGATGGATTTAAAGCAAACCTGCACATATATATATCACTCTGAAATGAAAAAGAACTGATTAGATTTTGGTGACCTTGACCCTACTTTCAAGGTCACAGGAGGTCAGAAATGTTGAAAAATGGCTTGTCTGAACCATATCTCCTGAATGGATGGATGGATTTTAACCAAACTTGCATAAACATATCACTGGGAGATGGAAAAGAAACTGATAAGATTTTGGTAACCTTGACCTCATTTTCGAGGTCACTGGAGGTTGTAGTGTGTTGAAATATGGCTTGTCTGCATGATAACTCCTAACGGGATTGATGGATTGTGACGAAATATAGATAAGTTTATAATCGGGAGGTTGAAAAGTACTGATTAGATGGTGGTGACCTGGACCCAAATTTCAAGATTTACAAGAGATCCTTACTTTGCAATATTTATGGAAAATGATATAGCCGAGAAAGGATAGGAGGGGGTTCTTCTGTTTTTGTAAAAGAAACATTTCTAGTTTATTTTATTTATCACGTAGTGACCATAGCAACCAATACTCTATCACTAGTCTGTTTTTGTTGGAAACGAATATTTAAAATGGATGGATGGGTGACTTGCAATTTTACGTCCTTTTCAACAATATTTCAGTCATATCAGAACGATGGGATGGTGATAATGAACGGCCGGCTGTGTGCAATGGAACCCCGTTTACCATATGAAAAATTCTCCCCTCAAGCGGGTTTCGAACACGGTCCGCTACTTCAGTTTGCCAGCGTTTAACCCACTGAGCTACCGGGGCTCTTGGATATTTAAAAACATTCAAATTTAGTTGAAAAGTGTTGATTGTGATTTTCTATCTATGTATACACTTTCTATTGGCCAAATAAGTCTCATCTTGGACAATAATTCGGTATATTTTAATTGCTATGGATACAATCAGATGTTCCATCAAAACAGCAATTGACAATCTGAGTGCATCTGGTAGCAAGCAAATAAAGGACAAAAAATGAGCAGAAATACATTTAAATAATTCATAATGGAGAAGAAAATTTGCTTATATATTTATCATATTGATAAACATATTTATGTCCCCCACTATTTGGGGAGGGGGGTGAGGGGGGGGGGGGGGGGGGGAGAAGGAGGAAAGAGAAGGCGGGTATGTTGTTTTGGTGCAGATCTCGCCTGCATTGGTGTCGGTGTCGGTGTGTCAGTATAACTTCATGTCTGCACTCTATCTCCTGAAGGGTTAAATTTTTTTCACCAAACTTGCAAAGATACATTTATGAGTGGGGAAAAAGAGCTGATTAGATTTTGGTAACGTTGACCCCATTTGAAGGTCATGGGAGGTATCTGAATGGCTTGTTGGTGCCATATGTATTAAAGGGGTGGATAGATTTTGATCAAACGTGCACACATATATCACAGGGAAGGGGAAAAGAACTGAAAACTGTTGGTGACCTTGACCATATTTTCAGGTCGCAGTAGGTCAAAAACAGTGAAAATGGTTTGTATGCACCATATCTTCTGAAGGGATTTATGAATTTTTATCAAACTTGCACAGGTATATTATAAGGAGGTGGGGAAACACTGTTAGACTTTGGTGACATTGACCTTATATTCAAGGTCACATGAGGCCTTACAGTGTTAAAAATGGCTTGCTTGCACCATATCTCGGGAATGAACAAATCGAGTGTGACCAAACTTGCACAGACACACCATTGGAACATAGGAAAGAGTTAATTAAATGGTTGTCCAGGGACAACTTGTCGAGCCCACTGTTTGCTTTAGTGACCTTTAAGTTTGTCAAGACTAACTGTTTCATTTACTTATTAGAAAGAAGCCAAACAATCATATATCATGATATAGCATATTTCTTTTTTTTTTTCTTATGAAGGAAAATAAGTGGAACTATGGCCATGACAAGCACACATTATGACCATTTTATTATTTGACCTTGAAGTGTGACCTTGACCTTGGACCAACCAGAACAAACATGACTACTAGTCAAGGAGAACAATTGTGCCAAATTATTTTGAAATTCATGCATAACTGTATAAATTATATGGCTCGGACAAGCTCAGTTTATGACATCTTTTTATCGTTTGACCTTCAAGTGTGACCTTGACCTTGGAGCTACCTTAATAAATTCCACATACCACTTCTACTCATCAAGGAAAACAATTGTGCCAAACTGTCTTGAAATTCACCCATAAATGTAGAAGTAATGGCCAGGACAAGCCCTATTTATGACTATTTTTATCATTTGACCTTCAAGTGTAACCTTGACCTTGGATATACCTGCAGATGTTTTAAATGGTACTTAAACTCATCAAGGAGAACAACTGTGCCGTTTTTTGTTGATCCATGCATAAATGTAGCTGTTATGGCCCGGACAAGCTCAATTTATGACAATTTTTATCATTTGACCTTCGAATGTGACCTTGACCTTGGCCCTACCTGACCAAATGTTCCAAATGGCACGCATAAAGGAGAACAAGTATGCCAAATTATTTTGAAATCCATCTAAAAATGTAGAAGTAATGGCTCGGACAAGCTCCAGATATAACTATTTTACCATTTGACCTTTATGTGTGACCTTGACCTTGGACCTACCTGAACGAATGTTTCAAACGGCACTTTTGCTCATCAAGGAGAACAACTGTGCACAATTATTCTGAAATCTATCCATAAATGTAGAAGTTTTAAAGGTCCCAGGAAGTCATATAAAGCTGCTAAATGGATTGTTTGACCTTTATTCTGTTTTGGAGGTCAGAGGTGGTCTTAAAATGTTTAAAAAATGGCTTATCTATACCCTATATTACGAAGCAGTTGTTGGAATTATGCTTAACTAGCCCTAAAGCATCATTTGGAGAAGATTCATAACTGATTATTAGGGCCCCGCCAGACGAAGTAATTTGTAATTTTGTAATTATTTGGTACCGTCTCCGCTCCATAACTCTGAAACTCTTTCTGATATTTTCACGAAACTTGGTACAAATGTAAAACAGCATCAGACAATACATGTATGCAGAGAGAAAGAACCACAACTCCACCTACACTGTTTACTGAAATATGCCCTTTTGTAATTTTGGTACGGAAATCGTGTCCGCTACATAACTTTGAAACTGTTTGAGATATTTTCACGAAACTTGGTACAAATGTAAAGCATTATCAGACGATGTGCATAGAACAAAATGTGTAACTCTTTCTACATTTTTCACTGAATTATGCCCCTTTGTAATTTCAGTACGGAAATTGTGTCTTCTCCATAACTCTAAAACCGTTTTAGATATTTTCACAAAGCTTGGTACGAAAGTAAAACATCATCAGACCATTTGCATACAATAAAAACATAAGTCTACCTATGATTTTTGCTGAATGATGCCCCTTTGTAATTTTAAGTACGGAAATCTTGTCTGCTCTATAACTTTAAAACTCTCAAAGATATTTTCATGAAACTATGTACAAATACAAAACATTGTTAGACAATGTGCAGAGAATAAGAACCACAACTCCATCTACTTTTGTTCTGAATTATTTTCCTTTGTAATTTAAAGTATAGAAATTTTGTCTGCTATTCAACTTTTAAACCATCAAAGATATTTTCTTGGATTTGTACAAATATAAAGCATTATCAGACGATGTGAAGAGAATTAAAACTGTAACTTCATCTACATTTTCTACAGAATTATGCCCTTTTGTAATTTTCAGTATACAAATCATTCCACACTCTAACTTTAAAACTGTAGAAGATATTTTCTTATAAATTGATACAAATGTAAAGCATCATCAAACCATTTGTAGAGAAAAAGAACCATAACTGCACCTTCATTTATGTTAAACAGAATTATATCCCTTTGTAATTCTGGTGTGGGGACCTTTGTCCAATCTATAACTTTTAAGCCATTGAAGATATTTTCATAAAACTTGGTACAAATATAAAGCATCATCAGAATATCTGAAGGTGTTCAGAGTGCAAGAATGGTAACTCCAGTTTCCTGCTTTACAGAGTTGTTGCATTTGTTTTAATCAGTCATGATTTTGTTTTTTGCCCATATTTTAATTATTCTACCAGAGGCTTAATTCCAAACAACATGAAACAACAACATGGTAACAGAAAGCTGTTATTGCATTTTCTAGTCGGGGACATAAGACTAAAATTCCACCAACAGTCTCATAAAGGCGGGGCCCTATAAGTTACCATGTTTCTAGTTAGGTTTTGGTGACTTTGACCCGATTTTTAAGGGTCATTGTTGATTTGACCTGAAAAATGAAGATGTATCTTGAACCAGTAGATTTATTTTTACCAAATTTGCAAAGATCAACCTTTTAAGCAAGACAAAGACTTAGAATTTGGCGACCATGATGCCATTTTCAAGGTCACAGGAGTATTTTGTCGAACCCGCTTGCTGTAAGCGAGGCAGTCGACAAAACTTCAGTTTGGTATATATGCATGCGTGCCTTCATCCAGAACTTTTACAAAAACAAAGGACAGTAGGCAAGAAAGCTTATGCAGACCAGACATGTGATGAGCAACTTTAAAACAAGTGTACCATGTGCTATTTTATCATCAAAACTCATAGTATGTAACTTATGAATTCGTTGTATAACTAAATGAGGTGGGTGGGGTAACTCACCCCCTAGATATACAGATTAAACATATTAATGAATGAAAAAATATAAACATTGTATGTGTGGTTTATTTCTTCTCCAATGCATGTATCTATCTCTGTTTATGCACAGTTGCTTTTCTTTCTCTACATTTTACCACATACATCCAGATTGCCTAATTTCTTTGTGGAAGGAATGAGTGGTTTTTGTCATAGCAACTATGAAAATACTTATTTATCGTATATTATTTAACAAAATCAACACTTAGAATGCGTATGCATATGTAAAAAGTAAATAACAAAAAATATGTTTCATCAACATTGAAACGATTTCCTGTAAATATCCGTGTAAATGAACATTGACCCATAATAGAATAACAGTTACCATGGTTACCAAATGATAAACAATGTAAAAACAATGACAGCAAACATGTGGTGATCTTTTAAAAATGTTTCAGTTTACTCACAATTATGGAAACTTGAGATATATTATCCATGGCATGTAACTTTTGCATTCATTTCATATTCAGTGGATGTGGGTGGGGTAATTGCACCCCAAACTGTAAATTTTAAACATACTACTGAATGAGAAAAGTATTTATGTTATTCCCTCCACTGTATCCAATGTATTTATTTGTATTTCTGCTCATATTCGCTTAACATTCTCCAGATATTATCTCTTATAACAGATTTTCTGCAATAACAATTTCTTCTGATTTCCCTGACGGTGACTAAATTCAAAGAAAATTATTTTCAATTAAAAAAATATACCATCTCTAATTTTTTGATATATTAAGAGCTAGGTGTTATACTCTCTGTACCAAGAGAATGAAAAAATCTATAGCCGCATTTTCTAACAAAGTGCTTTCAAAATTGGCCAATTTTTTATATTTTTAAAGAGATGCTTTACTAGATAGAAGTCAAGGTCACCAACTCCTTGACCATAGCAATATAAAGAATTTTTTTTCTATCCATACACAGCACTTATATGGGTCTCTTCAAAGACATGAGTGTCAATAACATATGTTGAGAAATACTGTCAATACAACTGCTGTCAAATCTGGCATTTTTATATGAAAAATCACCAAATTAAGCCAAAAAACAGAAAATCCTCGTTGCCATGGAAACGGACAGTTTGATTGGAGAAAAAATTGCATTTTTTGTTCATCACTTGACATAAGCAAAAAAGACTCTAAGTTTCATGAAAATCTGAGATATGTCATTTTCACCCCCTATTGCAATTTTTTGGTGCTTACAGAGAATGACTCTTAAGTTGGCATTAAAATCTTAATTCTCCGTTAGTTAAGTTGGCCTTAAGTTATCGTTGCATAAAACGTTTTTAATGCCAGCTTAACTAATGACGACTTAAGCTGGCATTAACTCCAAATTGCACGCACCTTCCTGTTGCAAATTGGACACGACGGTAACTGCAATGAAAGAAAAAAGGGGAAAAAACAAAGAAATATTCGAAAATTCAGGGAGTTCGGTTTGCGGAAAGTAATATCCAAGCTACGATGAGTGTCAATACAGTATGATCCCAGTCTCCATGGGTCAATTCACTTGATTTAGACCACTGTCCGAGGGAAAAAACGTAGAAACACGAATCCGTGTTAATTGATAGATCTACTAGGTCTATTTTCACTTAAAAATGTCGTTTTTACGCAGCTTTGAACTAAACCGTCATTTCAGTGACGTCACAATGACAATTCGGCACGCGCCCATTAAGGTAGTTGACTGAGCGAATAATATGGCAGAGTTCATATTAAATGGTACAAATCTGTGTACAAGTTAGATTTACTAAAGTCTGCGATAGCTAGTCCGTTGTATGATAATATTGGTTGCGCGCCCAGCGCAGACTCAGATCAGCCTTGGCATCCGCCCAGTCTGATCAGAGTCTTCGCTGTCCGCATGGAGGTAGCTTAGATCCTTCGCTACCATTTGAGCACTAAAAGAAGAGTCTGATCAAACTGGATGAAGCCCAGGCTGATCTGAGTCTGTGCTGGGCGCACAACCACATGCTTGGTTTTGTCGTGTCGCGGCTCAAATGAGGTTATCGTCCTTATGCGCAGCTGCGTCACGACAAAACCAACAAAGTGGCATGTCCATCGAAGACTTTGATCAGCCTGGGCACCCGCCCAGTCTGATCAGAGTATTTGCTGTGCACTAAAATGGAAGCCAAGGGACTAAGCTATAGCTTCATGCGGATAGCACAGACTCTGATCAGTCTTGGCGAATACCCAGGCTGATCTGAGTCTTCGCTGGGCACACATGCCACTTTGTTGGGTTTGTCGTGTCGTGGCTCATATGCTTTCGTATAGTGTGCTTTGCATTTATAAAAAAAAAAGAAAAAAAATCCGACCAGCTTGCGCATCTGCTCGATCTCGTAAGAGACGGTGCTATTTGTTTTTATGATGGTAAAACAAGAAAACTTTGTCCTTATTCATTTCACTGGTCTGCCAGTGACTTGGCCCTGATGACCCAAACCACTGGGACAGGAATCCCGAACAAACAAATCAGACAAAGATCAAACTGCGCCGAATGCAAAGGGATAGTATGACCAGGGCGGTGGTTTCCTACTGAGTCACGCGGATTTTACGTCCCATCCACACACACACACACATCATCTGGCAATGGTACTTTGGTTTAGAGAATTATTCGAAGACCGGTGACGCAAGGAATTAGACCTGCGAACCGTGTATCGGTATTCATGCGCGTAAACCACTACAGTGCCATCGCTCCTATCTCCTAGCAGTGAACTTTTACTCTGCTTATACATGTAGTAACAAGTTATATAGCGTTTCAATATCGTATATATTCGAATATTTTCAATCCTCACCAGTCATGAAACAATTACGCCATATTTCTTTTCTATTTTCTTTTCTGACGAAATTTGTCACACCTTTGTTTATACCGTAAACAGTTTGTTTCTGACGACATTTGACTTGGATGTCTACCTTTCATTGTCACCTTTTGCCAAGCACGGATGTCACAACCAATTTTAGTACCTCCGCCGGAGGTACCTATGAACGTTTACTAGGCGTGGTTAAGCACAGACGTATAAAAAGACGTTAGTCTGTACAGAAAAATTAGTATCCATGATTATTATTTCAAAAATATATATACAACTATATGTTTGAGTTTAAATTCATAAACGGTTTCAATTCAAAAAGCATTTTTTTCATTTTTTGCTCCTGCTGGCAGTGTTTATATACTCGTATGCTACTACATGTATTCTAAAACTAAGATTGTCAGACTTGTCAGAGCGGCATGGAGCTTAGCGGAATTACATGTAGGCCTCCATTGACCCATTTATGCCCAGTGGACTAGATCTCTTATTCTATCTTTACCAAATGAGTATGTTCAATTGACAGGTAAGGGTTTTCCGAGGTTCAGTTTATTTTTATCATTTTTACTTAATGCTAAATAGTAATACCCATTTGACTTAATAAGACAAATTTATATAAGGTCAAGAATATAAAAGTAACTGCCGAAATTAATAACGTGCGTTGCGAAAGACTGGCAAAGCGGGGCATCGAACCTACGATCTCTGTATTGGTAGTCTTCCGCCTTATCCTTATCTACTGCCGCCTCTACACGAGAGAGAGAGAGAAAAAAAACAGAGACGGAAATACGTCGAAATGACGTCGACGTGACGTCATTTCGACTTCCTGCAGGTATTGCAGCACATGACGTCGAATGACGTCACTTCACATTGTCATGTGTCTGCTGGAACTGGCCAAACTTCACAGAGAGAGGAAGACATACAGACAGACAGCGAGAGAGACAAGCATTTTCATATACGCAATAATTTAGGGCTGGTCGCATAATATGTTCCTCCCAGTAAGGGTTCAAAGGACTTTTAAAAAATACATGAATTTCATACAACAAGGGGGGGGGGGGAAATACAGTATCACTTGTATTCATGATCAGAATGAAATTTCGATGTCCAGATGGGCTATGGGTTTTGAATCAGAGAATGGTATGGCAGCGAAAGGAGGGGGATGGGCTCCGCTTTTTCTATGCTTTACCCAAGATACAGTGGGTCTCTGACCCCGGCTACCCTACGCAGACGACGAGAAGCTTTACCAATATCCAGTAGGCACACACCGTTGAATCAACATTGAATCAACCATGATTCAACATACTGACGTTGAATTAAGGTTGAATCAAAGTTTATTTAATGTTATTTGCCCAATGGGTACCTATCCCGCCGTCAATGGAATTCAGGCTTTCACTACACACAGCCTTTCATGTCGATATGACTGAAATCCGATCGAAAAGGACACTTCCTAACTGATTCGATTGACTGTTTTGTTGCTTTACGTCCACGGTAAACAGTTATGGTCATGTCGGGTCGGTCAGTTAACTTAACCACACTATTCCTGGGCAGGCTTAGACCTCCTAAGCGGTTAACCAGCACTAAGTGCACATATTTTCGACGGTAACTGACAACTGTCCTTCTTGAATCAGCGTAAGGAGAAACGAAAGTGTGTGACCAGACCGGGTATCGAACGCAGGACTTCTGACATAAGTCAGTTACAATATTAATGCCATCTGACTATCATGAGCAAAACGGGAAAAACATGAGTCTACCAAATTAGCCTGCGCATACGCACAGTTTGATAGCGATTTCACTGTCTGCTTACACATATATTGTGCCAGAGAACAACAAAAGTTGTGATCAGGCTGCGTAGGTGAAATTTCGCTGACCGCACATGCTCCAAAAGACCATTTTTTCTCATGACATGGCGCATTTTATGATTTGATATTACAAAGTTAGCGTAACGAAGTCTAACCCCACCTGGCCCTACGGCCAATAGGCTATGGAAACTTCTAGCCTCTTTTAGCCATTTGTCTTATGCAGCATCTGATCTGGGTCTGTACTGCTGATTTATGTCCCGTGTGTGGTTTGCTGGGTTTTAATTGGGGCAATTTGGAAACAGCTGTCGTAGCAGAGGTAGAGGCGTACAGGTTAGCACAGTTGGAGAAAAGAACACAGACCACCTTTGAGATGAGATGCTACCGAAGACTAATGGACATTTCATACAAGGATCGCGTTACCAATGAGGAGGTTCGCAGAAAGATCCAAGCCGCCATTGGAGAATATGATGAATTCCTGGCCATGGTCAAGAAACGGAAACTAAGGTGGTCTGGCCACGTCTCCAGGGTTTCTGGCCTAACTTAGGCGATTCAACGGGACAAAGTGAAAGAAAAAGGAGATTTAGACAGAAAACAAGAGGTGGGAAGATAATATAAAAGAGCTGACGGGGATGGACATTGCCAGCTTAACCAGAGCAGCTGAGAACAGGACAAGGTGAAAATGGATTGTCTCTCATATTTCAAAATTTTCAAACTATCTTTTTTTTTTTCAAAGGATGGTTCTAGTTTTGACCTTTGACCTTTTCACTAGATGGGGGGGGGGGTGCGATCCATGGCCTCATGACCCTCTTGTTATTATTTCTTATTTTGTCGCCCCTGGTTAGCAAGGTACATTACATGTATAGACTACACACACACCCAACCCCGCTTCTCCTCATTGACAATGATCGTAGGTATCAGACACATCACAAAAGATTTTCTCAGGACGGTCGCGAGAGCTGATGCTTTTATTTCTTCCATACACTTTTTTTCGGCTTTAGCTGTATAACCTTACTATTGCCGCATTGGTGAATTCTAATAATCATGTTGCTGTATGCAAATCATGTTGCTGTATGCAACATCAAAATATCTGACAAGTAAGTACCCCCCACCCCCACCCCCACCCCCCCCCCCCCACACACACAAGAGGATAAAAGGCTAATCTTGAAATGCTGATTTATGGTGCCAATTTCTAAGAGCATAAACTAACTCATTCTGACCTGTTTTTTTGTAAAGGAGGATTGGAGCAGTCTGGTGCATGCACTTATGGAGTCCTAAAGGCTTTCAGCGCAGTTAATTTTCATACGATAGCATTTTTTTTCCATATCCATAGTCAAGCATGTGACGCAGAAGCATGAACAGACCTCCACCACCACCACTCTTGTCAGTTCTTTGCACTTGCAGGTTCGCGTTAAATGTATCCTCGATATTCAATGCAGGTGTTAGAAAACTGTTTCTCGAACTATAATCACTGGCAAAATTAAACGCTAGAAGTTTCAAATGAAGTCAGCTGTAGATTCTAATTGACAGCTCAACATCACACGTCATCGTTACGTGTACAGTATTAAATCTAAACAAAACAGCTGCAGTGTATGAAGAGGATTTCAGCCGTATGCCTAGACTAGGCCTGTATAGTAGAACATATTGGTCGAAGTAAGATTTTATCTGTCAACAGACATATTTTTATACCATGTCTAGCCCTCAGTCTAGTCAGAGCCCCTTTGGTTTCTCAGGGGCTCGCCGCCAGATGTGGGTGGGGTGTGTAGGATCGCGTCAGTTTCCTCCGAAATTCATAAACAAAGTCGAGCATTTTGTCAAGATGGGGCGGTGAATGACATAGGACCTAAATTCAGTGCGACTGGGTTACCCACGAGTACATCATGCGAATTTTAAAGCACTATTGTGCAGCCAAATAATGCCAGAACACGGTAGCCTACTCGATAGGCCCATGCGTGTGCCAATATGGAAGCTGTAGAAAATTATCGAACAGATACACGTGAAATGTGCTTTAATGACGGCTTAATGTACCTCTGGGTCTCCATTAACTAACGGAGGGTTAAGTCGGCATTAAAAGCCATCATTAAGTTAAAGAATGTTTATGCAACAGGGTAAAAGCTAGCATTAAATTAATGGAGAGTTAATGGGGACTTAAGCTGGCATTAAGATTTAATGGACTTTTATGCAACCCAGCCCAGGTCCTTTCAGGCTGGGCAGATAAAAAATGGTCTCCTCTGTATCCAAATATATGCCAAAATTCACAGTAGAGTCCATTTTCAAGGTTGAACAATTTCAAATACACACACATGTCATGGTGGTAAAAATTCTAAATAATGGGACACAAAAAATAATTACCATAACTGTCCTAAAATTGGAACAGTATGATTTTACAGTGTAGTAATGAGCCCAAAAAAGCAAATGGTATGGCAAATAGTGTAGACCCTGATCAGACTGCTCCTGTCTGATCAGGGTTTGCACTATTTGCTCAGACCTAACTGTCCCAATATATAGAATTTTTATGGTATACTGTGAGTATGATAAAGGTATAACGGCTCTACCTGTATTTAATTAATGCATGCAGTGTACATGCACCACACAAGGTCAGACATTTGAGAAAAAGTGACTGTTTTTATCTGGTCTACCTTACAAATTTGAGAAAGTAGGACGCTTTTTTTAATGTATCAAAGAAACTTCAGAGCTATGTATGTGTTCAAGAGTGAAGTAAATTTTCTAGATTTATGCGCACAAAATTACCCTTTGATTTTTCCATATAAAACACTCTTTTTAACAGCATGTCCCTCCTTTCTGTATTCTAAAATGTAGAAAACGAAAAAAATGTCAAGAAACTTTCAGGGCTGTACGTTACTTTTTTATGGTTTTATGCAGATTTTTTGTATTTACCACAAATCACTATCATAAACAAGGTGCCATCTTACTGAATGCACTCGGCGGGGGCGTCCGATCCCTATGCACATATTTCTAGTTCGGTTGACAATTATGGCGCCAATGAGTTTACGGCGTTATGGTGTTCGTGGTGTCATCATGACGTCGTGATTTTTCTGTGATTATTTTTAACATAAAGGAACACATCAATCTGGCATACTGATGGTAATAGGAAATTTGGCAAGAAGACGAAGGAGAAAATCCTGATGAAGGGAGGGAGTCGAGGTGGGGTGGGACGGGGTAATTTGGTTGCAAACGGTTCTGAAATCAGTACTGTTTATTATATTTGCAATCCCTTAGTATTTGTATTATAAATTTGGATACAGAAGTCTGTACCTGGTATCTACATTTGGATAATTCCGATTTACTTACCTGTTCTGGAATGATTAAAGTACCTGTCGACCGAGAATTATTGCAAATGATACTTCTGTTAATGACCGTTGACCAAGCTGATAATACTGCCGATCGCCGCGGTCGACAGACATTTTTGTATGTATGATAACTTATTGGCTCGGTACCATCACAGGTAGGGAAATCGGTATAACCGTCGTGATTTTTCTCCCCCGAACATTTTGAGCCGCTACTTCGTTTATCAAATCGCACAACAATTATTCGCATCATTCTGTTTTATTATTATTTTGCAGAATGTAGTTTAGTTTCAGTGCCACGGGCCACCTATTTTGTCTGTGTGATTTGGTTTCATACTTTTACTGCAATGCAGTTGAATGGATAAATATTATATTTTCTTTCTTCAAAACAGTATCTAGAGTCATTATTTATCGTTCAAAATATGCTTTTGAAAAAAATGTTGTTTTCGTTGACGTAAGGTAAGGAAATTTCGACGTCGCTTTTAGCGCCAGTAACGTGACATTACGTCGCGCCTATAAAGCAACGTAACGTCGCGCCAATTAAGAGAACCGGTCAAAAACTCGCAAGTGCGTTTTAGACATTTCAATTCGTGTCCGATTCATTTCGTTTTAAATGACAGTAAAAGACGGACCAAGTATGCAATACATAAATAATTTGAGCCACGACTTGAGAAAACAAAACAAAGTGGATCAGTCTGATCAGAGTCTTCGCTGTCCGCATGGAGCTAGCTAAAGCCCTTAGCTACCATTTTAGCGCTTAGCTTAGCGTCTGATCAGACTTGGAGGATGCCCAGGCTGATCTGAGTCTTCACTGGGCGCACACTCACTTTGTTGGTTTTGTCGTGTCGCGGCTCATTTTATTTCTACATCATTGTAAGTTATTTATTTGTTTTTCTGGTTTGAATGTAGGCTGGTTTTGATCCCATATTTGTCAAATTGGCGGTCCGGCTTTTGATATACATGTACCCTTTGGTTTTTTCCGTGTGTTGCTTCAATTTTATAAGTTTTGGGCTCAAATTCTTTGAGAATATATCATTATTGAACCGCATCGTCTGATCAGAGTCTTCGCTGTGCGCTGACTGGACAGCTAAGGACCTCAGCGTTTTCCGTGCGAATAGCGAAGACTCTGATCAGTCTGGGCGAATGTCCAAGCTGACCTCAGTCTGAGCTGGAGGCAAATGCCACGTTGTTGTAATAATAATAACTTTATTTCAAGAGGATAACATATTTGGTACAGATGCCAGTCTAACATATGATCCTCAATCTACAAAAGTTGAAACGTTATCGAAATATGAGCGGACGTAAGTTACTATAGATCATATGACAATTAGCTAAATGCTGATAGAAGAGTTGCCGCCATAAAAGTAAGTAGCTGGACAAATTAAAGGCCCTGACTCGAGCGGAAAGGGCCAGGTCATAACCCTTTATATCCACAACATCCATCTCAATGATCTGGTCAAGGGCCATATCTTGTGCGATGTTTCCGGTCATAACCCATTTACTTTATTCAAATAGTGATAATGAAAGCTGGATGATGATGCGTTGTTTGCAGAGAGTATCTACCAGGGGAGTAGCTACCCCCTTCCCTACAAACACTATCGTTACTGAACTATTAGTGTAGGGACGGCTGCCGCCAGAATCTATACCGTATTATTACCGTCGGGACCAATACCGACAGTATCTATACCGTAGCATCACCGTTGGGACCACTACCGACAGTATCTATACCGTAGTATCACCGTAAGGACCACTACCGACAGTATCATCAACGTAAGGACCACTACCACACGTATCTATACCATATAGGTTATACCGTTGGGACCACTACCGACAGTATACTCTAGTATCACCGTATGGACGACTACCGAAAGTAGCTATACCATAGTTTCATCGTGGGGACCACTACCGACTGTAGCTATACCGCAGTATCATTGTGGAAACCACTACCGGCAGTATCTATACCGTAGTATCGACGTAGAGACCACTACCGACAATATCTATACCGTAGTATCGACGTGGAGACCACTACCGACAGTATCTATACCGCATCATCACCGTAGAGACCACTACCAACAGTATTTATACCGTAGTATCACCGTGGAGAGCACTACCAACAGTATCTATACCGACGTATCCCCCTTGGAGACCACTATCGACAGTATCTATACCTTAGTATCGTCGTGGAGACCACAACCGTCCGTATCTATACCGTAGTATCACCATGGGGACCACTACCGACAATATCTACACCGTATTATCACCGTAGGGACCACACCCGACAGTATCTATACCGTAGTATCGACGTGGAGACCACTACCGACAGTATCTATACCGTAGTATCACCGTGGAGACCACTATCGACAGTATCTATACCGTAGTATCGACGTGGAGACCACTACCGACAGTATCTATACCGTAGAATCACCGTGGAGACCACTATCGACAGTATCTTTACCGTAGAATCACCGTGGAGACCACTATCGACAGTATCTATACCGTAGAATCACCGTGGAGACCACTATCGACAGTACCTGTACCGTATTATTACCATGCAGACCACTATCGACAGTATTTATACCGTATAATCACCGTGAAGACCACTACAGACAGGATCTATACCGTATTATTCCCGTGGAGACCACTACCGACACTATCTATACCGTAGAGGCACCGTTAGGACCACTACCGACATTATCTAATCCCCTTTAATCACCGTAGGGACCACTACCGACAATATCTAAACCGTATTATCACCTTGGGGACCACAATCGATAGTATTTATACCGTTGTTTCACCGTGGAAACTACTACCAACAGTATCTATACCGTAGTATCACCGTGGAGACCACTACCTTCACTATCTATACCGTAGAGTCACGTTGGTACATGTACCACTACCGACAGTATCTATACCATAGTATCACCATGGGGACCACTACTGACATTATCTATACCGTAT
This sequence comes from Ctena decussata, assembly GCA_963989385.1. Lineage (NCBI taxonomy): Eukaryota > Metazoa > Mollusca > Bivalvia > Lucinida > Lucinidae > Ctena > Ctena decussata. The sequence goes on from OZ022509.1 coordinate 79,375,795, forward strand.
TATCACCGTAGGGACCACAACCGACAGTATTTTTACCGTCTTATCACCGTTGGGACCACTACCAACAGTATCTATACCGTTTTATCACCGTGGGGGGACACTACCGACAGTATCTATACCGTAGAATCACCGTGGGGACCACAACCAACAGTATCTATACCGTAGTATCACCATAAAGACCACTACCGGCAGTATCAATACCTTAGTATCACCGTAGAGACCACTACCGGCAGTATCTATACCTTAGTATCACCGTAGAGACCACTACCGGAAGTATCTATACCTTAGTATCACCGTAGAGACCACTTCCGACAGTATCTTTACCTTAGTATCACCGTAGAGACCACTACCGGCAGTATCTTTACCTTAGTATCACCGTGGAGACCACTACCGGCAGTATCTATACCTTAGTATCACCGTAGAGACCACTACCGGCCGTATATATACGTTAGTATCACCGTGGAGACCACTACCGGCAGTATCTATACCGTAGTATCGCCGTAGAGACCATTACCGGCAGTATCTATACCTTAGTATCACCGTGGAGACCACTCCGGCAGTATCTATACCTTAGTGTCACCGTAGGGACCACTACCGGCAGTATCTATACCGTTGTATCGCCGTAGGAACCACTACCGACAGCATCTAACTATCTCTACCGTGGTATCTCCGTGGACCACAACCGACAGTACTTATACCGTAATATCTCCGTGGGAACCACTACCGACACTATCTATACCGTTGTATTACACGGGGAACCACTACCGACAGTATCTACACTTAAGTATCACCGTAGGGACCACTGCCGACTGTATCTATACCGCAATATCACCGTTCGGACCACTACCGACAGTAAAATGGAGAGGAAATTACAAACCTATTGCCTTATAAGGTTGACGGTAAAAATCAAATAGAAATGAACGATAGGAGCCGCGGTTCTCTGTAGCATATGGTGAACACCAGCGTCGCTACGAAGTCTCTGAACTCGTTGTTGTTCCGGATCTCAACCATACGCTGGACATTTTGGATTACGCGCACCTTGGGCATAAAACACGCGCACCGTGTGACGTCGGTATCTGACGAGGTGACGTCGATGTCGTACGAACGTGAAAAGAGCGAAATACAGCCACTTTTCAGCAGGACAATATACTTACATAGAAAATAATCTGTTCTATCTATTTATCTGTCTATTTGGAAAACACAGAATGTGTTGCTATAATCATATAATGATCTTCAGATTTCTCATATTCTTCATTGATTTAGTCTATATGGGTGTAATATAGGAATATTTTTCTTGATTTGTGTTGTGTGGTAGGGATTGATTCCGCATCCCAACACCTTTTTTCGCTAGTGATAAAACAGTTTAGTAGTCACCTGAATTACAGAAGAAATTATGATTATACCCGTACCCATCGGGTACCAATTCTGAAGTTGCTCGTACCTTCTCGATGATAAGATGATCCCTTGTACATGTGGTGTGAAAAAGTCTGCTTGCAGGCTTGAGGCAAGAAAAATATAAAACAATATAACTTCCTATAAGAAATCATAACCTACCATTTCTCTCGTCCGCTTCGGCTCAACATCACGTTTTAGCTTCTTGATGTTGACATGCGCTGCGACGGTTTACGTTTCATGTCAGCAAAACTGTGGTATCATCTTTTGGTTTGATACTGTTTCAGTTATTTTCTTTGTGTTGCTCTGTATTGGTACTCACCCAAATTTCAATCTGTTTTTCTTCGATTTTTAATTATTCTCAATTTCACGTCGATCAAACATATATACAGAAGCGGTCGAAAAAATATGGAAAAGTAGTCGAGTTTACTGTAACGAATATTTCGGTTGGTATGCCGATGTCATAAACTAAAAAGGTCTTTACGTCATAAAAAAAAGAATGAAAGAAAAATATTTTTCAAGTGTACATCTATAGAATTTTAATTACAATCTTATAAGCTGGAACAAGCATTCCCAATTTTAAAAAGCGAACAATAATTGCGCCGCACCGTGACAAAACCAACAATGTGGTATTTGCGCATAGTTTGATCAGAGTCGTCGCTGTTAGCACGGAGAAAGCTTAGGTCCTTAGCTACCCAGTGAGAGCAAGCGAACACTCTGATCAGACTGGGCTGACGCCAAGGCTGATCGGAGTCTTCGCTGGGCGCAAATGCCACATGGATGGTTTTGTCACGGTGAGACTCAATTATTACATAAACAAATAGCTTTTATAAACTAAAAGAGTCTGTGTGCAGCCTCAAATTTATGTCCGACGGATAGTTTACTGAAAGACGTTGGAACTAATGAAACTAAGCAAAACAGTCACTTAGAAATAATTTGAAACGACTCTCGGCGTTAGTGCCGTCATTTCGACGTTATAATGGCGCCATTTGTCTGTGACGTTATAAACAACAAACGTAAAATAGTCCAGCTTAGCATCATAGGTGGCCCGTGGCATAGAACTCGTTAAACTTAAACATTACAGAATCCTTTTAAGTCTCTTTTGAAAACATATTAATTTCTTGCACACCGGATAAGGATATCCGCGTGCGTCCCCTGTACCTACAAATCTTATCTCACCCATGTTATCTCACCCAGGACCGGATAAAAATTACGAGCATTCAATGCATTGGTTGTAATGGAGGTCACGTATCAGCGTCGTCAAGTGACGTTGGCGTTTAAGATGATAACGTCACGAAAACGGCAAAATGACGTCAGTTAATGCATGCCAGACGTTGACGGAAAGAACCGAATGGGGATCGTTGAAAGCGGCGCCTTCTTTTAAGATCAAATAAAAACCTCTGAGGCACTAAAATTACGCTTTTTAACAAATTTTAAAGATAATACAAAACGTGGTGTGCGTGAAGCGCGGTGGCCCAGTGGTTAGTGCACTTGACTCTGAAGTCAGAGGTCGTGGGTTCGAGCCTCACCAGAGGTGAAATCTTCCTATGTCCGAACGCGTTTTTCTAGCATCATTTGCAGGGATGATGCTAACAAGTGTGCCGTCCTTCGGATCGGGACGTTAACTGGAGGCCCCCTGTGCAGGGAGAGTCATCCCCTGTGCAGGTTAAAGATCCCTATATAGCTACATGGCTATATGTAGGCTTCCATCCTGCAACACCGGAGTGTACATAAGTACACCGTCTGTGTCCCCTTCTGGGGTTAAGGCGTAAATGGAAAAAGGAAAAAAAGGAAAAGAAGAAAAAGTATCTATCATGGGTGTGAGGCGCGGATAGAAAAATCCATCACTCGGGATCACTGTTCGGCATCACTCGGCAAGCCTCGTGATGCCGAACAGTGACCCTCATGACGGATTTTTCTATCCACACCTCATACCCATGAAATATACTTATAGGGTCCATGAAACCTCTTCTTAGCAACGATCAGCTTTTTGCAAATGAATATTGTTTGTTTTCTTTTTATTTCTAGATAAAGCCCTGTTAGTGCAATATCTTAAAGAAGGGTATAATGACAGGTTAGAGGTTCCTGTGCTTTCAAATTATTATGATTTAACCATATCGAAGATTTTGGCTCCCGTCATAATTAAAAAGGATGCGGAATCTTCAGATCAAGTAAAAAGAAGCGGAAAACCTGAGGACGAACTCCCTCATAAAGCTGATAGGAGAACTTTACTTCCAGAACAAAGAGCAAGGAAAAGCGAGAATTTACACTCTTATAAAGAATTATTATTTAAAGGAAATGTCCTACAAAAAAGGGTATTTATACTGGGTAAGGCCGGAGCTGGAAAAACTACGTTTTGCCTACATCTCGTCGATATATGGTGCAATGATAAAGTGTCCCCACAGTTTGAAGATGCAGAGGTTTTGAAGCGGTTTGGCCACTTATTTCATGTATCGTGTAGGTTTGCTGAAGCATCAGAATCAATATTTGACATGATCTGTAATCAATTAATCGGTGAAAATGCCACGATGAAAGAAATTGCCCGTCAGGTGCTACAGAACACACCTGATGAATGTTTAGTGTTGGTAGATGGCATCGATGAATGGAAAGGTTCGGTTAATACGGCAACAGGTAAAAGAAGTGATATTCCGGGTCTACCTAGCAGAAAGGGGCTTGAAGAGTGTGTTGTATTGTCCACTTCCCGGCCAGAGAGAATCCATATGCTACCAACAAAACTTGATAAAACTTGTAGTGTGTTGGAAGTACAGGGAATACAAAAGGTTTCACAGCTTGTTTGTTCTATATTGAGAGAAGCAGAATATCCTGATCCGCAGCATTCTTGCTCAGAGTTTCTATCACAGGTTAAACGAAGTCACCTGGATAATCTGATAGAATTCCCCTTGATGCTAGTTAATGCACTTAATCTTTGGGAGATGAATAAAACACTTAGTAACTCAATGTCTCTAAACTACAGCAATATGATGGAAGGATTATTTTTACGTGCAAAAGATGCGGACCGAATAAAAGAATATGAGCAGGAAGGAAGAAAAGAAATCTCTGCCAATCTACCTAACTGTTTTCGCCAAACGGACTGGTGTAAACGAAATGCAGGCCTTCTTATGAAGCTGGGTCAGTTAGCATTTGATCTTATGTTCGGGGGTGATCAAAATTCGTCACTGGTATTTTCAGGACAACAAATTAGGAAGTACTTAACCGAAGCGGAACTTAATATTTGTTTAGCTGTAGGAATTATGTCTAAAGCACAAACAATTAGCAGAAGTAATAGAAAAAATGACAGTTTTTCGTTTTGTCATAAAACATTTCAGGAATTTCTTGGTGCATTGTGGTTATCAATAGAAGAATCTGAGCCCATGAGCATGTTTCTCCGGCAGTTTAGAAATACTGATACTGTGTTTGACAATAAAGTTTTTCTACAGTTTTTGTGTGGATTATCTCCTGGTGCCGGTGACAGATTCTGGCAATACATCGCTAAAGAGGTAATAGAGAAGGATAAGGACATTGGTGAATACAGATTGACAGAGCGTGACAAGTATGATTATTACATCAGAAGAGACAAAGTCAGGAAATTACAGAAACTGATATTGCAGTGTATCAAAGAAGCCAGGGACGCTGACTTGGAGCAACACCAACAGCTTTATTATTTCATTCCTGATATTTATATACATACATACGCTGATGAAAGGGATATTACTCTGATTAACGGTATGGTGGAGAAATGTGTGGCTGACATCAAATCTGTAACACTGGATAGCAACATCCCATCAGACATAGTTAAATCTATGAAGAAAATGCAATCCGCCATTAGTATTGGACTAAAGGGAGTCAGGTATAGAAAAACGTCAGTGCCAGAGTTGCAGTTTCCAGATCAGCTAAAGATACTATCAGTGCGGTCGGTGGACATACCTTCTGTAATAAAGTTTCCCGAACATCTCACATCATTAACTGTATCTGTCTGTGAACTGTCACACAGTGGTATAGAACAGTTGTGTTCATATCTCCGTGTTTCTTCTACCTTACGGTACTTAACTCTTGAGAGTCTGTCCTGTAGTGATCATGGTTACAGGTGTTGTCTTCCAGCACTGGATCTACAGACACAGCATCTCACATCATTAATTGTGGGGAACATTACATTATCACATAATGGCATAAAACAGTTGTGTTCATGGCTTAGTGTTTCTTCTACCTTACGGTACTTACATCTTTGGAGTCTGTCCTGTAGTGATCATGGTGACAGGTGTTGTCTTCCAGTACTGGATCTACAGACACATCACTCGTTAGAGGAAGTGACACTGAGGTGGTTATCTGTTGAGAGTGTGGTACTGCCTGGTCAGCTAGAGAGACAGCAGACTAGTGGTCTCCATGGAGTACCTTCATTAGACATATACATGTCCATAGTTAACATGTCATCCCAGGGTTGGAGAAGCTGGCTAGATAGTCTTCCTCATCTACCATATAGACTGGGTGTGAAGCAGTATGATTGTAATATAGACGAAGACCTCAAGTCATATATCCGCTCCTGTTCACACTTCACAGTGACAAGGGATGGTGGTGATAGGTTTGGTGATGATTTTTTTTTCAAGACAAAACAGGGTCAGTGATGTATTGTATACCAATAAAACCATCAAGTCATATTGCCGCTCTTCTTCGCACTGGATGGTGGTTTTTGCAAAACAATAATACTTGGTATTTGAAAATACCCGGTGCTTTGTCTGAGAGATACTTATCAGCATCTGCAAACAGTGAAGACTCAGATCAGCCTGCGCATCCGCGAAGTCTGATGAGAGTCTACCCTGTTAGCATAAACAAAGTAGGAATTCTAGGTAATATATGAAATGAAACGTGAACCTTCTAACAAGCAGTTTAGTTCGAATATTTACGAAGTGCCATTAACTAAAGGTCTATTGTCACGTGATGTCAGTCGTATACCTAAGGTGAATGGGTACAGTTTCAGGGGAAGCAACTGTGCCATCTTCACTTTGCCTCCCTTCTCAATAGAAAGCGACTCCTAAAAGAATTTGCTCCCCTTATTGCCATTTATTATTTGTCTCCCTTTTCAATAGGAGTCAACTCTTAAAGGAAAGAATTTGATTTGATCCCCTCGGAGCAAATTCTTTCCTTTAAGAGTAGGTCCTATGTTGAAAGGACTTTCTCATCCAGGGAAGCAAACAGGAAGTCACGAAGTTTGTCCCCTTTAGAAAAGATAGTGGCAGAACGTGGACATGTATCCATCCATACACCGGTCTTTATATACAAGACAATGAAAAGGTCTATCACCGTATACGTGAACAGTGTAAAAAGTAGGTTTATATCTTAATATTTTGGTGAAAGCCAATAGCTTAAGGTCTATTTCATGAGATGACAATCATATATGAGCCGCGACGCAAGAAAAACAACCGCCCAGTCTGATCAGAGTCTTCGCTGTCCGCATGGCGTTAGCTTAGACCCAAAGCTACCCTTTAAGCGCATAGCGAAGATTCTGATCGAACTAGGCGGATGCCCAGTCTGATCTGTGTCTGCGCTGGGCGCACAACCACATTGCTGGTTTTCCCGTGTCGCGGCTCATATATGTAAATTAAAAGAACACAAGGAACAGGACCCTTACCATATAAACTGCGTTGTAACAAATGACAACGGAGTGTGTAAGTGGACTCATACTGACACTGATCATATATACTCGAAAAAAATATTAAGGGATCAAACATTTACCCTGGGATTTCTGAAACATTTCAAACATTTGGTAAAATAAAGCATATCTACCTTCCATTGCATTCATTTTGCAAGTTTTCTACACAGGAAGTTTGAAACTAAAGGCTTTATCTTGACCAAGTGCAGGCTTCAGATTTCACTACCTCCAGAATTAAAGTGGTCAGAAGGCCAAAGAGGGAAAATTCCCCAAAATTCTCGATTTTGCCAATTCATGATGTTTTTGCAATATTGCTCGATAATTATCAAATCATTTTTAAGGTCAGCAAGCTTTAACAAATTTAAAACTCATAGCAGTTTTAGAAGTTATGCCCGACCAATCTGACACACTATCAATTCTCTATGGGAATTCAAACCGCTTTTATTCTAGGGTATTGCATTTAAAGCCTGGACTTGGTCGAGACAAAGGCTATAGATTCGAACTTCATGTGTATATATCTTGGAAAATGAATAAAACGGCAGGCAAAAATGATTTATTTACCAAATATTTGAAATGTTCAAGATATCGCAGGGTAAAATTTTGACCCCTTAATATTTTTAGAGTATCCGTTAGTTCAGACTGATATATATAAACTTGGATAGTTGGAACACGAGCAGTCTGATCATGTCTACACTATAGTTCCGCCAAGCGGTGTGGTGAGAAAATGCCCGGAAACAATTTCTTATGGTTTGCCAAAATGGGCGAGACGTACACAATTTTATGTCAGTTGCTACGACATGTTGCAATATTGTGTCCGATCTTCTGCAAAGAAGTAAAAAGGTGCACTTTAGTACCGGGCAAAACATGAAAATAGCTGAATTTGCAAACAGCGTATACCTAGATGAGGCCTCTCATAATGAGCCGCCTCATCTAGATCTACACTGTTTGCCGTATTGTTCTAAATTGTCAAATTGATATAGTTAAGCTTAGACGAAGCATTTATCTAAAATTTACATTTTGCAGACGTCGCCTGTTTCTTTTTGAGTACATTTGTAAGGGAAGCAAATCTCCCTTTTTTAAGTTCGTTTGCCTTACTTATAAATAGGGGTCAACTTTTAAAAGAAAGAATTTGCTCCTCTAGGAGAAGACTCATTTGTTTGTGTAAGTAGGGGTCAACTCTAAAAGGAGCGAATTTGCTCCACTAGGAATAGACTCCTTTGAAGTGTTTCGTTGTCTACCTGCTGAGTAGGGGTCAACTCTTAAAGGAGAGAATTTGCTCCACAAGAAGTAGATTCCTTTGTTTGTATGGGTTTTGTTGTCTCCCTGCTAGGTGGGAGTCAACTCTTATATGAGAGAATTTGTTCCTTTAGGACTAGACTCCTTTGTTTGTATGGGTTTTGTTGTCTCCCTGCTAGGTGGGGGTCAACTCTTATATGAGAGAAATTGTTCCTTTAGGACTAGACTCCTTTGTTTGTAGTTTTTTTTGTATCTCTGCTAGGTGGGGGTCAACTCTTCAAGAAAAGAATTTGTTCCTCTAGCAGTAGACTCCTTTGTTTGCGGGATTTCGTCTCCCTTCTAAATAGGGGTCAACTCTTAAAGGAAAGAATTTACTGCTGTCGACCTTTAAGAGTAGATTTCCTTTTATAAAGTATTTTATCGTCCATAGAAACAAACAAGAAGTGACAAAAGTCGTCACCCTTTGAAGAAATGTTGGAAACAAAAGGTGTGTCCATACACCTTAATGGGAAAACGGTTGACTCTCGTTATCTCAAACACTGATATCTCAAATTACTTGATTATATCAAATATTATAGCTACGACACATTTCCAAAGTTTCTTTATGTTACAACTTCTTCTATCTCAAACTACTGGTATTTCAAAGTAAGATATCTGGGGCCATATTTTTTTTGAGATAACAACAGTTGAAAATTATCTTTGATGTTAAGATATCGAGAGTTGAATGTATATCTTAAATAGTGAAATGTGATACATATATACAGTTAGAGAATGTAGAATTCCGACTTTGTTAGGTGTCTGAGTACAGAATTTATATGTTATTTACCTCTAAAAAAATAAAAAGACACATCTAAAACATAGGAAACACGGATGTATTACCACTTAGCTTACCTGTGCTGCCGACAAATCCATTACTTTGCACAGTCATTGTAATTGACGACTGAGAACTCTTTCGACAGGAATACCAATAACAGTAAATGATACTGTTGTTGATGGCCATCGACAGGGTCGATATTGCTGTCGATTGTCTTGGTCGGCAGCCACGTTTGCATGAATGGTAACTGCTTTGATCAGTCGACAGCACAGGTAGAAAAAAACACGTTAACCCCAGTGGGGAAGTGTACTATATCATTTCGGTATTCGAGTTGTATTGCGTGAAGTCATCCTCTACAGCAGTGCAGGCTGACCCAAGTCTCAGTTATGGGCACAAATCTTAAGACTTTTGGGTACTCTTTCAGGGGAAGAAACTGCCATTTTACTTTTTGTCTCCCTTCTCCATAGGGGTCAACTTCTCAATGAAAGAATTTGCTCCTCTGGAAGTTAATTGTCATTTAAGAACAGACCAGTCTTTTGGAAGGGTAACGTTGTGCTAGGAAGCTAACAGGAAGACACGAAACATCTTCCCCGTTGTAAAAATGCAGTGGCGAATTCTGTCAGAGAAGAGTAGGTTCCTTTGTTTGAATGCTACGCTATCATGGAAAGCCGCTATCATGGGAAGCTGTCAGGAAGTCAGAAAAACATATTCCTCGTTGTTAAAATGCAGTAGCAAATTCTGTCATTTAAGAGTATTCCCGTCACATCCTTTCGCAAGGGTACGTTGTTCTGGGGAGCCAACAGGAAGTCACAAAAGTTGTTCCCCTTTGTAAACATGGAGAAGCAAATTCTGTCATTTAAGAGTATTCCCGTCACATCCTTTCGGAAGGGTACTGTGCCCTGGGAAGTCAACAGGAAGCCAACAGTTGTTCCCCTTTGTAGAAATGGCGACAAATCACGAAAGTTAACTTACTTCAAAGAATTTGTCAACTGTTACAGTGGAGCTTTCTCTTAAGGTATATGAGTACATCTCTGTTTTTGCTCGCCATTTTTACAAAAGGAAACAACTGTTTGACTTCCTAGCAAATTGTACAAGTTGATCCTGTATGATTGAATTCTTTTCTTCAAGACTAGACCCCTATTAAGAAGGAGACAAACTCAAAATGACAGACTTGCTTTTCCTGAAAGTTTCCCATTCAGCATTCCCTCCATGATCGGGGTTCGAGGTTATAAAACTTGAGAATAATCTCAAACTCAAAATAAAACACACTGATTGGCTGCTTCCGAGCATGTGCTCGGAAGCAGCTAATCAATGTGCTTTATTTTGAGTTTGAGAAAGAACTCAAGTTTTATAACCTCTGGGACTGAATTTTTCCTTTAAGGGTTGACGACCCCTTCAAAGATGGTGACAAAATTCAAAATGACAGACTTGCTTTACCAGAACATTTTTCATTCACCATTCCCTCCGAGATAAAATTCTTTTCTTTCAGGGTTGACGACCGCTATTAAGACGGTGACAAAAATCAAAATGACAAAGTTGCTTTTTCTGAAAATTTCCCATTCACCATTCCCTCCGAGATCATATGTTTTCCTTTAAGAGTTGACGACCGCCATTAAGACGGTGGTAAAAATCAAAATTACAGACTTGCTTTTCCTGAAAATTTCCCATTCACCATATTCCGCTATTAAGACGGTGACAAAAATCAAAATGACAAAGTTGCTTTTCCTGAAAGTTACCATTCACCATTCCTTACAAGATCAGATTCTTATCTTTAAAATTGCCTCCGTGTCGTCTTAGGAAGCAATCTGGAAGTCACAAAAGTTATTTCCCTTTGTAGAATAACAGAAAAGACTGTATATGTATCCAGTCACCTAAAGTCATCTGTTCTCATTACTCAGTTTATTTGTCTGGTATCTGTGGTTCAGAGAGGCGTCATGGTCGAGTGGTTAGAGACGCTCGGTTATGGCGCAAAAAGTCGCCAGAAGGTCGTGTGTTCGCGGCTCACCGTCGCCTCCGACGACTTGAAAACTTTTTCTGTCTACCCAGCAGTAAATGGGTACCTTTTTCGAATCAGGGATAAGGCAGCGAAAGGAGAGGGATGGGCTCCACCTTTCATCAGCTATGCACAAGATACAGTGGGCCTCTAACCCCCACTGTCCCTACGGCTATAAGGCTATGGGAAACATTTGCCTTTTTTACATGTTGTATGTTCTAGTTATATTATGGACGGGGAAACAGCATGTAGGAAACGGCATTTTCAAGGAAGTTTTATGTACATTTATAAAAGTGTTTGCTTTTGTTTTTGTTTTTTTGGTTCGTAAAAAATACAATAGGCAACTTTGTACATATATCGATTTTAGGGAATTAATTGTTATACTTATTTTGTATTGTTGTTTATTTTAGGGAATTAGTTGCTATACTTATTTTGTATGGATGTAAATTTTTGGGAATTAGTTGTTGTACTTATTTTGTACAAATGTTAATTTTAAAGAATTATTTGTGTTTTTCTAATTCATTTCTGCCATGTCTATGAGACACGAAACAGTAACATTTTATGCATAATTGAGCCGCGACACGAGAAAACCAACAATGTGGTTGTGCGCCCAGCGCAGACTCAGATCAGCCTGTATATCTGTTCAGACTCTTCGCTATGCGCTTAAAGGGTAGCTAAGAGACTAAGTTACCTCCATGCGGACAGCGAAGACTCTGATCAGACTTTGTGAATGCCCAGGCTGATCTGAGTCTGCGCTGGGCGCACAACCACTTTGTTGGTTTTCTCGCGACGCGGCTCATATATTCGTGATTTGACAGCCTTTTCAACAGTATTTCAGTCATATCAGGATGACGGGAGGGTGATAATAAAAGCTCGTGTGCAATGAAACCCAGTTTGCGATTAAGAATATTTCCGCCTTGAGCGGAAATCGAACCAGGAACCGCTAGATCTGCAGACCAGCACTCACCTCACTTATCTACCGGAGCCTTTCACACACACCAAGGCTAGCAGTTGTCAAACTGTCATTATTTATAAAGATAACAATGACTATTGTCATGTGAAAAGGGTAAAGACGGCATGTATTAGGAAGAAAAATTCAAACCAGTATGTGGAGCCGCAAAATCAGAACACAATAATCTGGTGGGGTTGAGGGTGTCGGAAGAGGTAATCACTGATCCCCAAAACGATGAGTATGATTTCTGGAGAATCTAAAATGAGAGTTCTCTGATCAGTGGACACGAACATGACGTTTGTAATATACCTTTATACACATAGCTTAATTTCCATTTCCACATGACATCCCTCATGTATAATTGCCAACGTTGTTATTGCTGATGATTCCTAGAGTGGTTGCACTTGCTTGACTTAAGATTATTAAATGTTGTACATATGTTATCATTGCTGGCCCTATGCCTGACTAGAATACCCAGGAAGCACATGACGTCGAAATGACGTCGATGCCGTCGCGTCATTACAGCGTCATGTGCTTGCTGGGATAAAAACAATTGTATATATGTTATCGTTAAAGGCACTTACTTGGCTAGAATACATACAACTGGGGGATAACTGTATTCAAAATTGCCATTTGGGGAGGTAAATCGTCGGTTTTATGGTAGGAAAGTTTGTTTTACGGCGACTCGCTAGCGGAGCCGTAAAACGGAATTTGCGACCATAAAACCGACGATTTACCTCCCAAACTGACAATTTTCAATATAGTTATCCCCATTCTAATGCACTTTTTCAAATTTTCACATTTCAAAGTCACTTCTTTGCACCCACTGCAAGCGCTTTCAGCAGCGTAAAACCAAATGTCAGCCAATGAGAAGCGACGTTTTATAATGACATCGGGTTTGCCACAGTATATCGCAGAATATACCTTCGCAACTTTCTGACTTTATCCAATTAGACGTCGCGTTAAATTTGTAAGTGCATTAGAATAGTATATATATTATCTGTGATGGTCACTTGCTTGTCTATACGAGGGGCGTTCGGAAAGTTTTGTAAATGGCCTTCTAACTTTGTTTAGGGATATCCTGGGTACAAATGCTATGCATGTTCTGAAAGCACTACCGTTGGTCTTACCATGAGACCAAACATTACACAAAGACACACACTCTTCCTTACTGACTAACAACGCACGTTATTAGGCCCCAGTCCTAATACTGGGCTAATTTAATATGTAAAATCTTTTCAGTGTTAGAAACTCGAGTCGAATATCATTGTAAATAAAAAAAAATCTCCTTGTCAGCTGCTTGTCCATCATTGCCTACAGTTATTTAGCGATACAAAAGTTAGAAGGGCGGCAACTCTTCCGATTAATTCCTTGCAAAGCAATACGCACTTATTATGATGTTATTGAATTTGACGTTAACGACATATTTGAAATATTCTAATGGTTTCATGTTTTTCATTTATTTGAATGTATTGACAGAATTTAGTTGTCACATGCAAAGGCTCTTGCTGACAAAATTTCGAATACTTACAGACTTGTTTTCACTATAAAATCATTATAACTTTAGTAGAAATAAAAATTTGCTACTTCATAAAATACGGTTAATAAAATTTAACGGGACAGTATGGAACCTAGGTTAAATATAATTTCCGCGATATTTATAGGACAACATAGCCTGGGCATTGCTTCAAAGTAGCAAAGATAAAAAAAATCAAAGATTGCTCACATATGAATTACGGCCTTATCAAAGTAAAAATGTGCAGTGCCTGTAGGTTATACCTCTTTCACAGAAGATAAAAAATGCGTCGTATAAGAAACATACACTGCGTTTGCAGACCTCTGTAGGCATTTCATAGCTTTATGTGTTTTTGCTATCAGGAATTCTGCCTTTATGTTGGTTACCATGAATTTACGCCACTTGCAAATTTTTCTGAACGCCCCTCGTATGTAAATTTATAAATTCGTCTTAAAATTTTTTTTTTTTTTTTTTATGATATCTGGTAATAATGCTTACTTACCATATTTATTCTAATGAACGCCCCAGGGGCGTTTGAGTGTTGTAATTTACCTGTCGTGTAAATGATTTTAAGGGAAAATGGGCAATGAATGAAACATTTATGTCCGCTTTAGCAATTCGCAGCTTATTTTGAACAGGTATTCTAACACAGTGCGCCTATAGAAGCAAGGGAAAGTTGCCGTGTTTTATTCAGCAACAATTCACTGTTACGGAGCGCATGGATCTAATTGCTGACGTCACTGCAACTACAGACGCAATTTTGTGACGCTTTGAGACGATAGACGGTGTAACGTCTCCTTTTCTTTCTTAAATCGCCATAAAAAAGTACAGTTATCTTAGACACAGTTAAGAATATTGGCGGGGGCATGAACGCGCTAGCAGGAAGGTTGGGAGTGTTTGAATGAAAAGAACAGTTTTTCAGCATTTTTGAGTGTTAGAACCTAAATAGTTTAGCTCTAGCAGTGAATTGTTGAGTAATAAGTCACTGTTTGTCGGTCAGTTGTACGAAGATATATCACTCGCGTTCCGCGCTCGTGATATGATCTACTTTACAACTGACCTTCAAACAGTGAATTATTACTCAACAATTCATTGCTAGAGCTGATCTATTTCTTAAATCATAGACAAAAAGTAAGAGTGCGTGTTTTATCGAGATGGTGTGCTTACTAGAATAAATATGGTACGTTTTAATCAGAAAAGCATTGGAAAATTTTATGGTAAAAATGTTTCCAATGTTGCATATTTAACTGTGTTTTTCATGATCTTGATATAAGTAAATAACAATAAGTAATATATCAATAAATATATACCCTATTTTTGTGTTCTGTTGTGTTCATATTGCATCTAGAAACCGCCATTTCTACATAAGTGCAGTACCACTGTACCGTAGCCTTCTACCAAAACTGAATAGAACTCTATACAGTAATTGTAAAACTCTGAAAATATACATAGCCTCAAAATAGCCCGTGTGTTTCTTCCAACAGTTTATGAAAAGCCATAATTAAGGTGTATGGTTACACCAACATCTGTTTCCAAAACGTGTTAAAGGGAGATAACTTATGACACTTGCTGTTTGCTTCCCCGGGCTATGAAGCCCTTCGAAAAAGGGGTCCACATGTACAGGTAACATCATTGATAACCACCTTGGAAAAGCGTCCGCATGTACATGTAACGTCATTGATAACCACCTTTGGAAAAAGGGGTCTACATGTATATGTAACACCATCTACACCACCTTCGAAAAAGGGGTCTGCATGTATATGTAACGTCATTGATAACCACCTGCGAAAAAGGGGTGTACATGTTCATATATCGTCATTGATAAACACCTTGGAAACAGGGGTCCACATGCATATGTAACGTCATTGATAACCACCTTGAAAAAAGGGGTCTACATGTACATGTAACGGCATGGACGACGCCCATGTCAATAATGCGTTTTCTTATTGAAATAATCATCATTTTGAAGGCGGAAATTCCCATTTTAAAGGGTCATTTAATGGGCAGTATCTTACACTCGAGGTCATTTCATATGAAATTCATGAAACGAGCCAAAGAGGCTCGTTTCATGAATTTCATATGAAATGATCACTTGTGTAAGATCCTCTCTCTCTCTGTTTTTATATATTCCGGATGTTGGAGATCATTGGACACATTCTGCATCGGTTTGGGTTTGGAAAAGCCGATGTTAACGAGGGGGGGGCAGCGGGGCGGGCTTAATGGATGCTCAAGTTCCCTTCAGCCTCCAGAGGAGCATTGTCATGAGAATTGGATGGAGGACATGCACTTTTACGTCTTTTTTTCAACTAAATTTTAGTCTCATCAGGGCGATTGGGAGGGTGATAGTAACGGAATGTCTGCAATGGAAGCCCGCTTATGGTTTAATGGATTTCCGCCTCCAACTGGAATCGAACTCGAGGCCACTAGAACAGCAGGTCAGCGCTTAACCCACTGAGCTTCCGGAACTCTATTATCATACCTAAAAAATCATCAGTTTTACTTGGTACTGTGGTGTAATCATATTAAAAATGATAAATTCATTTTGTATTCATTTTTCGAAGACTACATGTACAAAATTAAACATCAATCTTGAATGCTGCTAAATACCATGATAGGGGTCACATTCACAGAATGCAACCCTCTCAATACATATTCCGATGAATTTGTACACTTTAAGGGGAAGCCTTTCTGCCATTTTCAATGTTGCCTATTCTCAATGACGGCCAACTCCTATAGGAAAGAATGTGCTTCCGAAGAAGAAAAACTTTATCCTGAAAGAGAAGAGGGCATGTCATCATTGAAAGCTAACAGGAGGTCACAAAAGATGCTAAACAGAGGCATCATCACTCTACAACACAATTATACATTTAATTCCGCTGAAGGCGATGTCATGCCTATCAGCGATTTGTCACGCCAAAATAATCGACAAAAGCTAGACGCCGCCGAATAAGCACAGCGGAAAAATAATAATGTCTTGCTTCTGCTAGTAGCAATGTACAACAATAATGCCACGACACGAGAAAACCAACAAAGTGGTTGTGCTCCCATTGCAGACTCAGTTCAGTCTGGGGATCTGCCTAGTCGGATCAGAGTCTTCCTTAATCGCTTAATGGGTAGCTTAGGTTCTATGCTACCTCTATGCAGCCAGCGAAGCCTCTGATCAGACTGGGTGGATACCCAGGCTGTTCTGAGTCTGCGCTGGGCGCACAACCACTTTGTTGGATTTGTCGTGTCGCGGCTCAATTAAAATAAAAAAAGTCCGGTCTCACTATTTGGTCGGACAACATATACTTACATTTGTACAAAATCTACATTTCAGTGAGGCTGATTACGTTCTCATATCCTCATAAGCAGTCGGGGGACTTACGGATTTTGTTTTGTGTTTTTTTTTGTTTTTTTTTTTCTTTGTTTTTGTTTTTGTGTGTCACGCATATTTGTGATGGGCAGCTGTAAGCCTTAATTATATCTGAATCTATAAAACAATATCTAAAATGGCAGTCTAAACCACTGTCAATTTTTAAATGACCTGTTTAAAATTATTATTTGTCCAAACCCGTAGCTATTCTCAGTATTAACAGCCTATATTTTGGCCAAATTAAAGAAAGAAAATACTGCTGTGCCTTTAGTTCTTTATATTTTCAAGGAAACGCATGTTTTCTCTCTGTTTTTAAAATGTTACGCTCAAAATTGTTATGATCTTAACTGGTTTAATATTTGAAATTATATGCAGATATCCGCCGTACTGTCGTATTATATTAGGAAGAAGAACTCTATAAGCACTCAGCTTTCGTTCTAATCCTAAGATTGTATTGTATATTATATGTATGCATGTATGTTACAATTTAAAAACGAATAAAATATGTTTAAACCAAAATTGTTTTCTTGTAACGAATACGAAGTGTATACGTGTCATAAGATTCTCTATCAGTTTATCAGTAGCAAAGAAAGTACTTGAGGTGTTGCCTTTGTTTTGGTCAGCCGTCATGCTTTAACCTTCGGACATGTGATTACATCAGAAGTGAGGTCAAAATTTAAGTATGTTTCTGTTCAGGATCACTTCAATTTTTTGGTGCGTATGGTTAACCATCACAGATATGCGTGTGAAGGAAAACCGTTAGTACATCGACTGATAATAGTATCAGTTATTGCTCTGTGGAGCATAGCTGCAAGGGCACAAATACGCAGGTACGTATTGAACTTTTTCTACGTTTGTGTATTTGCATATTGAAGAGTTTGTGTTTCTGACAAAATTTCAACTCTAAATGCACATACAGAGGCATAACAAGGTCAAACGTTTCCTTGACATACCCTTTCCCCTTACCCACCTTCCTTCACACAGGGACATAAACCAATAAAATATCAGTGTGCGTACATGTATCATGCCGCCAATTATCATCAAAGTACAATATATATATTACAGTCAAGGGTCTATATTAATTCCACAAAAATGATTTTCCCATAGATTTTAGTGTATTTTCATGTTTATTTGAAAAGTATCTTTCGGCACAATTACAATTAGTCCGGTACTGATAGAAAGCTAAATGAATAACGCACGCAGTTTATTTGTTTCATTTCAGTCTTTCAGCATAAAACAGAATGAGTTGAACTTTTACGTTTGAAATTTTGGTCCATGCTTTTTGCGACATCGCCAGTAACGACAATGGAAACTTTTGGTTTCAAAATTTACGCTAACTTTGACAACCTGTATCTTTTCACTGAGGGTCAGACTTTACTTCTGTAAATAATCTATCTAGCTTTTCACCCACAGTGCATGGCCAGGGGCAACTGCCAAAATTAATTTTCTTGTACACGGGTTAATACACTAAAGTCTATAGTGAAATAATTTTGTGGAATTACTTTTGACCCTTGACTGTAGTTTCTCAATGGTTCACTGCTTATTATGACATCTCCTCAAATACTCTTCAAAGTCGTGTATCATTACCGTATTTATTGGGTTAAAAGAAGGGGGCTAATCCTTCTAAAGCTATCGCAAACATGTAAACCAGTTTCGTGTAATTCAGCTACAAAATGGGTTAGTTCTCTTCCCAAAAAATCCTAAAGATTCTAGATCCGTCTTACAAGACGGAACTGGATATTTGGGATTGTTTCTTACTAGACGGATCTAGATCTTTGGGATTGTTTTAGAAGGGACATAACCCCTGTTTTATCACAAGAAATACCGTAGGCTAAAAATTTCTAGCGGGAATCGCACCAAACCAGACTTCATTTATTTACTCGGCTATAAGAAGGCGGTTTTGACCGTCCAAAATAATTCCTGTGAAGCTACTCCCGTCTCACAAAACGGATCTGGAGTTTTGACGGATTGACTCGGAAGAAAAAATCCATCATGATTGAAATCCAACTGATTTACAAATTTGGGGTTAGATTTGGAGAGATTCCGCATCTTATTGCCGAATAAATATGCTTTATTGATTTTACCAGACTTTAACATAAACCCCAACATTCAGTATATTAGCTGGCATTATATATAATAACAATAATAAACCTCCCAGTGACAGACCCATACATCTTTACCATGTGTATATACAAAATATGAGTGAATGCCCCGTTCTACTAAGTTCATATCAACAGGGGTGGCACCTTTTAGTTTTTTTACAACGCTGCCAAAATAGCTCTGAAACTTGCCATAAATGCTGCACTAAGTAGTCCTGATATCGGAAGTGTCACAAACCAGGCAATTATTATGCTGCGGAATAATTTCCAGTCCACAGAGTCACGTGATCTTGCACGTCCAACGAAAACAACGGAACCGACTTTGCAATGGGTCGTTGAAATTGGAATTCCAATGTTCGAAGCAACAAGAACGGTAAGAGCGGATCCCACCTCGATACAAAACCCACTGAAAATGTACAAAAATGACAAAATAGTGAAAGTTACGGTTATTTACATATATGCTGCCGTATAAACTATCTTTACATATATTTTATACATTGGACAAAATTAAGAGAACAAATATTTTTTCCAATGGAATTCCCGAAGCTCCGAAGAAGGTCGACTTGCACCCGTGCAATGGACTTTTTGGCCGTGTCTTAGGTTAATCCCTGTAAGAGCTCTGATAGGAATTCCATAGGACCCCCATGCCTTTTGAACACCACGGGTCGGCTGATCAGCCCTAGTCTAAGATGAGAGTTTACTCTATATGAAAAGATATGACTAGCTTGGGCTTTAACTTAAATTAGATCTGAAAAGTCGGGCCAAAATGGTGAAAGTCCCCATAGTCCTATCAGTGTTCAACTCTTCTAAACATAGATCATTTCAAACATGGTAAAACTGTCACGTTTAGTTAGAAAATGTGGGTTGGTGTGCATATATTGAGTCGTTTAACGCAAAAGGTAGGGGGACATATCGCTCCACAAACTGCAAATTCCTTTTCTAGTACCTTGTAGAGCGATGGAATATAAACCATAACGGGATAGTGAATCGGACCGCTTGCCTACATATTGTATTGAAACTGTTTCATTAACAGTAGGTCAATTAAATTGCCAACTAAACTCAAAACCGTTTTAAGAAAAAATGTTTCATTTTGTTTAAAGTTTGCTTCTCGTTGTCATTTACAATTAGGAAACTGTTCACTGAGAGGCTTGCAGCAATATCTCACAATGAAAAGTTATATCCCCGATAGAGCAAATAGGACGTTTAATTTTCAGAGAGCGTTTGATGTTTTTATCTAAACGGTTGCGGTTGCTGTGCAAAATAAAAACCTGTTTTTCTTCGTGTTAGAGTGTTTCACGACTTTTAAAGGTCGACCGAATCATTTAGGTGATTTGGTCAATGTTTAGGGGGAGCAACTGGATCAACACTCAAAAGAGCCCAGGGGTCAGCTTACAGGGAGAATTGGGATAAATTAAATGCCTAAGTTGACTGGCCTCTCCTTATTGCCAGATGAAGGAGAAGTCAACATGTATAAAACATATAAAAAATCTAAGCTTTTTAATAAAATTTCTCCTCCGAAGAAACAGGTAAGCGATTTGAGCCGCGACACGACAAAACCAACAATGTGGTTGTGCGGCCAGCGCAGACTCAGATCAGCCTGGGCATCCGCCCAGTCTGATCAGAGTCTTGCCGTCCGCATGGAGGTAGCTTAGACCCTTAGCTACTCTTTGGGCACTTAGCGAAGAGTCTGATCAAACAGGGTGGATGCCCAGGCTGATCTGAGTCTGCGCTGGCCGCACAACCACATTGTTGGTTTTCTCGTGTCGCGGCTCATTTGATCTAACCACATGTACCTGGAAGGTGTAATTTTGGTGAGGTCCTCACCCATTGTCTTCATTACCCGTCTACCCAATACCCACAGACCAACAGAGATTCCTGCTCCTCCGTATACCAGAATCCAGATAGGAACTGGGGCCTTCTGGGCGCTACTACCGGTTGTTGCTGTTATCCATAAAGCAACCAGTGGTCCAATAGCATTGCTGTAAAAGGCATAAGAAGACTAAATGAGCGTACCACGCCGGGAAGGCTTGAAATAAGAGGTTCTTAAAAAAAAGTCTGAATTCTGAGTTCCAAGCAATCTATTGTTGCAACGTATGTGGTATGTGCATGCTGTTCTGAGTTCAATATTGTTGGCACGTGCTGTAAGGTAGCTCCCATCGCACGGCTCAATCATTTCTAATTTAACCATTTTTATCCTCAAAAATTCTGCTCCATACAGGTCACACATTAATTCACTTTTCCGAAAGCACTGCCAGGGTCACTGAAGAGGCTTTAGTAGCCGAAACTATGTAGTCTGGCCCATGTTCCTTCTTCTGAATGTATTCTCTGCTCTTAAGGGAACTCTTTAAGATTTCTTTTTTAAACAGGTATACATCAAACCATTAACTGTAAGGTAAAATCACTAACTTATTGGAGCACTGAACACGTGCGATTTTGTTTTTTGTGGGGACTATGTCACGTGCTAAGTTGTCGCATTGGCCAGTTATTATAGTTGGTGAACTGCGTGCTAAAGAGTACTTAATTTTGATCAACTGGATAACTGTTCTTTAACAGTCGTTAAAAACATGCAACGATATCAGACTAGAACAGAAGCTTTTTGATTGTCCGGTCAATACAGACACAATCATGTAAGTAACATTACTTTTTGTTTTGAAATATCGATAAAATATGAACATCTCCGACTAACCTGACGTCATTTCCGCCATGCGCAAAAGATCCGAACACTGCTGTCAGAATTTGCAGGAATGAGAAGAGCCCGGCCGTTTCCGGTTTATCTTTAACTTGTTCTCTCGCCTTTTCTCGCTTCTTCTCGGCATCAATCTCGTCTGTCTCTTTTGGTAAAACTTTTATATTGTTTTCCTCAGCTAGATGCAGATATTTGAAAAACAAAAGCTGTTACTGTGGTTCTTTATATAAATTTTGTAACAGAAAAAAGCCCTAGAAAACATGCGATGTTTTACATTAAAGCTTTTCCTTAAAGCAAGCTAACCCAGACCATAAACGTTAACGTTAACTTAGTTGCTCGTGTCGCGGCTCATATATTTTCTGATTATGTTTAGCGTCTAACTAGTTTTATAAACAAGTTACCTGGTGCCAGTAATTAATTAAAGTATGCTCGTGAAAAAAAAATGTTTGTTAAGATAGTGATAATCACTGATTTGTAGTGAATACAAAAATCTTATGCATCAAGTATACATGCCCCTTATACATGGTCGAATTAAGCTAAGTTTTCATCTCACCTACCTTACAACTTGAGGAACAGTTGGGACGATTAATTGCTAGGATGCCCTTCTTAATGCTTTTAAGTACCCCCAGACCTAAGTACATTTTGTTATTTTTTACGCAGAAAATTACCCTTTGATCTTTCTTTATACAAATTTTTTTCTAAACAGTATGTCACTCTTTTTTGTATTCTAAACTGTAGAGAACAACAAAAATGACAAAGCTGCAAAACATGATGGAGATACGTTAAATTTCTATGGTTTATTCAATTTTTTGTATTAACCACAAATCACCATCTTAAAGAAACATTCTTTTGTGGACAGAGAGAATTAGTTATCATTTTTGTTATGTTATAGGACGTGGGGTGGTGGGGGATGCTTGCTGCTTTGACCAAGAATTTGGTAAACCACAAAGCCTAAACAGACTTGTTCCACGTTAACTGTATGGTATTGTTTCAACAAGCCCCCACAAGACGCTAAGCATTATAAAAGAAAATATACGGTCTTATAGCCCAGGCTAATCTAGAAAAGCTTATGCAAACGTGTTTTTGTGAATGCTTTTGGTAAGCTCAAGCAGATGACATGCTAGTGCTTCTATTTTTTTTTCATCTTCGTCCCTGCAAAAGTTTGTTCACAAACAAACCAGCAGGCACACGACGTAGAAAGAATATTGAAGGTTGGTTCAATGTCTATTCAACATTGTGTGCCCAGTGCAAATGTTTGCAGAGACGTAACCGAATGCATTTTAGTTCATGGTGCAAAATAAGCAAAAACTGCGAAAATAGGCAAAGTGATAAGAAAATAACTCAAACCAATAGTGATTGAAAGCGCGAATATAAGCTGATAAATGATCTTATGTCAGCTAATAAATGATTTTATGTCATGACCGTTTGTATAATGATTTTTAGGCTCGGAAACAAAGCAAGCTCTAAAAGTGATGGTGTCACTTAATAGTACCTTACTTCATGGGCGAAAGATTAGACGCAGACCAGCCTGTTGATCGATGCAAAGCCTTTCATGTTTTGCCTTAGTGCAAGGCATTTCCTGTCAACCTAAACAATCTAGAAATATTAAATATTATATATTATCAAGGGTGACAACCTACGTCATAGCGCTGACGTCATAATCGTTTTATCAGCGGCCTTAATAAGGTAAATGTTTTGCGTAATGAAGGCTTGGCAAACAACCAAATATCTAGTCGATCTGGTACCTATAGATGTTTTGGACTCAATATTGCCAGAAGGCACCATAAAACACTTGCTTAATCTGAAAACACTTCACTATAGTGAACTGTATCGACTCTGCCTTAATGTATGTTTATCTCAGCTGTCCACAACAAAAATTGTAGTGAGGTACTTTATAATTTCTCACCCTTTGAAGAATCATGCGCTATATATCTGGACCATATGTATATGTTAGCACAGACTCATCGTTTTATCTTGTGTTAAAATCCTGTCTCTTGTGTTACAAACGGAATATCTGTCCAGAGTTTCTTCAAAATGACCGTCGAATGATTAATTCTGCCACGCGCGCTATGACGTAGGTTGTTACCCCTGATTATATGAGTGATAAGTTTGTCGACTTTGCACAGATACGCAGACCTGGTTTGAGTATTTGCTCTTCGCGCATGATCTTATGTGTCCTACCTGCGACGCCAGTCAAATTTATAAGCGTTGCAGCCCGACACTTATCGGTTGTATATTTGGAATCAAATTTCTGCCAACGGCCACCTAACAAATAAGATAGAACATCTGAACGTGCAAATTCGGCTACTCAGTTAAGTAAACTCGAGCAATGCCTTAGTGTTTTCGAATTTACCCAAGAAATTATGCCGAACGGGTCAAATATATTATAAGAATTAAGGACCTTTTATTTCTGAAATAAGTGAGCTTCTGTTACTTTTGTCTGTTGGCTGAAGTGGTTGCGTGTCTTGATCATTGTGGACACCACCATTCTGTTCTATTGTCACCTGAATCTCTTGTGCAGAAACTGTAGAACAATAAAGCAGCAACAAATACAGTTGACTGTCGTTATCTCCAATACTGATATCTAAAATGACCTGTTATATAAAAAATATAATTCCGGAACATTTTCTGTTTTTTCTTTACATTTAAATTCCGGATATTTCAAACTGGAATCTCAATGTGAATTTTCTGGAACCTGAAAATTTATTTTAAGATATCAGTAGTTTGAGATGAACTTCAGACTCTCAGATTTCAAGAGTTGACTGTAATGAAGACTAAGATAAACCTTTCTTGCCACTCACTATCATCTTTCTGCAGAGCCTGAAGAAGAGCAGAATATAAGACAAAAGACAAAAATGCAGTTGTTAAATTCTAGCATGTGAAAAAGCTTGAACGCAAAAACAAAATATATCGTATCCTTTACGTTATTTTTTGAAAGAAAGCAAAATCTGGTAAGAGGCATATCATTTGAAGCAAATAAGACATGCATAGCCAAAGAAAGCGACATGAAGGCATATTAAAGAGTAGGGTGTTTTTAAAGGTCAAAGAACATAAAAAGAGAGGGGCACTCTTCAGAGGCAAAGAGCATACAAAAAGACTGGGTGCTTTGCAGAGGCCAATCGGAAATGTACGCTTTAAGAATAGTTGTTTGTCCATTAGCAAGAACATTTTAGACATTTCAATTGAAACGCTGTACATCAAAGGCTATATGCTGCAGGACGGATAAGCAACTGTTTTTATTATTACAAGGCACAGAAAATACAGAAACGAGCAACTTTTGTCTTTCATTTATAAACAGCATCTGTTAATTGCGCATGCAATGTGCATCAACGATTATGACTGCTTCAACTTGGCAACGGTGATTGCATTAGGTATTTCTTAAACATTTACTTTTTCAATGCTTCCTTACGATAAACATTGTCCTGCTGAGCCATTTTCAGGAAATATTTCTCTCGTTATACCATAAAAATACTACTAAGGGATAAGTTCTATTGTTAATCTGTGTTAAATAACAAATCAAGCTCTGTATCTTTTGCTTTTAAAATTATCCAGCCTCTGGCATCATGATTTTGTCTGGTTGTTTGGTTATTATGGTTTAACGACTCTTTAAGACAGCATTTTAGTCTGTATCGAGTCATCCCCTGATCAACTGGAGAATTCAGAGGGGGCTGGATAGACAATAGTGAAAAGTGAAAATCTAAACAATCTTCATTCCGCATAGAGTGTCTTTGCTCAATCGTCAACCAATATCAGTAGGACGCCTCAATGCCAAAACTTTCGGATCTTCGCCCATTCTAGCCTCCATGAGTTTAACCCACAGAGATTGATAAGAGTTTTCCGATTGTGAATGCGAACAAAGCATTCAGGCAAGAAGATAAGTATCCGCAGTTCACTACTAGTAAAGGTTATTTAAAGGCAGAGCCCTCTCTAGTTCTCATGCATAGAACCTCTTCGGTTATAAGATAGACGTTTTTCCCTCCAAAAACAATTTCCAAAATCAAGATCCGTCTTATAACACAGGGGCCGTATTTATAAAACAACTTAAGTGGTTGCTATGCTGTTGCTAAGGCTAAATTTCTATATTGGTGATTCCCTACAACTATGAAATTTGTTCTGGAGGAACAGTCTTTTTCAGACTGTTCCTCCAGAGCAAATTTCATAATTGTAGGGAATCTCCTTTATAGAAATTCAGCCTTAGCAACAGCATAGCAACCACTTGAGACGTTTTATAAATACAGCCCCAGGTTTAGATTTTTGGAGCTGTAATCTCATCTTCCGGAAGAATATCATAGGATTAATTTAGATGTTTGGGATCATACTAGACAGGAGAAACCCCGTAAATATAGTCGTATAAGTACTGTAAGCACCATGTGCATTTATCAGACTCTGCTTCCAGGAAGTCAATTTTGCGGTTTTGCTTTCCTCTCTATAGCTCTATAGGCAGTCTAAAAAGGTGTCCATGATATGCTGCAGTGCATTCTTGCAGTCTGGAACAGACTGCAAGGCTTCGCACAGGCTTATCCTGGAAGAGTGCACGTGGCAGATTATATTTCGCGTGTCTCTCTCATATGGCTATAAATATACTTGCCATCCTCGATAGAGTTTGGTGGAGTAACCCTTGATGTTAGCTCTTGTCCTGCTTCCTCATCATTTGCACATTTCCCTGCAAAATAAATTGACAGACTATTTACTGTCGAATCACAAACAACAGCTTTTTGCACATTCCAGTTCTAATCAAGCGGAAAGATATTGCATGTCATGGGTCACGATCGCTGCAGCATGTTTATTTTTTTATTATTAGTAGTAGTAGTATTCTATTTATTTATTTTATTTTAGTATTATTAATCTAAAACGACAACTGTTCACAGTGAGGAGTTACATACAACGGAGACCCGATTAACTTTGATGAAACCACGTTAGTGCAGAGATACTCTTCCGCATATGCAATCACGAGACGCATTTGGTACCTCTTTAAGCGCTTGGCTGGATGGCTTGACGTTTAGAACAATAGCTGGACAGCGTCACTAAATTAAGCAACAGCATAAACGCACGTTCTTATTTCTATTTATTTTCCATAAACTGATGAAGAGTGGAAATATATGCAATGATCAGGCATGGAATTAACACAGTCAGACCTCATATTCTGTCCTCAAAACCAAAACGGGAAAGAAGTATATACATGTACCTAAGTGTACAAAAGTTCAAGAAAGACAGGCACTGCAAACCAAATGAACAGCTCTTAATAGTAAATAGAGAATATCATATTGGTTTCTTTTTATATCACGTTTATCAGGCTCGTAGCTTCAGAGGAAATGATATGAAAGGGAGCAAACATATGCTTTAAAAGAATGAAATTAATCAGCTTATGTGTTTTAGTTTTAATTTGCTACAACGTTTCTTTGGAACATTAGTTCTTTATTCTTTTCTTTTTCTTCTTTTTTGTAACGTAAACACGACATTCAAAACGAGTATACAGATCTGACCATGTTTGAAGCTTGAGGTAACGCTATGCATGCTATGGGAGCCCCAGTAGCTCAGTGGGTTTAGCGCTGGCCTACTGATCTAGCGGACCGGATTCGAATCCCGCTTGAGGCGAGAATCTTTCCTACCGTAAACGGGGTTCCATTGCACACAGCCTTTCATTATCATCCTTCCATCGTCCTGATATAACTGAAATACTGTTGAAAAGGATGAAAAATCACAAGTCATCCATCCATCATATGCATGCTATATCCATGTCTATCTAATTTGCTCTGTTGCATTTTTACATTGTGCTCAAACCGGTTCTAGTTGGTGCAAGAAGTGTTGCTCGCCGGGTTACTACTCAACAACAGGTTCAAAATATTTAAGTCAGCGATTTTTGTATCTTTGGTACATGTGCGATGTCAAAACTTTTCAAAACTTACGTAGAATTTTTGTCCTCTGTCTGGGAACGATGAAAATTCTCACCAATATAGCGATAATTATTGATGGCCCAATAGTGAGTATGAAAGTTCCGTATAGTGGTATCTTGTCGAAATGCAATACTGAAAAGGTACTGATAGTGTTAATGATAAATGCATACAGCGAAAACAAAAATAAGAAGAAATCAGCTAAATTTCTGAGAGATATATCGTAATAATTTATTCAGACTTTTGCATTTACTACAAATTTTGTACTACATCAAATCACTATATTTCGGTATTTTATATGTAACAACCAAAAGCATAAACTTTCTTTGAATTCGTGAGTTTTTCGCTTTTATTAAGATATGATCGCGAGGTCGTAAGAGCTTTTCAATTTCGTTAGAATCACAGCTGAATAGCGAAAATTGACAGATATACTTATGGGTTAGATATTAAATTGAGATTGATTTCGTAATAAAACCCCCATTTTACAGCAGACTTTCAGAAATTAAGACATTTTGGGTCATTCTAGGGATAGAAAAACACCGTTTTGCAACCGAATAAATAATAAATATGGCATTCTTTCAATACCTGTTGTCTGGAAACAACTTTTAAAACAAGGAGTCTTTTAAAATTTGCAAGCAAAAATCGAATATTCTTATTTGAAAATAATCACAAAAGTTTTGAAATAATCTTTACTTACATTCAGATCCTTCGTAGAAGACAGAGAACATATTAACGGCAAGGGTGCAGGCATAGAAGATTGGTAGAAGTCGTAGACCTGGCTCCAGAGGTTTGTCCTATAAAACAATGTTGAAACAGTTGAAACTGCTGATTCTCCAATAGCTCCAAGTACCCTCTTATATCTTATGAATATAGTTTTGACATAATTTCTGTTTTTCTTTACATTCCAACTCTTGCTGTCTAAACTTTTCGACATCTTAAAATTAATTTTCTGAGACCAGAAAATATCGACAGTTTGAGATATCGACAGTTGACTGTATTTGTATCGAGTGAAATCGAATAATGAACACTTGTCATCTGGTGTTAGCCATTAGCAACGGTAGATGAATATTTCTAAACAAATTCGAGAATATGAGAATTGATTTTGAAACCTCTGTCTCCCCGCCACCCTCCTCAACACCTTCTCCCTCTAGGGTTTGCAACTGACCTTATATTTAAAAATATATTTTTCATCTGTTTCGAATGACTACAACAGAATTGGTTAAGCTCTCAGTAATTTATTAATGGCCGTTCCAAGGCGGTGCTTCGGTAATAATGAGGTTACCTTTACTGTAGATTAATTGATCTATAATTTATTTGTTGATATTTTTGTGTATTTAAAATTTGTAACGGTCATAAGCGTCGCAATGAGTAGCGTGCTACCCATGTTATTACATGTATAAATAAGCAGTGTAATAAAAATTGTATTATAAAGATAGTGTCGCTGCCACCTGCTGAGAGAGAGAGCTGACCTCTTGACTTTTCAGTTGTCTTGTATTGTTTTGTATTGTCTATAACGTCTCTATTGGTTTCCTTTCCCATTTTGGTGTTTAGGGCAAGATGTGGAAATTAAGAGTGTAGGTTCTTGCTAGCTGCATTTAGGGGAGAGTCGGGTAAATTCGGACATATCATGACAAACAGTGAAAATCCAGATGAGGATTTTCACTGTTTGGCCAGTTATTTTTGTTTTAGTTCCAAACATCTGACATACAAAGGAAACAATGTCACTGTCCGAATTTACCCCCATGTCCGAAGTTACCCGACTCTCCCCTAATCAACTTGATATAGGGTCAAGTCGGTTAGATTCGGACGGCGGGTGAATTCGGACAGTTAACTTTTTCTCCATCATATACGTCAGTTGTTTGGAATTAAGACAAATTAACAGGCCAAACAGTGAAAATCTAGTTGTTGGCCATGCTTTTGTGTGAGAAAAAAGGATGCACAGACATTTGATACTTTGTAATCTCATACGTGTATATCAACTGCACACCTTAGGTCAGGTTAAAGCAATTGTGTTTCTGTCGCCTATTTTCGCACACACCAACGTGTGTATTTGCAGAAAGAACAGTGTATAAAATCTGTTCGCCGTATGAATTCATAGGAACTAAAGATTCAGTAATCCAGGAGCCAATTAAGGGACGAGTCATTTATTATCAGGTGTGTGTGTGTGTGTGTGGGGGGGGGGGGGGGGTCGGGTACATTTTCATTCGAGTCCCCAAATTTTTCCGACCCCCCCCCCCCCAGTCTCACCAGAATTTTTTTTCCGACCCCCCCCCCCCCCAGATAGGTGACAAAAAAGTTTATGACCCCCCCCCCCCCACCACCATCCAAACATCCCAGCTACCTTTCACCCACATACTGTGTTACCTTTTTTTTTAAGTCAGACTGACCTTAATCCAACCTGTATGAAACACATTTAGAACATTTTCTTACTTTGACAGGTTGATAAATCATGCAGGTTAATGGTCTTTAAATTTTGTCAGCATATCTTGATATTTTTCACTTTTCTTCCTGCACATGGCCATCCAGAGATCTGTTGTTGAATGTTCAATAAAACTTTTGATAATAGTTATGGTGGTTGGGGGGGTCTGGGGGCACAGCCCCCAGAAGTCACAATAGCTTTGCTCGTGACAAGGCAACTGGAGAGCTGATATCACAAATGCATGCATTAAATTTAATCCAGAACAAAATCATCTGGTCGACATTATTTTATAGACAATTGCATACTGTCTTACTAGCAAATTTATGAAAAATATCTTTTTTCAGGTATGAAGTGCCAAAGTTCTGTGCGTCATTTCCATAAATGTCTGTAAGCTTGAGTTTAAGTTTACAAGAATATAAGTAATGGGATTTTTTAAAAAAAAGAAGACTGATGGAAGAATTCTGACCCCCCCCCCCCAATATGCTGAATAAAATATATGACCCCCCCCCCGCTCCATGGTTTTTTTATTTCCGACCCCCCCCCCCCCCAGTACATCACAAAAAAAAATCTGACCCCCCTAAATGTACCCGGCCCCCCCCCCCAAATGGCAATAAATAAGCACACAATCAAAATATGGTCATTGTGTTTGCATGGGCAATACGGCGATTGTTTGTCAACGTCCATGTACGGTGGGAAGGGAGACGTTCTTTGTTGCCTCCGGTATACCGTAATAGGGGAGAGTCGGATAACTCCGGACAGGCGGGGAAATTCGGACATACAATTGCAAACAGTAAAAATCCAGATGAGACGGCTCATAATGACCAATCTCATCAGGATTTTCTCTGTTTGGCCAGTTAATTTTCGTTTTAGTTCCAAACAACTGACATATAAAGGAAACAATGTCAGTGTCCGAATTTACCCGCTGTCCGAAGTTACCTGACTCTCCCCTAGTGAGTGTCGTGTGACAGTTCGAATGCACTTTCAGTTTATTGCAGTAACTTGATATGAAACATACTTTGAGCATATAAAACACACTTATTCAACACCATCAGAGTATGTAAATACAAGAAAGTATCAAATATAAATTGCACTTAAAACTTTTTTATGCAAATGGGTAATGACGGCATGGCAACGTCTTGCGCACGCAGCTAAAATCGTACTACCTGCTGGGTTCACCTTTCCTTCAATTATTTCACAAGCAGCATGGATGTTGCTGCATGAGCCGTACATGTCTCAAGAGACGCCCAGCAGACACAAAAGGTTGAATTAACAATGCCTGCAAGTTGATTCAACCTCATGTTGATTAAACGCTGTGTGCCCAGTGGGATGGTTTTTAAACCCGGATGTGCACATCAGGGGCCGGGCTAGACCAGACTACAGACAGCTGTACCCAACAGTCAAACGACGTTATAATAATATTGAGCCGCGACACGTGAAAACCAACAATGTGGTAGTGCGCCCATTGCAGACTCAGATCAGCATGGACATCCACCCAGTCTGATCAGACTCTTCGCTAAGCGCTTAAAGGGTAGCTAAGGGTCTAAGCTACCATCATGTGGACAGCGAAGACTGAAAAGGCTAGGCAGTTGCCCAGGCTGATCTGAGTCTGCGCTGGGCGCACAACCACATTGTTGGTTTTGTTGTGTCGCAGCTCAATAATAGTATCTGGTCGATGAAACGTCATCGACGTTGCCACGGTGTACTTTTAATGTCTTGAGACTACTGTAATCGTGGAGTCCCGATGGCTCGGTTGGTAAAACGCTTGCCTGCTGATTGAGCAGTCGCCGGTTTGGATCCGGCTGGAGACGGATTTCCTTCCAACCGTAAACGTATTTTCACTGCACACAGCTTTTCATAGTCACCCTGCCATTGTCCTGATATGACTGAAATATTGTTAAAACGGACGTTCAATCGTAAGTCGTCCCTCAATAGTTAGTGGGATCCTTTTTGGGATCTTACCTTCTTCAGAACGAGGTAGTCAATAAGGAGAAACAGACCACATGACACCAACCCCGACATTACCGGAGATATAAACCATGAGGCCGCTGAAATATTGATATGTAGAAGAAAAAAATGCTTTGATTACCATATAGTAGTGGTAACTATCGTTATTATACCGATTTATATTTTAACGACTATACGCTATTTCAGTGACTTGTCACATGTCGAACAGGTCACCAACAAGCAGTCGTAATGTCCCAGTAGCGGCCATCACGGTTGCCACCCGCAGAAAGATGCATTTTTCAAAAACTAAACATAGCTTTAACAGGCCCGGATCTAGACCACCACATACCGGTGGGGCTCTGGATAACTGGTGGGGCTGGGAGGTGCTGAGATGTATGTGTGTGTGTTGTGGGAGCGGGGTGGGGTAGGGGGAGGGGCTTGAAAATACATGACATAATAAGGGATCAGTTTGATGAGAAATTTGATAATGTCTGTTTTGCCTTGAAATCTATGTTGTGGCATCTCATTAGAATCGCCTCGCCGAGGCGATTCTATTGAAATGTCACTACACACAAGTCCGACTTATTCATTCATTTGGAAAATCCGATAAATCCGATAATTTTGGAAAGACAACCCAAATTGACTATTTGCACAGGTAATCGCGGGGATTATCTTACTTGATTCGATTTATTGGCCCACTGTGTGTGCAGACAATCGATTTTACCTAATATGGTTTATCACCTTTCCGATAGCGGATTAAAGGCCAATATTACTAGAAGTAACAGAGCCTTGACTAATTTGCTTATATCATCGTCACATACGAAATCATTTCTTCTGATACTTGAATCTCGGTGCTTTGAGAAAAACATCGACCAGCGTATATGAAATAAGATTAGCGTAATAAAAACTTTCTTGTATTCTAATGAAGTCTGATTTATGCTTTTGTTGTAGAAGTGAACAAGACTAACGGATATAATTAGAAATTATAATGTCCATGTATACGCTGATTATGTTGTTCATAACGCACTTTAACCCAAAAATGAATGGCTCCCTATAATAGTGACATATGAAAACAATGCAGACCTTGATCAGACGCTGCAGAACGCAACATCTCATCGAGTCCATCACTATGTGCATTGACTTCAAGTCAACAACAACAACAACAAAAAATAATAATAATTACTTTTCATTTAGTCATTATCTCTTCCGCATGACAAAGAAATATATACATGAATTTATCGTACCACAAACACCCCTTATATTTTGGCAGAATTACATAAGCAAATAGTGTAGACCCCGATTGGACTGTTTCTGAAAATCAGCTTGATCCGAGTCTGCAAAATTTCCCCTTCGGCCAATTCCTCTGTAATGCGTGATAAATTCAACTGCTCCAAACTTTTAAGATAATTACAGTACCGGATAAGCGTTTATCAATTTACTCAAACTAATCTCTTATCGGGAATCATAATTGTTTATGCGAACAGTGACGGTTCGGATCAGACTGTATATTTTGCTACGCTTATGTAGTTCTTTGCTGATAAATCTGATCAGTTTGCGCATCAGCATAGGCTTATGGTCACAGGTCTTGGTGAATGTTACTCTTTGAAATTTTGGAATAATTCCGATTCCGATAAGACATTGCGACCGCGCAAACTAATCAAAAACTCTGGTCAGTTTGTGCAGGCTTATCTGAAAAGCTTATATACTGTTGATTTACAACTAGACCAAATGCGACAATTGATCTGAAATAGCTATGTGCAGCCGATTATTTTTATTCTTTTCCTGTTCAAACATAGCACATTCAAATAATAATAAAAAAAACAACATTATTTTTTAAAAGAAAAATAAATAAAATACAATAAAAGTTTTGTTATCAAGCAACGATATTTGCGTTTCCTTAAGATGTTAAGACTGTCATAATCTGTTGATGACGAATAGACAATGTCACGCCGCGCAGCGTTCATGTTTATTACATTTGGATATATCAATTACGGTCATAAAATCCGAGATTAACTGGACCAAGCTGTCATAAATAATTCGGGTATTGTACTAACAGTTAAAGATAGACTGATAGAAAAATAAAGATCAAATGTTTAATTTGCAGATTATTTGTTTGTTTGTTCGCAAAATGATCAGAATATTTCTCAAAACTTTTTAACGTGAGCCCAAATCAGCTTGTGCATGTGTTCTCAGTTTGCGCAGATAAATACAAAGACTGCGCACACTGATCGGTCTCTAATCTGTAAACAAAACTACATTATCTTCATAAATAGTAAGATGTTCTGAAACAGTTTGAGAGGAGAAGCAGACTGGTCAGATTGTTTGCAGTTACAAAACAACGTTTCTTACCAGACTGGTCTTGGTCTGCGCTGTTGGCACACAGATACATTTTACGGTTATGATATGATATTCGCGCAAACTGATCATAAACATTTGTAGGTGACAAAATAGTTTTGTAATAAAATAAATAATATTGCAATTTATGCAATCTCTGATAAGTGCCTATTCTATTCGCGCAAACTGATCATAGTCATCTTAGACGAAGGAACTGATATTTACAATAATCAAATTGTACTATCTTCAAGACGTGTAATAACAGGCAGCGATATACTCTCGCTGAATATTCAGATCACAATATTTTTAAGAGTTTTCAGTAAGCGAGGAGATGTTTTGTAGATATATTATGAAGACATGGAACCGGCTGCGCAGCTAGTAATGCGTGTTGTAAAAACAAAATTATGACAGTAAAATTGGCAGAATATTGAGTATATAAAGAGTTTGTAACGCCAATTAGATTTTATTGAATAATGAAGCGCATCGCTCTTTTATTTCTTTTAATTCGGCGCCTTTTTGCAAACAGAATAATTTAGACGCCAGTTTTCACCCTTCTTATTTCAATCATCCGGAGACAAACTGTGAATTACTAAAACTACTATTTATTCGAAGGAGTAGCAATTAATTAAAAAAAATACGAACAAAAAATGTGCGTCTTAGATTAGCCTGCACATTTCTGTGGCAGTATTATTTATTTATTCATTTATTTATTTATTTATTATCATTATAATGGCTAATCTGCAAGTGACGCTCTGGATCCCTGACCAGACTGCGAATTAATTGCTGTGTACCGATTCTTTCACTGTGTCAAACACACACAAAAGATATTAAATTTCCTAATTAAATATGCAGAAAGACATCATTTAATCAATTGCAGAAACAAATGAGTACATTTTCTTCCTTGTGAAAGTAAAATATTCACTTTCCGTTTGCTTTCTCTGAAAAAAAAAAAAGATTTGAAGAAAATTGTTTTTTTTATATATTTGCACTTGAATATGTGATTATATTTCTATGATTTAAACTTGTTTTTGCTGTCTATGTATTTTCTAAATTTGTCATTTCTGTCCTGTTTGCATTATTTATACTTTTTGTCAAAATGTACTCGTCAAGTTATATAAATTCTGACGAAATATCTAACAACGGGAATATTTCACATAAAACAGCTAAATAGCAGTTTAAATACATATTATCAAAATATTATTTTCAGTATTCATGCGTCGATAGAGCAATACTGCAAATCAGTTATATAGGTCTGATAAAAATGTGTGGACTAAAGCTAAAATAGCCAGGGGGAATTCGGACAGGTAAAGCTTCACGCGTAGTCTACGAACTCTAAAAATAGATTCGGGTGCATTTGTGACAATTTAAAACAATTAAGTTTGTAAATACCCTTAAAATCCCCAAATGTATTTTCATTTTTTCCCAATAAAAATTATAACATTAGAAAGAAAATTCATTGCAGATATGGAATCCGTATGCATATTTTGTGCAACTTTGTATTTGAAAATTATATTGGGAATAAAAGAAGGATACCCTCTGCATTTTCAGTGCTGTTTACTATATAAGTATTGCATTTAGAGGGTCACATTTTCAACCTCAAAATCCCCCAATTTAATATTAACGTAGAATTATGAAAAAATATGTAAAGGATAGCACTTAAACTGAATATTATGAATCTGTATGCATATAGATTCAGTATTAATTAATACTTTTACAATTTTCTGTGAAACATTGGTTTCCTATTCAATCTAATGCATTTCTCGCCACAGATAATATCGATTAGTGTCAACTCGTATGATCAGATAAGTTAGGCTTGATATTTTAATCAAACTACATGAATAAATTTTCTCAGACTGTCAGCAAATACTTCTTATTATATACAACAAAGAAGTCCAGATGGCGGGGCTGAAGCCCCAAAGCCCATCCTCTGGATCCGGGGCTGGCTTTTAACAAGCTTTTACAGAAGCCTCTGTTGTGGCATGGCTGTTTTCTTTGTCTATAGGAACAAATTCTTTCCTTTAAG
Organism: Ctena decussata; assembly: GCA_963989385.1. Classification (NCBI taxonomy): domain Eukaryota; kingdom Metazoa; phylum Mollusca; class Bivalvia; order Lucinida; family Lucinidae; genus Ctena; species Ctena decussata. The sequence continues at coordinate 79,412,093 of OZ022509.1, forward strand.
AGTAGATCTTACACAGTGACTATCAATAGGTGAACGAATATGGGAAGATGGATAAGGGTAAACTATTCACTTCCCTTTGAAATGGTCCCGAGTTCAAGGCAAACGGGGTCTACTCCCAAAGGACAGAATTTATTCAAAGGGGAGCAAATTGCTTTCCTTAAGAGCTGACTGCAATTGATAAGGGAAGTAAAAATGATAAAAACCAGAGTTGCGTACACTGAACGTGTATCCATATATCTTAATATGAGCCGCGACACGAGAAAACAAAAAAGTGGTTGTGCGCTCAGATCAGCCTGGGCATCCACCCAGTCTGGTCAGACTCTTTGCTAAGCGCTTAAAGGGTAGCTAAGGGTCATAGCTACCTCCATGCGGACAGCGAAGACTCTGATCAGACTGGGCGGATGCCCAGGCTAATCCGAGTCTGCGCTGGGCACATAGCCACATCGTTTGTTTTCTCGTGTCGCGGCTCATTAATTTATTCTAGACATTTTCAAATTTTGCCTGACATAACATTTTCAAGAAAACATCATGGCAAAGACTAATGTTATATGAACTGAATCAAATCACCTAAGCACTTTAAAAAGTCCCCAAAAACTGTTAAATTGCAAACAGCGAAAATCTAAGCGAGGCGGCTCATCATGGGGCAATAGGTAGGGTTATTCTATTTTAAACATACCAATCATGGCTAGTTTGACCCAGCCAATTCCTTTCAACCCATTGACAACTATGGAGAACCCTAATGTGGCACCGACTATACTGTGGGTCCCAGAGACGGGTAATTTCAGAAGAGTCGCCACAATTAGCCACACACAGGAACCTAGAAATGAAAAGTAAAAAGGTCTAAATAGTTGGATCCCTTGGAAGCTAGGACTATACAAAAGAAATGAAATTAGCAGAGTCGGTTTGAGTCTGTCTTGATCAATAGCGAAATATGAAACACTGGCCAAGCCCCACTAGGGTCAATTCAGGTAAATTCGGACAGCGGGTAAATTCGGACAGTGACATTGTTTCCTTTAAATGTCAGCTGTTTGAAACTAAAACAAAAATAACTTGCCAAACAGTGAAAATCCTGATGAGACGGCTCATTATGAGCCGTCTCATCTGGATCTTCACTGTTTGCAATGGTATGTCCGAATTTACCCGCTGTCCGAAGTTACCGGACTTGACCCCTACAACCGGCTTACGCAGAGCTCTATTTTCAATCGGAGCACGCTCGGCCAATTCCGTGAATCAGATTCACGGAATTGGCCGAGCGGTGTTCCGATTGCTCTATTTTCAGAATAGATTTAAATGGATGCTGTTAAACAGTATCTCTAATCCAAATAATGCGACAGGAGATATCATATCATAATCTTAATTCGGTTATTTTATTTCACTTTTGTAACATAATAACAATTATTTTTGATTCAATCAAATTGATTACACGTGTTAAGATTTTAATCATTTTTCTGTTGGAAGATAAGAAACATATTTCGTCTTATCAATATAATTGAGCCGCGACGCGAGAAGACCAACAAATTGGTTGTGCGCCCAGCGCAGACTCAGGTCGCACAACCACTTTGTTGGATTTCTCTTGTCGCGGCTCAATTAAATTTTCCTAAGATGAGTGGACAGACGGACATTGCCCATTGTCAGCACAGCAAGGTCAGCTGAAATCAGAATTAGCTGGGTGTGTGTGTGTGTGTGGGGGGGGTTGTTGCAAAGTCACCTGTGGCGCCCTTACGACCATGAATCGCAAGGGTACGGAATAGAAGAGAGCAAAAAGTGTTTCCTAGGTCCTTGTACCATTGCAAGGTTATGTAATAGAATAGAGAAGAAGAGAGTCTCCTCAGCCTTGTACCTGAGAGAGCAGCCACATTTCCAGCCATAAAGGTTTCCTCCGTGCCATTGGTGTATAGATCAGGGGAAATTATTCCTTTCCGTATTGTGTTGGAAACTCTAGCACCTGAAACGATAGACTAGCACTAGTCTGAGAATGAAAAGTTTATCGTTTATAGAAAAAGCATCACATTTTTTGCTTCTTCTCTCTGGCCAGCCTATAAAACTTGAATCTGCCACTTTTCTGGGTCCGTATTCATAAAACGACTTAAGTCGTTGCTATGCTGTTGCTAAGGCTAAATTTCTTTGGAGGAGATTCCCTACAACTATGAAATTTGCTCTGGAGGAACAGTCTTACAAAGACTGTTCCTCCAGAGCAAATTTCATAGTTGTAGAGAATCTCCTTTTTGATATTTAGCCTTAGCAACCGCATAGCAACGACTTAAGTGGCTTTATGAATACGGCCCCTGATTTATACATTGAGGAAGTCGAGCTATAAGTATAGACTAGATGGAGGAATTGGGAAAATAAAATGGCTGACTGATATAGCTTCTTCGCCTAGTAGCTAGGTCACTGAAACGGCAGCAAGTAAATTAATAGTTCCGTGTCACACCCAGAATGTCACTCAAAAGTCATCTGATTGTGATTAATTGGCAAATGAAGAAACAACATTACATACAAAGTCCCATGAATAAGAGCACACATGTTGAATGCCCCACAAAAAAGTACGTAATTTTACCTCACAGTCCATGAAGGAATGCGTACTTGTTTGTGTAGGCGTGGCTTCGGAACGGTGAATTCTGGGTTCGAGGTAATAAAACTTGAGAATAATCTCAAAGTCAAAATAAAGCACACTGATTGGCTGCTTCCGAGCATGTGCTCGGAAGCAGCCAATCAGTGTGCTTCATTTTGAGTTTGAGAATGTACTCAGATTTTATACCTCTGGGCCTGATGGAAGATCCTCCGGAAATGCGGAACGCACATTGCAGACCCATTTTATCTTATCTTTTTGTTATAAGACGGGGTTCTTCCTTCGAAAGTAATCCCTAACAATTAGATTCATCTTGGCAGACGGATTAAGATCTTTGGGACTTCTTTGGGGAAAAAAAATTATAGCATTTTATCGCTGAATTATACAAAACTGGTATTTATATATATGCAATAATTTTAAAGGAATAAACCTCCGTGTTGTAACCGAGTAAGTATGGTAATAAACCAGTTAAAGCTGCTGATTAAGCTGATTTAAATGTTAAAAACATACCCACTAGGATGGCTCCAAGAACTTCAAAGATAGTCCCGAGGATACACGCCTGCCTGATAGTCAGCACTTTAGACCCTATCGAAGTTCCAAAGGAATTCGCGACGTCATTTGCACCGAGTCCAAATGCAAGAACAAATGCGACGACAAATCCAACAATGACAAGCCACAGCCACTCCGATTCCACGATCATTGTTGTTTCTTTTCTTTGTCCTTTTCAGCTTCTTGTTAGATTATATTTTTCTGCTGATTCGATGAAATTGAACCGTGAATTCGGTCAAACGGAAGTCTAATACCGGAAGTTCAATACCGGAAGTGTTTCCTACTAAAAGCGCGGATGATTGAGAAGACACTTTCTTTTACTCCTTGATGGAAAGGTAATTGATGAATCTCTAATTTCTGACAATCTCAGAGGTAGGACAAGCACTTAGATGATATTTGTCTATCAGACGGATGTCTTCAAATCTGAAAGAAAATAAATAAAGATAAACATGCAAATTAACTAGCGGGCTGATAACATTGAAACAGTCTCGTTTTAACCCATTAATGCCTAGCGTCTCATAAATATGACGCAGGCAAACAGTGCAGACCCAAATCACGTGGGGTCCAATCAAGATCTATAATATTTGCATTAGACAAATGTATATTTCTCCTTAAAATAAAATAACAGTGGTAAATTTAAACTAAACCACACGCCCTTAAGCGACAAATGGACTCATCCACTTGATAAGGACTGAAGTATCCACTGGGCAAATACGGGTTAACGGCGATCAACGCCGCGAGACTGACAAAACACTGTCTCAACGTTGTGTGCCTGCTTACGTTTGAATTTTACTTTTCTGTTTTCTTTCCTATCCATCACAGTTTTCATATAATTTTGTTTCCATACATTTAAATAAAGAAACAACTCAAAACAAGCCTTCAGATAACAAAATTCAGTTAAGATATGACGATCAAATTCGAATACCATGGCCAGTGTTTTTCAAATGTTGAAGCATGTTCAAGAATAATTACTTTGCAGTTCTCATGTACTCGCAGCTTGGAAAGAAAAAAGGACAACCGCACTGAATACAAAGATACATACTTCTTAAGATATTTCATTACTAATTTATTCAGACCTTTATTTTACCTGTATACAGAATGGGATTTTCTTATCCGGAACAACGGCAAAAATCTAGATCCGTCTTGTAAGACGTCCTTTGTTTTACCTACTTTTATCGTATGACGTCGCATCTGAGAGTGTAATAAAGCCATGCATTAAAAACAATAATCCACTAGTGGATTAAATATGCAAATTACGTCGTGACGTTATACGTTGACGTCCATTAAAACGTCTTGTTTTCTAATTTCGAAATCGTGACGTTTTAGTGCAAATGTTGCTAATAAAATGCGATTTTAATGTCATATGATTAATAGAATCTTGCATTCGTGCTCCTGTTTTATTGAATTTATTTAACGAGTAGGAAAAAGATATGATACGAGGCAGTATTATTGAATTTATTAAACGAGTTGGGAAATAGATAAGATGCGAAGCCTCGCTCGCATCTTATCTATTTCCCAACTCGTTTAATAAATTCAATAATACATGAGCACTCATGTAAGGTCCTCTATATTCGTTTATACGACAGGAGTGTACCCTTCCAAAACTACGGAAACAATCCACAAAATCTATATGTCTTATAAAACGGACCTAGATTTTGGGGCTGCATCTTATTCGTGCACGTAATTGTGACATATGATTAATTGATTGAGTTGTTGTTTTAACGTCCACAGCTATGTCAATTCGGGACGGTCAGTTAACCTAAACACACTATTCCTGGGCAGCCTTAGACCTCCTAAGCGGTTATCCAGTACTAAGTGCACATACTTTCGTTAGTAACTGACAACTGCCCTTCTTGAATCAGCGGAAGGCGAAACGAAAGTATGTGGCCAGACTAGGTATCGAACCCAGGACCTCTGACTTATGAGTCAGGTGCCCTACCGATTGTGCTACGCGGCCCGGCGATTGTGACGTATGAATAAATTACTTGTATCCATTATTGCGATTTTGAGTGCGGTCCGCGATCGTTTAAAATTCATCTTATTGTTTGTTTAATGTCACTTTTATCAAATATTATTATCTAAACTCTATTTCAAATGTATAATTAGACCATTTTGGGGGGCATTGCATGAAATATTTCATCCAACCAGTTTTTGTTATCATTATCAAGGAAGTAAATGCTACCTCAACTAAAACAACCACTCACACAAAATGGTGAACGAAAGCACCGTCATAGACAAGATATGCTATGACGATTTGCTACTGACCGCCCTCATAGTAATTAATGTGCGAAATACTTGGATGATGCTTTTCTAATTTAGGGGGGGGGGGGTTGGGGGGGGGGGGATTGAACATATCTACAGATCCGGAAACGACACACTGAAAAAAATAACAAAAAAAAACATAAGTATTCTTGTTTATACTACATGTGTGACAATATTTAAACGTTTGTGATTTTCAATAAAGTTGATTGAAAAGAAAAAAAGAAAAAAGACTTTATGTTTATTGTTAAAGAGCCTAAAAGTTTAAAACGTTGGCACTGGTTTCAGATGGAGTGGCCTAAAGTTGGTCGTAAAACTAAGGTTTTTTTATCATGTTTACCTGTGGATGGATGCGGGATGGCTGGCATGGACTGATTGATCGACGAATGGATGAATCGATCAATAGACTGATAGATCTACCAATGGATGGATGAATGAATGCATCGATCGACTGATTGATCGATTGAATGATGGACTGATAGATGGATGGCTTGATTGAAAGATGGATCAATGAATCAGCACACGGTTTCTATGCTAATACTGTCTATTTACTTGCGCAGCTTCAAACGGCCCTTTGGAAAGTTGAATTTCCAATATAAGGGGTGTTAGGTATAATTGAGCCGCGAAACGAGAAAACCAACAAAGTGGTTGTGCGCCCAGCACAGACTAAGATCAGCCTGGGCGTCCGCCCAGTCTTATTAGACAATTCGCTAAGCGCTAAAGGGTAGCTAAAGGTTAAAGCTATCCCCATGCGGACACTGAAGACTCTGATCAGACTGAGCGGATGCCCAGGCTGATCTGTGTCTGTGCTGGGCACACAACCACTTTGTTTGTTTTTCGTGTCGCGGCTCAATTTGTCTTTTAACTAATTCACCTTTAAAAATATCCAATATTTTAGGCAAACATATACACTCTGATCAGACGCCAAATTATATGAATATGTCGTAGGGACACTTTATGCGTGTTGTGACTCACTGTAATAGATAGTTGTTTACTTATTTGTTATTTTCATTCCCATAATTCATACTGAAACATGAGCTATTGTCGCAGTGCTAAATGGAGTTTTGTATATGAATATAATATAGAATTTAATTACCGGACACTATGCCAATTTTAACTAAAGAAATAAAATCTTTATTATCCGTATTATCAGTATCAATCCATTTCTTTAACTATTATTAGTATTATTAACATTATTAACAGTATTATTATAATAATAATTATTATTATTATTATTATTATTATTATTACTGTTTATACATAGTAAGCATTATAACTATAACTCTTATGACCGCTCTCAGAATTATTATAATAAAATTATCATTATTTTCAATTTATTTTTATTTTTTTACTTTTTAACCGTGTAGCGCAGTCGGTAGAGCATCTGACTCTTAAGTCAGAGGTCCTGGGTTCGATACCCAGTCTGGCCACATACCTTCGTTTCTCCTTCCGCTGATTCAAGAAAGGCACTTGTCAGTTACTGGCGAAAGTATGTGTGCTTAATACTGGTTAACAGCTTAGGAGGTCTAAGCCGTGTGGTTAGGTTAATTGACCGTCCCGACTTGACCATAGCTGTTTACCATGGACGTCAAGGAACAAATCAATCAATCAATTATTGTTTTGAATTTTCTTCAGGATTTTTTCTTTTTCTTTCTCTTCTTCTTTTCTTCCTTCCTTCCATTCTTTCTTTCTATTTTCCTCTCTTTCTTTCACCTTAAAAGTATTTCATTGTATAATTTACAAACTAGATCAGGGGCCGTATTCATAAAACGACTTAAGTCGTTGCTATGCTGTTGCTAAGGCTAAATTTCTTTGAAGGAGATTCCCTACAACTATGAAATTTGGTCTGGAGGAACAGTCTTACAAAGACTGTTCCTCCAGACTGTTCCTCCAGACCAAATTTCATAGCTGTAGGAAATCTCCTTTATAGATCTTTAGCCTTAGCAACAGCATAGCAACGACTTAAGTGGCTTTATGAATACGGCCCCTGGATGATAAGCGCAAAGGTTATATACATGTACTACAACAAACTGCTGGCTGGCTTAAACATCAACAGTTGCTAACACTGCTAAACAAAAGTTTATATACAATTAAAACAGTATAGAAATATTAGTGGCAATCTTAACGCAAACATAGATAGAATCTTTGATGAAATTGAGGCAGAGACAAGGAAATCTCAGGCTAGTTTTCAGATTATTTAATCTCATGCCAGGCTTATCAAGCATGAGACTTAAATAGTTGGATAATACGAACCTGAAATTTCGTTGAGGTCTCAACACCATCACTGATCTTTTTTTTTCACCAACCATATTTAATAACACAACATCAACCTTTTTGTTCAACCTATTGCTATATACATTCAGGTTATTTTCTATTAATAGTGTGTGTGTGTGTGTGTGTGTGTGTGTGTGTGTGTGTGTGTGTGTGTGTGTGTTATTTTATTTCGAAATTATCAAAGCATACAAATTACATACATAAATATACAACTACATATTTGCCAAACTATACATTGTAATGTGTCATATCGAAATGCAAATACAAAGTAACAAGTGTTGAGAGAGACAGAGAGACAGAGAGAGACAGATTGTAGAGAGAGAGAGAGGGGAAGAAAGGGAGAGAGATAGAGATAGGAGAGACGCTTTCTGGAAGATAGAATAAAGCAAAGGAGATAACTATCATGTTAATTTCATCTTCTGGCGGTAACATGTTAAAAGTTAGAGAAATGGCTTGTTTTATATTAACATCTGAAAAGTACCTCGTTCTTACATTAGAAGGTGTGGGCGATTTGAAGTTATATTTTATTGTACTTTCTAGTAAGGCAAAAAAGACAAAGAAAGAAAGAAAGAAAGAAAGAGGAAAAAAACATGAGCAATGCAAACGAGTTAGCGTATTTATACGGCTAGAAAGCGGTTCTTTTCTAGAGACGGAAAATAAAAATGAGCCGTGACACGAGAAAACCAACAAAGTGGTTGTGCGCACAGCGCAGACGCAGATCAGCTTGGGCATCCGCCTAGTCTGATCAGACTCTTGGCTGAGCGCTTAAAAGGTAGTCGAGGGTCTGAGCTACCTCCATGCGGGCAGCGAAGACTGACCAGACTGGGCGGATGCCCAGGCTGATCTGAGTCTGCGCTGGGCGCACAACCACATTATTTGTTTTCTCGTGTCGCGGCTCAAATATCTAAATCAGTCAATTAGTAATATGAAATTTTGCTTTGACATGTTTTTTTTCTCTTCAAAAAGGATCCCCAAAATCTAGATCCGTCTTATAAGACGGATATAGATTTTTAGGATTGCTTTTAGTAGGCCCGGGGAAAAGGTCATATAACTGAAATGCGGTACGAATGATTTTTCGCGCTAAATTTTTATTCACTTACCGACTGTAGGATAATCCGCAGTCCTCCCTCTTCAACAGAAACTCACTTTATGCGAAACCCGCAAGACAGTGAACCGAAAAGATTTTTCAGCGAGAAAAAATCGGGTGAAAAGTCACATGACTAATTTGCTTCCTCAAGTTACCAAAAATGATACTTGAAGAATAAGTACATCTTTTATATTTTGTTAAATTCACACTTTAAAATGACATTCGGTCGGCCTATTGAATGATGAAAATCAAAGTCTGTGACCCGCTGGGTTACTTCGATACTTGAGCCCGACTTGAAATCACGTGGTCACGGATTTGAATCTCTTTTCGTATAACTGCAACGAGACTTTGATGTTAGCTCTTCCGTAGACTCAAAAGTAAAAAAGAAAATACTTTTGAAAGCGTTTATAGACGTATATGGGAGAAACAATTAGTTCACGCTACCCTTAAATAAACAAAGCAATTGAAAAAGGAAAATAAAAAATAACGAATGAACAAATCCGTGTAGGCGTTGATTCTTAAAGACCATCTTCCTAAAATGACTGATATCTGTCGAAAAGGACGTAAAATCGCAAGGCATCCATCCATACATCAAAATTTCTCTCTATTAGGAAATATACCTATTTTTTCGGTGCGTTGATCTGAACAAAAAAGATAAAGCTCCTGTCTCTCATTGACAGTACTACCCTCTCTCTCTCTCTCTCTCTCTCTTCTCTCTCTTCTCTCTCCTCTCGCTCTTCTCTCCCTCTTCCCCCTCTCTCTCTCCTCTCTCTCCCCTCTCTCTGTGGAGCAAATGGCCAATCTTATTTTCTGGAGCTCTGATAACTGAATGCTGATGGAAACGAGTTTAAAAAAATGTACGGATACCTAATGGAAGATAATTTCCTGAAAAGGGAAGCCAGGGGTGATGGGTAACAGACAAAGGTCGTTATATTTTGTATAACCCTCATATTAGTAATAGTACAGAATTGCACTAATAAAATAACAATAATAAAATACAGAGAGGCAAAAGTTTAGTGTTGAATTAAGTCAGCGGGCGGTGTTCATAAATCAAATTATGATTCAACACACAATTGAGCCGCGACACGAGAAAACTAACAAAGTGGTTGTGCGCCCAGCGCAGACTCAGATCAGCCTGGGCATCCGCCCAGTCTGATCAGAGTCTTTGCTGTCCGCATGGCGGTAGCTTAGACCCTAAGCTACCCTTTAAGTGCTTAGCGAAGGGTCTGATCTGAATGGGCGAAGGCCCAGGCTGATCTGAGTCTGCGCTGGGTGCACAGCCACTTTGTTGATTTTCTCGTGTCGCGGCTCATATATTGAAAAACTAAACGATGGGTCTGAACAGGGACACTATAAAATAGTTCAAGGTCTGGTAAGTCTATTAAAGAGGGCAAATGTAACCCAAGAACTCAGCAGTTTGTCTTCAATGTAGGATGCTGGTAAAGTCGCCATAATACCGTAAAACACATAAACTTCAGTATACTTAGCGGTTACTGAATTTTGGCGACATTGGCGGTTATAACAAAGAGTGCTAAAATATTAGTCCGCCAATATTTGATTTTCAATACATTTACATACGCAGAGGTTCAACTGTTGAGTATTTATGATGGCCCCGACCTAAAGCTATATATTTTAGTTGGTTGGGACCGGAGCCTTTTTGTCTGTTGCTTGGTCCACCGGGGCTCAACTGGTGACCTTCTTTTGCTTCAGATTTCCAGTGGGGTTGTTTGGCAGGACAGGGATCTCCACCTGTCAGACGGCCCGTTGTATCTGTTGAGTCCTCGTCTTTGCTTCTTCATGGTGTTGAAATTTGATTTATGTGTTTACCGTGATGATTCATTGACGAGTTAGAGGGTTATCATACGAACCGAACAACCAACTAAATGTTTGTACCACTTCAGAAACTGAGGGTGAGGTTGGGCCTGTAAAATAGATTTAAGCCCCCCAGTAATTCATTACTGACCGTTCCAAGGCGGTAGTTCTGTTGTGGTTCTTTGTTGCCTGTTTTTGGTGTCAGAGTTTCTGTGATGTTTTACCTTATGTATGTTATTATTATTTTTGGTTCGGTTTGGGTTGCTGAGTGGCCACCTTTTGGGAACAAGCTGCTCACTCGGTTGGCCATATGTTCTCTGTATCTTGATTATTTGTAATCTTAGTTGTTTCTAACTATGGTTTGAGGGCTTGATTTGGATTTTGATTGTTTCAGTTCCTGGTCTTTGCATACTTTTTACTTTTGAAGTATTTTCTTTTCCGTTCCATTAAACTACACATTGCGGCATCCCATTAGAATCGCCTCGATGAGGCGAATGTAACAGATGCCACAATATATAGGTTAATAGAAAAAATAGGAATAATTGTTACTCATACATCAAAGTTTCTTCAAATCTGCAACCATAGTATGTCATGCACACCAAAATTAATATACGCCGATATGTGATTTTCATTTAATCGCGAAATTTTGATACCGCACATGTTACTGTTTTACAGTACATGTACTTCATCTGTTGTTAGAGTCAGCAAATATGAAAGTGGTTGTACAACACTGTACCGTCGTTTTTGATGTTGAATGTCGATTGAGATACATATTTTGCGCCATTCAATTACCAAAAAGTAGGAAAAACACGCTTTTAGATATTGAGAAATTTCTCCATTATACAGACATTTTCCTTCTGGTTCCCAATTAAGCAATGAAGTATAAATGATAGCCAAACAAGAAACTGAAGCCTGCGCGCTTGTTAACTGTTTTGGTTACCATGGGATAAAAAATGTATATTATATATGTATGGTGGCTGGTGGCTGGTTCGTGCCATTTCGTCTTTACGCAGGGAAAAGAGGCCATGCGAAAAGACGAAATAACGCCATGCTAAAGACGAAATTTCTGCGCTAAAAGACGAAAAAACGCCATGCGAAAAGACGCCATTTGAAAGGTTTATTTTGTCGTCTTATCGCCTGGCGTCTATTCGTCTGGCGTCTTTTCGTCTTTCCGCGTGGGGTATTTCGTCTTTTCGACTTTCGAATGGCGCTATTTCGTCTTTTCGCGTGGCGTTATTTCGTCTTTTCCCCTCTTTTTGCATTGCGTTATTCCATCTTTTCTTCTGTTCGCATGGCGTTTTTCGTCTGTTTGTCTTTTCGCGTGGCGGGTTTCGTCTTTTCGTTTTTTTGCATGGCGTTATTTCGTCTTTTAGTCTTTTCGCATTTCGTTTTTTCGTCTTGTCTTTTCGCATTGCGTCGTTTCATCTTTTCTCGTGGCGTTTTTCCGCTGTCAAAAGACGAAAGGACGAATGGAACAAACCAGCCACCATATTTATGGGTTGGCGGGCCATCCTGCGACTGAAATACTGTCTGTCAAGCCATCAGTAAATGGGTACCCGTTTCGAATCAGGGAAGAATAATGCAGATGGGCTCCGCCATGCACAAGCCAATGTACATTGTGCCTCTAACTCCCAATGCCCTTAAATGCTTTACGGCCATAAGGCTATGGGATACCTTTATTTCATGTTTTTTTTGTTTATTTGTTTGTTTGTTTTCTTTTATTATCATTAACCACAAATTTAAAACGGTATTAGCAGTATGCATGCATCATAACGGTTAACTCTTGTTATTTTAAACACTGATATTTCAAAGTACCCTGCTAGGACATATTTCCTATTTACATTGCGATCCTGATATCTCAAACTACTTGTGTTTCAAAATAAAATATCTGGGCCCAGCAAAGATTAAGATATCCATATCTTAAGATGGACCTAGACTTTGGGATATCGATAGTTGACTGTCAGTTTCAGTATGGATAATGTTAAAATCACGTTTGATAGTTAATATAAATCAACTGATGGTAATGTGCACAACCCGTGGTGAATGTAGAATAATCAGTTTCTGGTGCCAGAAGGAATGTATGGAAATGAAATTGGTCATTTATTGTAGAATGATGCATATTTTTATCAAACTACACCATGTGGTTAAGATTTATGAGCAATTTCACTCACTGACTACAGCGGAAGGACAAACGGGCTGATGGACTTGCACAGCGATTAAAGTGCACACATATGGGTCGTGCAATACTGTTTAGACTTTCGTCACCGTTTTGCATGCCGGTGGCTGGACAATGTTTAAATACATAAGTATACAAAATTTGAACCATATATACCACGGAGTTCAAGAGTTATGAGCATTTTCACTACTTGACCGTAAATTTTCAACTTGTGCTCAGCAAAGCCTCGTCCATCAAAAAAGACGGTTATTCATGCGAGTCGTTAGATAATGTAACCATGTATAAGTATGCAAAATTTTATTAAAATATAGAATGCAGTTCAAGAGTTATGAGCATTTTCGCTAACTGATAACGGACGGACGGACGGACGGACGGACTCACACAGTGATTATAGTGCAAACCTGCGGGTTGTGCAATAAGAAGTTTTGCATACCAGTGGCTGGGCAATGTTAAATTACTTAAGTATACAAAATTTGAAGCAAATATACCAAGCGGTCCAAAAGTTATGAGCATTTTCAATAAAAGAGCTCGACCGGCCAAATTGATGCTCAGTGAAGTCTCGTCACTGTTTTGCATACCAGTGGCTGGGCAATGTTAAATTACATAAGTATACAACATTTGAAGCTAATATACCAAGCGGTCCTAGAGTTATGAGCATTTTCAATAAAAGAGCTTGACCGGCCAAATTTTTGCTCGGTGAAGCCCCGTCACTGTTTTGCATACCAGTGGCTGGGCAATGTTAAATTACTTAAGTATACAAAATTTGAAGCAAATATACCAAGCGGTCCAAAAGTTATGAGCATTTTCAATAAAAGAGCTCGACCGGCCAAATTGATGCTCAGTGAAGTCTCGTCACTGTTTTGCATACCAGTGGCTGGGCAATGTTAAATTACATAAGTATACAAAATTTGAAGCAAATATACCAAGCGGTCCAAAAGTTATGAGCATTTTCAATAAAAGAGCTCGACCGGCCAAATTGATGCTCAGTGAAGTCTCGTCACTGTTTTGCATGCCGGTGGCTGGACTATGTTAAAATACATAAGCATACAAAATTTGAACCATATTTACCACGGTGTTCAAGATTTATGTGCATTTTCAGTAGTTGGCCGTAAATTTTCAACTTGTGCTCAGCAAAGCCTCGTCCATCAAATAAGGTTGTTATGCCTGAGAGTCGTTAGACAATGTTGACATGTATAAGTATGCAAAAAAAAATTAAAAATATCCCATGCGGTTCAAGAGTTATAAGCGTTTTTGCTAACTGATAACGGTTTTCGCTAACTGATAACGGACGGACGGACGGACTCACACAATGATTATAGTGCAAACCTACGGGTTGTGCAGTTGAAGAACTATTGACGTGCACCAAATTATGAAGGCTGGATGACTTGCGATTTGCGTCTTTTTAACAGTATTTCAGTCAAATCAAGATAATGAAAGGGTGAAAATGAAATGCTGTATGCAGTAGAACTCCGTTTACAGTTGAGATTTCCGCCTCCAACGGGCCTCAGCCCTGCGACCACTAGATCAATAAGCCAGCGCTTAACCCACTGAGCTACCGGGACCCCTCAAATTTGGTGAAGAAAATGGTAGACTTTTTATCGACTACTACTTTTTAAACGCTGTTGTGTTCTGACCCCTACCGTGCGTGTTACGGACCGTAAACATAAAAAAATATCTGTTTTCGAGGTGTTACTTTCGTAAAGGCCAAGAAACTGTATTGACCTGAACATTACACTGTGAAATTCGAATCCCAAAACTATTCAGTTCATACTGAAAAAGCTCAGTTTTCAAATTATACATCAAGTACACAGTGGTACTTATTTTGAAATTTTGAAATACAAATAGAGTCAGGTATGCGTCATTTTGTTCGTTTTTTTTTTGTTTTTTTTTTTTTAAGGTTCGGCTTATAGAGTGGAGAGTCGGGTAACTTCGGACAGCTGGTAAATTCGGACATACCATTGCAAACAGTGAAAATCCAGATGAGACGGCTCATGATGAGCCGTCTCATCTGGATTTTCACTGTTTGCCCAATTAATTTTGTTTAAATTCCAAACAATTGACATATGAAGGAAATAATGTCACCGTCCGAATTTACTCGCTGTCCGAATTTACCCGACTTTCCTATAAATATATTTAAGATGAATGAGTACAGTTTCAGGGGCAGCAATCCTTTATCATTTTGCCTGAAATGTTCCAAACGATGAAAATAATAAAAGTATTGTTTTAAATGTGCAGGATTTCATTATTAAACGAATCATATGTGACGAGAGTATTTTAAGGTATTGGATACTGAATATAAATATTGGAGGGGCAATCAAACCATTACATCAACTATATAACCCAAAGAGCTATAAAACATTTGGATAAAAAAATCACTGTTTTGTTTTCCTAAAAAAGAATATTTTGTATTTCTATATACCTTTTTACAAATTCTCCATTTAAATAAATATCTAGCACAAAAAATGCACTTTCATTTCTGCAAATCATATAATCTATAATATAGAATATCTGAAACAAACAGGTACAAACATGAAGTTATCTTGATAATAAGTATATTTTTGCATTTAAAAAAATGCAAAAAAAATGGATTTAATGAAAAAACGTCAGGAAAAAAATATATAACTGACGGGGCACGCTTATGCATATTATCTTAGTAAAACTTGCATCGTATGTTACAGAATAAAACAAAAAGAAAAAAAAAAAAAAGAAAAAAAAATAAAAGAACAAAAAAAAGAAAAAAAAGACGTTTCGGATCCGAGAAAAACAATGTTCAAAGTAAAACACATCCCCAAAACAGACTGCCCAAATTCTGCACCTGCTGCATGCACAACCAGTCCTTAGTCTATTATTTATTTTCTTGTTATTCCGGTTCTACCATAGAGTAACGCTTACAAAAAATGCCCAGATGGAATGGAAACTGTGAAGACCTTGATCATTTTGGTTCCAAAGGAACGGTCTGATCTCGGTTTCTACTGTTTGTACAGACCTAGCTGCCCGAAAACTTAGGATCTTTACGGTAGACATTATGACCGTATATACTAGTTCACCATGAACAATAACTCTTTTGTTTTAACAGATAAAGAAGAGAGTTATTCCGCATACAGCTACCTTAAGCGGAAACAAATTTAAACAATGGACTCCTTCGCTTGGATGTAATCCCCGACTATAGCCGCAGTTCCACTAATTAGTCATTTCGTCCGATAAGAATCATCCAATCAAATTTTAGCGACCATTTTCATGATCTTCCTTCTGGGTTTGATACATATTCGCTGACTGGTCAACTTCTCGTCCGGGGTTTTTTGGGCTATATCTCGGACCATACTTCTGAAAATGGCCGCGGCTATAGTCCCATCCGAACATCAATAGCTCGGCTATATATAGCCAATAGTGAAGTAGGGCAATGTAAGACGTTAACAAATGTAACCGCATCAGCAGTTTCTGCTACCTTGAGCCACCAGGGGCTGAAATATTTTTTATGCACGCAACCACACACTCCCCAACGTTTGCGCCAAGTGTGCTCATCAGAAATGTGTCCATTTTCCATAAATATCTCGGTGCATGCAAATGAATAAATCCAAATGAAAACAAAAAATCTGTCCTTCACAAAACAATAGGAATGCATGCTAATTTGCGTAATGTATGACGTTTCAGGCTGTTCATGGCAACACCGCAACGGTTTGAACAACTGTTGACAAAATTTAAAATTCAGGTTTATGTCCAAGCAGGCACATGAAGTCGTAATGACGTCATTTCGACGTATTTTGTCCGCCAGGGGTGCCACATAACATCGATTTTCAATGTAAACAGTATGGTCAATGACATGATTAGAGAATCTGTAAAATGATTACAAGAAAAGCACCATACCAGCTTTGTTTAGAAATGATGATGAAAATTCTCTGAAGACATGCCCTGTAAAACATTTCCGTAGATATTACGGTAGAATACCTTGCAACCAGCTGCCAGTCCTTTTTCCTTTTTCTTTTTTTACGGGCGCTCGTGAACATTGGCGGAATCGTATCGCTAAAAATCAGTCGAAACGATACGCGCTGGTCCACCTCATAGTCTTACTATATACCAAGTTTCAGCTCGATCGGATGTAAACTGTAGGAGGAGTTAGCCGGAAACGAAAAGTTTACGCCGGACGGACGGACGGACGCCAGCGCCATAACAATATACGTCCTGTTTTTCAAACGGGCGTATAAAAATTAATATATACATTGTAAGACATAAGTCTTTTTAATCTATATACCAAATATAGGAGATAACGGGAATCCCCGCAGTGACGTCATCGGATGATCACGTGGGTACCTTGGTTGGCAAAAGATTAGCCAGCGGACAGTGTTTTTCTATAGGATAGTCTGAAGTGTAATCACTAAAATGCGTAAAAGATAATTAAAATAAGTGCGAATAAATAGTTGCTGATTTAAAACAATTGGAAAGAAGGTCTTAGTCACCTGTCATACGAAAAAGAAATCAATTAATTAATTGAATTCATCTAGTAAAACCCATTAACGTAACCGGACTGTTTTTCTCTATAACTACGACTGAAAAAAATATTAACAGAATAAAATGAAAATACTGCAGATCAGTATTTTAATCTTTTCTACTATAAATTGTATTTATTAGAATAAATAGGATAAGATGGAATTAAATAGAATATTATATCTAAGAGAACTTAAGCGGAATTACTGTAAAATGTCGATCGGATTTAGGGACAAGAAAATTAAAAATAAAAATAATAGGAATAATAACATATATCGATGGTTGCGATTTCTTAAAATTCTGTGAACAATAAAGAAAGAAAAAATAAATAAAATAGAGGAAGCCATACGTTTGTGCTAACGGATGATAAGCCGCACTCGGCGCACAAACAGTTTATTTTAGATACACATGTAAATATTTATTTCAAATTGTCACCACAGGATACCCGCGGCGTGTTTTGAACTATAAGACGTCCTTGATCAAAGGATCCACTAAACACCGCGAATATACTATCATACAATAGAAAACTTTGGCATTTTTAATTCAGAAAATTAACATAGGATACAGACCCAGATACTTTTTATTAGAGTATCTATGATAAAAAGTATATATTGTATTTCACACTGGTCTGGCATTCAACACAGGTAACGAAGACAACGTACATGAATCTTGCTTGTTCCGCTCATCAGGATAAGTTTGTTTCAGAAGTATAGTCTCACGGACCATCCGATCCCCGGCTCTTGAAATAGGAATCAAAAGTTTTACTGAAATCATATGCATATTCAAGAAATGCTTGAAAACAATTTTTGGACTACAACGTCTATGCAACGAATCGGTAAAGAAACTTATTCAAGCACTGCATTTATACTAGAAGGAATTTCTTCAAAAATCTGGTCTGACTAAGAGGTATAACGAACTGCCGGGTCCGTAAGAATAATGGTTTGAAATTAATCTAAGAGATATGCGAGAAAATCAAGTTTTATAGTACGTTGCCTTCGTTGCCTGTGATGAATGCCAGACCAGTGTGGTATTTTGTGAATACGAGATCTAACAAGTTAAGAACAGTTTAATGCTAACAATAATTAAATGATAAAATTGAATTTCGCATTTCATCTCGTTTCAGCTTTTACCTAAAACAAGTAAATGCCACCTAAAATATTGATTTTATAACAGTTTATAAAGTTATATAATAGAGCTGAGCCAACAGTACTTTTTGAAAGTTACATGAAGTTCAAAAGCTTGAACTAAGAAATATAACAGAAAAAGATATGCAACTAGTCATTCGTCAACGATTCACTGTTTGTCCGTTCGTTCATTCGTTGTATTTTCCGTTTCCCCTTTTACACGCTACATCATCTAGACTTTTATAAATTTGCGCCATGAACATTAGTGATAGAAAGGAAAAACAAAAAATATTTTTGAAGCATCTTAGCACGCAAATAAATCATGAAATTCAATTTAAGCCTTACATATTATCTGTCTAAAACATTACAATTTTGCTATTTACACAAACAATCACGCGTATTAACTATATTCTATAGTGCTGTATCAACCTTTCTGCCAACCAGACTCGGGGAATCCCCCAGGTATCTTATCAGTGACGTCACGCTTTTATCTCCTATAAAGCCGGGCCGGGTAGCGCAATCGGTAGGGCACCTGACTCGTAAGTCAGAGGTCCTGGGTTCGAATCCCGGTCTGGCCACATACTTTCGTTTCTCCTTCCGCCGATTCAAGAAGGGCAGTTGTCAGTTACTGGCGAAAGTATGTGCACTTAGTACTGGTTAACCGCTTAGGAGGTCTAAGCCTGCCCAGGAATAGTGTGGTTAGGTTAACTGACCGTCCCGACATGACCTTAGTTGTTTACCGTGGACGTTAAGCCTCAAATCAACCAACCAACCAACAACCAAATATAAAGATTCAAACTTGAAGGAATGCTGTAAATTTGTTATAAAAATTGCACTATTCAAAGTAAGGAGATAAAGAAAATTGAAAAAAAAATATAAGGAAGAATAAGCAGGAGAAGGCTGGTTCTTGATCCCACAATACAACAATTATCATCCACCTGCAAACAAAATATCCCTACTCTATAACTTGCAATGGCTGCATAGACATCTTTGACAACAAAGTTATTAGTCAAAGTATGGAGAGAATGAAAATCGGACAAATACAGGGAAGAATATATCAGCTGACGGCTGGTTTGCAATCCCACGATACAATAAGTCGTTATCATATGAACATTCTACCTTTAAGGGTTGCTGTGAAATCTTTTACCAAAAATTGTATTATTCAGTGTGAGGAGAGAAAGAAAATCGGACAAGTACAGGGAGGAATATGCCAGATGTAGATGGTGTACAATCCCACAATACAATAGGTCGTTAACAATCTGTATACCAAATAAGAACATTCTACCTTGAAGGATTGCTGTGAAATCTGTTACGAAAAATTGGATTCGGTGTAAAGAGAGAAAGAAAATCAGACAAATACAGGGAAGAACTAGAGCAAGTGAGCAGGGGCTCACGTATACCCCCGGCCAGCGCCACCGCCTATAGGAAATAAACTTTACATGCCCATGTAGGCACATACCACAAGGCTACATCTCAAGATTTTGCAATAATCAAAACAATACAAACTTAAAGTTCACTTTTGACACAAATGGTTATATAAATTTCAAAGTCCGTGACCCTTACCTACAATCAGCAGCAGCTGCCAAATGTTGTCAACAAAACTGTCTTAACCTCCCAGTAAACCTAGCCACACATCAAAACGCTCCATTCAAGTATATCAAAAATATAAGCAAACAGGTACATCTTAATACAAAATTTTAACACTAATGTTATATAAATTTCCAAGTCTGTGACCTTGCCCTTAGGTACTAATATGTGTCCAGTCTGTAGTAACACTAAGCACATCTGAACAAATTTCAATAGAAGCTGTCAAAAAAATAGAGCAAAAGCAAAATCTTAACACAAAACTTTAACACAACTGCTGTATAAATTTCTAAGTCTGAGACCTTGACCTTAGGCCTGCAGAAGCATCAAGGTGGTGCAAACCTATCAGTATCCATCCTGTAGTAACACTAAGCACATATCAACAAGTTCCAGTAAAGACTTTCATGAAAACACAGCAAGGAGCAAAAACTTAATGCAAAACTTTAACGCAACTATTATACAAATTTCTAAGTCTGTGACCTTGACCTTTGCCCAGCAGCAGCATCAAGGTGATGCACACTGATCAGTATCCATCCTATAGTAACACTAAGCACTTATGAACAAGCTCTGGATAACAGAAGCAAAAGAAAAAAACTTAACGCAAAACTTTAACGCAAATGCTATACAAATTTCCTAAGTCTGTGACCTTGACCTTTGGCCAGCAGCAGCATCAAGGTGGTGCACACTGATCAGTATCCATCCTGTAGTAACACTAAGCACTTATGAACAAGCTCTGGATAACAGAAGCAAAAGAAAAAAACTTAACGCAAAACTTTAACGCAAATGTTATACAAATTTCCTAAGTCTGTGACCTTGACCTTTGGCCTGCAGCAGCATCAAGGTGATGCACACTGATCAGTATCCATCCTGTAGTAACACTAAGCACTTATGAACAAGCTCTGGATAACAGAAGCAAAAGAAAAAAACTTAACGCAAAACTTTAACGCAAATGTTAACTTACGTACGGACGGACGGACGGACAGACGGACAGACGGACGAACGGACGGAAAGACAAAAACTATATACCCCTCGACATACTTCGTATGCCGGGGGTATAATAAGCAGGAGGCTGCTGGTTTGCAATCCCACGATACAACACAGTGTCACCAGCCTACATACCAAATACATGTATGACTACTCTAGCTTGCATGGTCGCATAGAAATCGTCGACGAAAATTTTCATTATTTGAAGTATGGAAAAAAAAAGAAAATCAGACAAATACAGGGAAGAATAAGCATGAGACGGCTGGTTTGCAATCCCACGATACAACACATCGTCATCAACCTGCATACCAAATACGACTACTCTAGCTTGTATGGTTGTAGAGAAATCTTTGACGAAAATTTCATTGTTCGAAGTATGGAAATAAAGAAAATTGGACAAATAAAGGGAAGAATAAGCAGGAGAAGGCTGGTTTGCAATCCCACTATACAACAAACCGTCATCAACCTGTATGTCAATTATGACCATTCCAGCTTGTACGGTTGTGGAGAAATCTTTGACGGAAAATTTGATTAAAAGGGGACTGACGGAAGGACGGACGGAGGGACGGAGGGACGGACGGTCGGACCGAAGGACGGACGGACAGATGTAAACCAGTATACACCCCACTTTTTCAAAGCGGGGGTATAAGAATAAACAACTTGACTTTCTTGAACAGTTCTCAAGAAAACCTTGAACCTGTGATATAATTTCTCTGACACAGCCTTGACGTCAAAGTCAACAAGAACATAACGGACAAAGACACTCTTGGTTTGATACTCATTCGTGATCTTGGCCTATATTTTGGCTGACAAACAAAAATGAAAATGCTGCATACATAACACACATTGTATCAAAACAATATGCGCCGCGTCACGTGCGACAAAGCCAACAAAGTGGCATGTGCGCCCAGCGAAGACTCAGATCAGCCTGGGCATCCGCCCAGTCTGATCGGAGCCTTCGCTGTGGCTTAAAGGGTAGCTAAGGGTCAAAGCTATCTCCTTGCCGACAGTAAAGACTCTGATCAGACTATGCGGCTGCCAAGGCTGATCTGAGTATTTGCTGGGCACACACGCCACTTTGTTCGTTTTGTCATGTCGCGGTTTAATTATGGCATCATTTCAATCTATGTCGCATCATTCCAGCCTGTGACGATACGTCGATCAGTGCTCGGGGAGAGACGTCTGCCTGCCGAGACCTACCCATCACCCATCTTTCTAATCACCAGAGATTAACGACACTGAAAATGTTAAAGCAGGAAGGCGTACCGGCCGCACTAAATTTCCTAAGGCGAGGTTCCTCGAGCGTAAAACCGGTTTAACCCCGCCCTCACCTCCACTCCCACCCCACCTAGTAATTTGTTAGTAAACGTTCCGAGGCGTTGCTTCTGACATCATTACCTAACTCCAACTGTTGTTCTGAACCATTCTCCAGTGCTGCCATTCATTTTGACTGCACTTGTGGCCTTGTCGTATAGCTGCTCATTGGTGCGAACTAGATTTGCTCTGATATTGTACTTCCGCATGGTGGCCTATAAGGCTGCATGGCATACCCTGTCAAAGGCTTTTTTTCTTTAAAAACATCAATGAAGATATAGTACAGATTTTACTGATGGGATTCTAAGGTTGAAGATCTGTTCTCACTGTTTTTCAATAAGTAGGTCCATTTGGGCAAAATAAAAAGTGAAAAATGAAGTTTCGATAATTTTTATTATTCATGATCTAAACTGAAGTACCGTACTTCCTCGTGATAAATCCAGAGTTTTGAATGCAACACTCCAGCTGTTTTTGAGAAACTGGTGGCTGAATTATTGCTGTCGCAAGCTTTAAGTTTCAAAATAACCTTCGTTACCGCAAAAGAAAAACATCTTTATATGTTTACCAGCAGTGATGTAACATCCGTTTGTATATCTAATATTAAGTAGCACTATTGTGTTCTTGATTAAAAGAGTCTTAGATATATCCTTTCACTTTCAAGCCTTCTATGCTTCCTTCAAACCTTCACCTTAAAAGTGTTTCATGTAACAGATGCCTTCTGTATCAGCATAATTACTTGTAATTCAACAATACAAGAACAGACGAGATAATTAGTCTACGTGATATTTAAAAATAGTTAGATTAAGCATCTTGTAGTGACCCGACAAAATATTTTTTGCCAGAAAAGGCAATATATCAAATTAGTCATTAAAATGAAAACCAGCTGACATAGTAACGAAAGTTTACGGAATCAAAATAAAATTGAAATACTTCATTTCTTTTCCTGTATTTAACTTTAAAAAGAATTGGTTGTTGGTTGATTTGATGCTTAACGTCCACGGTAAACAACTAAGGTCATGTCGGGACGGTCAGTTAACCTAACCACACTATTCCTGGGCAGGCTTAGACCTCCTAAGCGGTTAACCAGTACTAAGTGCACATACTTTCGCCAGTAACTGACAACTGCCCTTCTTGAATCAGCGGAAGGAGAAACGAAAGTATAACTTTAAAAAGAACAACCATTTATATCAACATTCGAAATTACGAAGTTTTTTCCCATTTTGACCGCTTAATTGGCCGTTAAAGCAATAAAATCTTCGTTACCATTTTGAAACATTTGTTACCATTACTTTAAGATCTATAATCCCTACAATAGTAGCTTCATTTTAGTATTTTGGCTGAATAATACTCTTTCACGGGGGTTTTGAAGCAAAAAACATTCTTTTTAGTGAAAGTCACATACTTGTAAAATGAAACAGAATGCTAATACACATGTTGCGGAAAGTTAAAACTCATACTTCAAAAGTTAAATTTCGGCGAGGTTTATTTTGATTCTATTATTATCTGTATATCTGCAAAAATCAAAATTACAAAATCCATTCAAACAAGGCTTTACATAATACATCAGATAATCAATATGATAAAAGATATTGCTGGTATTCTCTTTGCTTCATAGGAGGTTTATTTTTAAACCTTCGTTACCGACGAATAACGAAAGTTTATGTACGAAACCTGAGTCTATACATTAAATGTAGTTTCGTTAACGGTCATATATCAACACTTTGAATTTCAAAGTATGCTTAGCAAACCGTTTAAGTGATCTTCTGATGATATCCTGGCAACGTTTTTAAAATGATAATATGGCAAACTGAAATGCTGCAAGAAACCTGAAATACTACATAAAACGTATCTTTCCGGGTCTTACAATGCCTGTGATATGTTATGTCTATTGCATGAAGAAATAGAGGTATAGCAACGCAATATAAATGCAACTAGGAGCATAGAAAATCCTATTTCCAAATATTTGTAACGAAAGTTTAAAAACACATTGGTTATAGCTCATTACAACTCATCATTATTGAAAGAAAATAATGGAATATTAATAAATGACAATACAGAGGAATTGCTCATTTTCTATACTAACATCTTTACTTAAATGTCTTTACTTAAGCATCTTTGTAAGACTGTTCCTCCAGACCAAATTTCATAGTTGTAGGGAATCTCCTTTATAGATTTTTAGTCTTAGCAACCGCATAGCAACGACTTAAGTGGCTTTATGAATACGGCCCCTGGAGAGCCACAACAGAAGTACCGCGTTGAACTGGTCCGTTGTAGATTACTGGATTACTGGGATTGGGGTGAAAGGAGGGGTGGGCGGGAGGATGGGGGGCGGGGTAAACTACTTTTACTGGATCCAAAACCTGGATCCTGTTTGTTGCGTACAAAAAAAATCTTCTACTAATGAACGTCAAAATGCTTCCCAACTAATTTATTTTGCATATTTAAGAAAAGATGTATTTCAGACAGCGAATCCACAGTAGGCTAATGCAGAACAGCAATTGCAACCATCGGTTTGAGCAAATCATATTCATGGTGGAACAATAGTTGAAAGCCCTCCGGCGAAGTTGACTTAATTTTCAGTCTGGACAACAAGATTTATCTCTTGCATTTCAACAGTCCGAAGTCTTTACCTTGTCAGCTAGAGAAAAAGCGTTTGCTATGGTGTACCAAGACTGTCAAAAGCACCGATACGGGTCGACCAGTATTTCTGAAATACGGGTCGACCCGTATTTTTACGAGTCGACCCGTAAATTTACGGGTCGACCCGTATTTCAGATAGGGGTCGACCCCTATATTTGCGGGTCGACCCGTATTTTACGAGTCTACTTGTATTTACGGGTCGACTGTTGTTCGAAGTGATGGATCCATGCTTCATCCTTCATACGAAATCAGTCAGTTAAGCCCTCAGAATCAGCCTTAAAGAAATTCAAATTTTCTCGCGCCATAACATACGTATTTTGCCAGACGTTTTGGCACCCTGTTAGATACTATCTATGATCATGGAACGAACGTAGCAGTCGAAAGTCTTTTGGCTAAAAATCATCATTCTTCATTACTCTTCTGTGTGTGAGTTCAGGTGCGCACCTTTTACTTGTGACAAAGGAAGACTCAGCACTCCTAGTTGATGTCATTTTCTTGATGCCAGATTTGTCCATTTTCTAACAGCTGTATCCGTCCATTTCTAAGAAGTTGAAACTGAATGAATGAGTTACCCCGTTCAAATGATATGAGCAATCGCAGCTTCATAGTAAGGCTGCAACTGTTCATAAAAAAGTTTTACACCAGCTGTACAGAGGGGGACGTTTTTGTTTCTCTAGCCAAGCGCCGTCTGTCGCCCCTTTAGCCATAAGTTACGTCCAGAATAGAACAACATTTGTATTTTGCTGGTACAACTGGTTCAAGCGCATAACTGAACATTTTAATAGACGACATCAAACAAGAAACATACATAATAGGCTACAACAGGCCTACAGATGGCGTCGTCAGGGTACCTTAAAGTATGTAAGAACAACAAAAAATATCAGCCTGCACATCTTTGCAGTCTGATTAGAGTATTTTCTGTATGCAAATGGTGTTGAAGCTTCATGTTCAGGTAACGCTAATCCTATATGCTTTAAAAGAATAAATATTTAATGTTCAAGTCGGTCATCGCACATATCTTACGACAGATCTATGTGTGTTTGTGGCACAGGTGTTAAAGGTCTAGATATTACAGCAAAACAAAGCAGCCCTCCACCCACGCTTAGCAGAGTATGAAAATACATACTTTATACTAAAATCTTCTCCAGGAGAAATCTAATATACCACATTTACACATAGATGAAAACTTTGCATTGGACAATTCCTTAATTCCTGTATGTTTTGCCCATAGACACCATTGATCACTTGTTTATATTTTGTTTAAATTTCAAACCTTAAAAGAAAAACCTTGAAACACATAAACATATAATTATGTCAACGATCATGTGTGCAAGTTGCTGCAACTGTTACTTTAGTATTGTCCCGTTACCATTAGCATTTAATTTGATCACAAGTGAAGTTTTTCGCGTTAGGGCGTATCTGAGGGCGAATTCCATGATATGCAAAGTCATGATTTATAGATCTTAGGGGAAGTCTCATCGAACGCCTCAAAAATATATCCGCGTGTAAGCGTTTGATTGATACCTTATTCTCACAAAGGAGGAAAAAATTAGGGCCTGACCGGGGATCAAACCCCAGGACCGGATCCAGACCACCGCTTACTGGAGGGGCTCTGAAAGTGGTGGGGCTGGGAGGTGCCGAGATATGTATGTGGGATGGGGAAAGGGGGGTGGGGGCTTGGAGATATGACATCATAAGGGATCAATTTGATGAGTTTTTTTTATGTTTTTTGCCTTGAGATATATGTTGTGATATCTCATTAGAATCGCCTCGAGAGGCGATTCTAATGAGATGTCACAGCATATATTTTAATCTAACCGCATGGATAAATTATCTTAACCTGTCATCAGATACTCCTTATCATCTGGGGCCTACATATTATACAGAATACAAAGGCCAAAATGGCGGGGCTGAAGCCCCAAAGCCCACCCCCTGGATCCGGGCCTGAACCCCAAGGCCTCTCGCTTGCCGTGTGAGCACTCTATCAACTTAGCTTCGGAGCCACATGGCTTCATTTGACACTTTCTGCTTGCTTAATTAGTCTCCCCTACTGTGATCAGAATCATGGGGTTACCGACGAGACATGCACGATTTTTTGCTCGCGGCCCTAGCCATGCACCAATATTGGCCACCAAATGGTCCAGAAGAGGGCAAACGTCGTGGCCTGACCGGAACTGGAACCCAGGGCTTCTTGCTTACCGTCAACATTTGATATTATAAAACTTAAAAGTCTATAGGTTATTCAATTTAATATACTTCATATGCAGATATAGACGGCTACGTATATCATCTGGTTTTGAATACATGTAGACCTGCACCACGTTGTTGTTTTTGTTGTCATTCTCATAAAGATGTTTATCAGGTTTGAGAACTTGGAAACAACAGTACCACGCCTATTATTTCCTAATTTATAACAAAAGTATCGCCGTTAAATAACAAACAGCATGTTGTAGCAACTTTTTTATAGCCTTGTGTTGCAGACATCCGGCTGAGGAAACCATCTAGTTACTTTTGTCTTTTCTGTAGTAGCATCGATGGTAATGGCAATATCCATGTTGCTCATGCCTTAACCCGTTAATGCCTAGTTGACTCTTCTTTCTGTATATATTGGACGAGTCCATTTGACATTTAAGGGGTGTCAGGTTTAGTTTATTTTTCGATTTTTTGTTTTATTTTGAGGAAAAATATCCATTTGTCGTATGCAAAAAGTGTAGACCCTGATCAGACGCCGCGTTTTGCGGCGACTGATCTGAGTCTGCATTGTTTGCCTATATCCCATTTTTGGGGCGCTAGGCAGTGATGGGTTACTTCATCTTCGCAATTAAACCAATGGCACTTAGGCCCGATTTCACGTCGCAGTTAGAACTCATTTTAACAAGTCCGTGGTTTATTTTATCGTAAGGCGCAATGTAAAAATTTGGTGTTCCGAATGCTAATCCGACCGAGTTCTAAGTTCGACGTGAAATCGGGCCTAAGTCCACTTTATTCCTTACGTACGGGAATAAAGTGGAATTTGTACCCTAGGCATTATTGCGAAGATGGCCTTAATTGATTGACAGCTGAACTCTTCTCAGGTAAGGCAATTTTAGCTGCAAGCGCCAGCCATAACATCGTTGCTCAGAAAAGGGCGTGGCATGCAAGCAATAGTCATGCAATGGAGTGATGCACAGTAGAAAAAAAATCATGGAAGGGGTTTCCTGGCCTACATTCGCTTTTATGTACTATTTAGCGAGGTTGGACTGGTATTTTAAGCTCCTGGAGTCAGCCGTGGCCAAGTCTGTAGGGCTTAACAGTCGAATGTCACAGTATTAGAATTATCCTAAAAATATACAACGAGCTTATTAGCTTATTGGACCCGTTGTGTTACGTGGGGTTTTATCTAATGGTCTTCCAGACTTGGCCCAGGGGTCAAATTAAATGAAGCCCAATGTGCTTACAACTTTTCTTCTCAAAAATTTACAATGAGTGTCGACTTAATACTTTTACATGGTGTAATCGCATGTTTCTGGGTCAGATTAAACCGGAGGAATTTTCAACAACGAGCGCCCAGTGTTAATCGATGTACTGGTACGAAGCTGTACATAATTTGTGTACAGTCTGGTACCAGTTCATCGATCAACAGCGAGTACTTGGCGAGCGATCACGTTGTTGAACCTGTCGCTGGCTGTAACTATTGAACCGGTAGAGCATTTCAGGCCTTCTTAGGCCTCTGAGTATGCTAGGATTATTTCAGTAGGCTGCTATACTCGTTTACTTAGGGCTAAAAGGTTACAAAAGAAGCAAAATCTGTTATCTTTCATTGCACCATTTATTATGCATTTTTGTGGCAATACTGCAAGGAAATTTGACTCTGAAATCCGTGCAAAACAACGGACTTAGACTAAACTGCACCCAGCACAGTCTTATCTGAGTCTTTTGTCTTCGTATGCGTTTTTAAGCACCATTTCCTGTGACAGGGTTCCTATATATATATTAAAGTGAGTGGGTACACATTCATGTTTCAATCCATTTTTTCAAAGGGAGACAACTTTGGCGTCGTCCTGCTTGATTCCCTGCGCGATGTAGCCCTCCCTAAATGATGTCCACTCATAAAGGAAAGAATTTGCTCCTTCAGGAGCAAATTCTTCTCTTTACGAGTAGACATCTAATAAGAAAAGATGCAAAAATGATAATGGAAGAGTTGCTTCCCCTCAAAGTGCACACATTCACCTTAAAATCTATCAGCAACTAAAACTCGTGCAGTCGGCAGTCCACTTGCTAAGCATTTAGCAACTGCTTGTAATATCTTTACTACCCGTCTATCAAGCGCGTTTAAATGACCCGGTAAAAGCACGGGCGCGACTGGGTCATGCGCCAGTGATTTTTCCATCAAAGAACTAAGTCTATCGGGACCTATATATAGTTTAAGATATTTGAGGAATGTTGATTTTCTTATCATGCAGCACTGTCGAAGTGGTGCTAAAATGGACATGGCATCGTAGTCTTGACGACCAAATCTGAAAAAGACATGGGACTTATTTAAAGAAAATTGTTTTAGTACATGTATAATCTGAAATAAGCTTGAGGAGTTCCCTTAGCCTTAAAAGATAAGTTCAAGGTCACCAAAACCTATTATTTCAAATATATATTTTAGCAAGGCTAGAAGAAATCTATTTTCTGGTTTAAAACATATAACAACTTGGTAAGCATGTCAGACCAGACTGCATACATATATGCAGTCTCGTAATGGGTCTTTCAAAATACATGTTTGTTGCCGCGCCGAACCGCGCAAATATATTTCTAGATTGTTTTGCAGAGGAAAAAACCCACATTATAGCAGAATACTTTTAATAGCTATATCTATAATAATTGTCTTACCCTCTACCATTGTCATACATGATTGGAAAGGAGTAGTTGCCAAATTCTTTAAACGTAACAAAACTATGGCGATCTTTGTTACCTGAAGATTAATGAGAAAATAAAAAGGTTATACATTTAAACATCATCTATATACATACCCGATACATTTAAAGAATGACTAACTGTGCTTCCTTTGGTATACACAGGGTATAATCGATTCCGCTAATTTTCGCTTCCTGCAGAGACAGTACATCATATTTGGCTTCCACCGAGACTGTCCGCGATCTCTTGCTTCCTGCCGAGACTTCTGTACATGATAACTGGCCATCTGCAGAGACTGTCCGCGTGACTCTGCTTCCTGCCGAGAGCCTCGGCAGGAAGCAATTTTACGAGGACAGTAGTCTCTGCAGGAAGCAAGAGTTCGCGGACAGTCTCAGTGGAAGCCAATACGACGGACAGTCTCTGCAGGAAGCGAAAATTGGCTGAATCGATTATACCCTGTGGTATACGGATATCTATCATTGTGGAGTTTTCAGGCTGTCATAATCTCTGGTATGCGAGGTAAGCGAGGTTTAGGCAGAGGAAAGCGACCCCTGGATTAGAATTGATACTTCCAAAGACAGATATACTAACACTGTCTTACACCATGTTGAAAACTAAGAAGATGGAATAGCATTTTTAAATTTTTAAATTTTCTGTTTTCATCTTGCGTGCTGAAAACAAAGAACTAATGCAAAATTATAACGAAGTATGGAGAAACAACTGCTTCGACTTTCTGTTGCTTCCCTGGACGGCGCAAGCCTTCCAAAATAGGGGTCAACTCTTAAAGGAAAGAATTTGTTCCATTAGAAACAAATTCTTTCCTTAAAGAGTTGACTCCAATCGATAAGAATGACAGTTGCTCCCCTAAAAGCATAGCCATGCACTTACGAAAGCTGCGCCCACATATAGCCAGCTTGTCCGCTGTGCAATGTCCCTTCCTAGTGTTTTTAAAGAAACAGAAGTCTAAATTACGATCCAGTCATTACACTGGGTCAACCTCCTAACAAATGCAGCCACATTTTTCTGATACTGATTCTGTGTGTCTAGCGTATGAATCATTTCTCATAATTTTTACTTCTCGCGGACACACTTATGCTGAGAAACAATAAATAAATAAATAAAAAGACATACCTGTGAGAAAATCGAAAGTGTGTGCGTCTATCATATCTAGAAGTATTTTACCGTTGTTGAAGGGCGGCTGACGTCGAACTGTCCGGCAGTACGTCTCGTCAGTTTCCCATTCTGCCTTCCTGAATTTACTGAAATATCATCATACATGAGGCCCTTTTCCGAAAAAAAAAACCGTCTACCTATTTTCAGGAACATGTTTAGATTGCACGAATGCGCATGCTGAACGGAGAAATCGCTACATATCTAAACATTTGTAGGACGGTTTAAATGATAGACTCGTCCATTATCTATGCAACAGCTGGTGTAGCCTCGTATCGTAATTTGATGATAAATTTCCTTTAAAAAAAAGCAAGGGGTTGGGGGCGGCGTGGGGGGATAAAAGCGGTGTAACTTCCCCTTTACTCCGCCACTACAAACCAATTATATTTATGTTTTTTTTTTTTTTTTTTTTTTTTTTGGGGGGGGGGGGGGTTATGATTTAGAGCATCTAGCTCTGAGCTCTGGGACAAACCTCCATGGGATGAAATTTCGACAATCTCAGCAAGTTTTTATAGTTTTAAACTTTGTTATATATTTCATAAAAATACCTTACTTATTTATACAGATTTTTTTTCATAATTTTATACACATACAGAACCCTGTGTCTGGGACAGATAACCGCTGAGGACAAGATTTTGATCATGACAGGAAAGTTATATGTCTCCAGGGGCGTAGCTAGGGTCAATCACACTGTACGCACAATTATGCTTTATACTCACTGAGGGCAATGATAGAGGGCTAATCCGCTAAGATATATCAAATTTTCTGTCTGTTGGCAGTTAGCATTAAAATCATGCCCAATTAACAACATTTCAGCATGAAAATACGCAGGTGTGTGTTGAAATTTTGTCAATTTGACAAAATTTCAATACGCACCTGCGTATTTGCGTATAGGTAGCTACGCCCTTGGTCTCTGTTATAATGTGTTGAAAGTTTCTGAAAATCCCTTTCAACTTTAATTTTATAAAGATATAAATCGAAGTGTATTGTTATGATAGAGTCAAGTCGGGTAAATTCGGACAGCAGGGGCCGTATTCATAAAACGACTTAAGTGGTTGCTATGCTGTTGCTAAGGCTAAATGTCTTTGAAGGAGATTCCCTACAACTATGAAATTTGCTCTGGAGGAACAGTCTTACAAAGACTGTTCCTCCAGAGCAAATTTCGTTGTTGTGGGAAATCTCCTTTATATAAATTTAGCCTTAGCAACAGCATAGCAACGACTTAAGTTGTTTTATGAATACGGCCCCAGGTTAATTCAAACAATGACATTGTTTCCTGTAAATGTCACTTGTTTGGAATTAAAATAAAATTAGCTGGACAGACAGTGAAATTCCTGATGAGACGGCTCATTGTGAGCTGTTTCATCAAGTGTTTTACTGTTTGCAATTGTATGTCCGAATTAATCCGCTGCCCGAAGTTACCCGACTACTGGTATCCAAGAAAGCCGCTGAGCTCCCTTTGTTACATGTTAGGCCTCCTATATGATAACATTACAGTACGTTTAGGGCGACATGCTTGTGTAGACACAGACCAGATGGCTGCTTTGGGGCATTCCGATCTGAGTCTACACTGTATTAGCATGGACTCGTCCAAAATCGAAAATGGAACTGTCCATTAATGGGTGAGTTTTCGAACATTTACTTTAAATGTGGTACAAAATTGCTATTTTTCCTAATCCATTAATGCCTATAGTGGACTGAACTTCAGGACTCGTCCGTTCCTAGTTAAGGGGTGCTAATTTATTTAGAAATTCCTTTATAAAGCCAACAGTGGAGACCCTGATCAGACGTCGCTTTTGTCCGGACTGATCTGGTTTTAACCTGTTGGCCGCCAGGAAGGTAATAAAAGGACAACATCATATCATTTAAAGCGCTAAAAAGCAAACGTTAAATTTTACGTCTGCAAATTGGAAAATATCATATTCAGAATTCACAGACTACAGGGCAAACAGTGTAGTCCAAGTTGAGGCGGGGTTTTATAGCCATCTCATCTGGATCTACGCTGTTTGCAAAGTCAAGTACCGTATACCTGGTAATTTTCGCGGTGTTCCATTTTTCGCGGTATTTCGCGGTCAATTAGAAACCGCGAATATTAAAATCGCGAAAAATTTCCTGTTTCTTGCAAAGTGTCTTCAGTAGACACAGTGTTCATATATTTTGTTTGTGTTTGCTTCGGTAGTTGCTGGTACTTTTCATTTGAGCCAGTTCTTTCATTAACCTGCGGCGGCCCTAACTGACTCAAATGAAAAAGAAAGAGTTTTGCTCTTCGAGCATCTTGCTAACCGCGGAAATGAAAAATCGTGAAAATTTATATTTATGTTTTTGACCCTGAACCGCGAAAATTTGAACTCGCGAAAATTACAGCATATATACGGTATTTCGAAATTAAGCGATCTATGGGACGCTAGGCCGATTATGGAATAATACCGAAACCAAAAATAAATTCCCTCTTTCCAAAATATCAAAAGGAGGCTATCACCAACATTATAACAAGAGAGGCATGATAGTTTACCAAACAAAAAACCAAAAAAACACTCACCAATGAATAAAATACACGTAAGTTAGGTGTGTAGCGGATGTTTCTTAGAGCAGACTGGATGTGCCATGGCTGGTAAGGGTCGGACCCGTTTACACATGAACGAATAGAGAGAGAGAGAGAGAGAGAGAGAGAGAGGGAGGGAGAGAGAGAGAAAGAGAGAGGTACAGAGATAATATATACATGTACATATTTATACTCACATGGCAGTCGAAATTATTCCTTTCTCGAATTTATCCATAATATTATGATCACATTTTGGACAGAACATGGACATTTTTTCTTACCACGTCAGCACTGAGTGATTAAATTGTCTAAACGTAAATAGAGCATGGAAAAGTGCTGATTTTCAGTACGAGTTAAAGACTTTTCCTTTTATTGTGCTACCATTTTGACATACAATTTCTTTAAACAAATCAAAACATATAAAACAAGGGAAAAATGACACGCTAACTTTTCGTGAAATGACTTATTTACCTATGTTGTATTCCCACTTTCAATGCAATCTGTTAGTGGTTATTTATTTGTTTGATCTTTGTACATGCATACTTTCTGCCACCATGCTACCAATACTTAATTGCATATTGTAAATGTATGTGCCTCTTGTTGTTGCAATATATGTGACCTAGAGTGAATAAAGAATTGAGGATGAATAAAAGTAATCCCTCTGATGAAAGTTAGGCATCATTTCATTACCACCGTCTGTTGTGTCTTCGATAAAATGTACACTTTTTAGGTTTATTTTGTTCTATCTTTTTCCTATCTTTTGTCTACTCATTACATTTTCAATACCCAGAGAGGACGTAGCGTTCGAATGGCATGCCTTAATTTTGCAGAAGATCGTATTCCTATATCTAAAGGAAACAACGCATGAACTTATTTCTCTTTTCCTGCTGCATATCATGTATGTTTCAATGCATTTACTTTTATTTATTCATTTATTTATTAATTTATTTTTTTGTAAAGTTTTGAATATAACTTGTTTTATTGCATAATATATCAGAAGCTAAATCGATAACTCTTGTTTTAATCAGTTTCAAATAATTTCCCTTATCATTTTTTAATCCGCTGCATTAAGATGGGATATAATTTTAAGCAAACAGATAAAACCTACATCTAAGATGTTTTTTTGTTTTGTTTCATAGAATTATGTGGGTGGATTTGCACGTTTATGGTCATTATTATTATGTAGAGGACTACTAAACATTGCTACATACTAAATGTCTTAGCTCTCGGCCTCATGGTTTCAGAGAAGAAGATTTTTGAAGGTTCTTTAGCCATATAGCTCTACATAAACAAAAGACCCTCTGGGATGTGGCCAATTTTGACCCCAGGGGCTTGATTGGCAGGATTTATGTTGGAGACCACTAACCATTGCTACATACTAAACATATAAACTCTGGGCCTCAGGGTTTCAGAGAAGAAGATTGTTTAAGTTTTTCCCATTTTAAGTCTATGGGAGCTATATGTTGCCATAGAAACCTTATGCAGTCAATCCCCCACCCCAACAATGATACACATTAAATTTGATCAAAATTGGCCCAGTGGTTATGGAGATATCATTGTTTGAAAATGTGAACGGACGACGGACGACAGAGCCTCCCTATACTATAAGCTCACCTTGTGAGCCTACGGCTCAGGTGAGCTAAAAAGCAACTTAACATTACTCTTCACCAGCACAGGGTATAATCGATTCCGCTAATTTTCGCTTCCTGCAGAGACTGTACATCATATTTGGCTTCCGCTGAGACTGTCCGCGATCTCTTGCTTCCTGCCGAGACTTCTGTACTTGATAAATGGCTTCCTGCAGAGACTGTCCGCGTGATTCTGCTTCCTGCCGAGGCTCTCGGCAGGAAGCAGTGTCACGCGGACAGTCTCGGCAGGAAGCAGAATCACGCGGACAGTAGTCTCTGCAGGAAGCAAGCACTCGCAGACAGTCTCGGCGGAAGCCAAATATGACGGACAGTCTCTGCAGGAAGCGAAAATTGGCGGAATCGATTATACCCTATGACCAGTGACTAACAATAAAATGCAGCAGCTTGGTTTTCATTCGATATATAGTCATATTAAAGAATTCAAACTGCAAATGTATCCTTTTCATACTGTATGTTTGTATGTTATAAAAATATTGCTATATGTATGCACATATATGTACAGTATATTGAATAAAATATTGTTTAAACCAAATGTATTATTGAAATCGAACCATTTTTCAGAGTCCTCAGAGTACCGTGCCTCAGGGATCCAAAATGACCAGCAGATGTAGGGAAGATAAATATAATCTAAACGCTGTTACTCGTAAAATGATATTCTAACACCTATATAGGTGCGCCTATAGAAACAATAGAAAGTTTCCATGTTTTATTCTGCAACTGTTTCGGGGTGCGTGAGTCTAATTGCTGGCGTCAATGGCAATGACTGACGTAATTTAGGGACGTTTTGAGACGTTAGACGATGTAACGTCTCTTTTACTTTCTAAAATTGCCATAGAAACGTACATATCTCTTAGATACAGTTAAGAATATTAGCGGAAGCAAGAGCGCGCTGGCAGGAAGGTAGGAGGATTTGAAAGAAAAGAATACTTTTTTCAGCGTTTTTGAGTGTTAGAATCGAAATAGTTCAAGTCTAGCACTGAATTGTTGAGTAATAATTCACTGTTTGTCGGTCAGTTGTAAGTAGATATATCACTCGAACTCCGCGCTCGTGATATGATCTACTGTTCAACTGAGCTCCAAACAGTGAATTATTACTCAACAATACGCTGCTAGAGCTGATCTATTTCTTAAATAAAAACGGGGCCGGTATATTGTGACGGGGTTCCATTTCTGGGTTAAAACTTCCAGTTTAACCGTTCAGGATTATCGTTAACTATAGTAACTTCTGTTATGATTAATGATGGAAAACTTTGTGAAAATTCAAGGACATTATATAGCTAAGAAAATAGAACCTCACGGAAAGAAATTATATGAGCCGCGACACGACAAAACCAACAAAGTGGCGTGTGCGCCCAGCGAAGACTCAGATCAGCCTGGGCATCCGCCCAGTCTGATCAGAGTCTTCGTTGTGCGCTTTAAGGGTAGCAAAGGGCCTAAGCTACCACCATGCCAGCCAGAAAGATTCTGATCAGACTGAGCACATGCCCAGGCTGATCTGAGCCTTCGCTGGGCGCACATGCCACTTTGTTGGTTTTGTCATGTCGCGGCTCATATATTGTTTGAGCAAACACAAACTGCACCATATCAGCCTGCAAAGGCCCGAAATCTGACCCGGAGGTTATAAAACTTGACTACATTCTCAAACTCAAAATAAAGCACACTGACTGGCGGCTTCCGAGCCCATGCTCGGAAGCAGCCAATCAGTGTGTTTCATCTTGATTTTGAGATTATTCTCAAGTTTTATAACCTCGAACCCTGGTCTGGTATATATACAGTTAGCTCGAACTTTCTTCGCATTTCATATGTACGCAGTCTGACTTTGGCATATACAGTTCGCGCATGCGTGAAAACAGGTTTTAAACCCGTACCATTGGAGAAGTGTTTAAACTGAATATATTTAGAAAAAATGAAATAACAAAGGAAAAGTACAAGTATCATCATCAAAGTTCAGGTAAGGTAAAACCTAAATAATAGTCTCAGATGGCCATATTTTAAAATTTTATGGGTTTCACGGGCAAAAGGAACCATAGGCGAACAATCATAATGCATTCTGAATTTGCGGCATTCGAGACAGCCGAGGTTTCTCTTTTCGCAATTTCGCGAATACGCAGTGTTTCGATAATTTAGAAGGCATTTGCCTCCTGATGATGAGTAGGTACGTCTAAGATAGGACTGCACAGCTGCACAGACCTTACCAATGTATTACATTTGAAAATTATTTTTCCCTGGAGTTCCTTCTAATTTGCATATGAACGTGACACAGAAGTTTAAATAACTCGGTCGGGGCAGTTGACTCGAATAAAAAAATATATAAATCATGACCTAAATCTATTTAGTGATGACATTTCATCCTTTCATTGAAAAAGGTTCTTTCTAAAGAAAGAAATTTACGTGAAGGAGCACAGAAAAAATAAAAATAATAAAAAAACAAAGGAAATCAAATAATTTTTATTGGAGGTCCCCATAAAAAAAGAAAATATATTGTAATAATATAGTATTAGGGCAAAATATTAAACACGAAAAAAATATAATCGTTGGAAAAAGTACTGAAATTCTAATAAACCAAATCAAGGGCAACAACTTGTGCATAAATAGGGACACTCTAAAAAACTTGCCCAAGCATCACCGCACTATTATTTATATTCAGGCTCAAGAAATTCCGTTCACTGTACCTTAGTTATGGTTTATTTGTGTATTACAATCAATTCAAGGGCAATAACTCATGCATTACTGACGCCAGTGTGACAAAACAGGATGCCATGTTATGACAATATTTTTTTATTTAAGTTTCGTGAAATTCCATTCATTTTGGATATTTCGTTCAGACTCAGTTTGTCGATTTTAAGCGATTCAAGGGCACTAACCCATTTATTACTGTAGCGAGTCCACAAAAATTGGCATGAACCACACTAATAATGTGATACATACTTAAAGTTTCACAGAATTCCATATATTGACAACTTAGTAACGGCTATATTTGTCCATTTTAAACTGCTCCAAGGGCAGTAGCTCGTCCAATATTGCCATTCTGTCAAACCTTATGTCCACAGCAGTGTTATGGTAATACATATATATTTTAAATTTTATAAAATTCCGGCTATTGGTTACTTTGTTATGTCATATTTTATTTATTTCAAATCAAGTCGAGGGCGATAATTCATACACTACTGAACCCAGTCTGACAAAACTTCACGCGCATAACCATGTTATAGTGATATAAAAGGTAAAGGCTTCCCATAGTCTAATAGCCGTAGGGGCATTGGGGGTTAGAGATCCACTGTATCTTGGGCACAACTGAAGAAAGGCGGTGCCCATCTCTCTCCTTTCGCTGCCTTATCCTTTCCTGATTCGAAAAAGGTACCCATTTACTGATGGGTTATAGTGATATACATTTATTTTAAAGTTCAAGAAATTCCATATGCTGTTGCCTACTTGTAATTTAATTATTGATGTAATTTAAATGACTCGAGTGAGATAAAATTATTGTCTGTCTGTCTGTTTGTCCCAGCTACAGACAGCACTGTGTGGGCGTCAGGCACACAGCCAAATTAGCCGCAACATAAGAAAACAAACAAAGTGGCTGTGCGCCCAGCGCAGACTCAGATCAGCCTGGGAATCCCCCAGTCTGATCAGAGTCTTCGCTAAGCACTTAAAGGGTAGCTAAGGGCCTTAGCTACCTCCATGCATCAGCGAAACTCTGATCAGACAGGGCGGATGCCCAGGCTGATCTGAGCGGCTGCGCTGGGCGCACAACCACTTTGTTTTCTCGTGTCGTGGCTCATTAATGAATTACTTTTAAATAGTGTGAGACTTACTTTGAGCTCCGAGAGTTTTTTAACCACCCTCAGATTTTGTTCTGGTTTCATATAAAAAATGTAACCAAGGTACATGTTATGTCGGTTGAGGTCGCGAGGTCACCACAGTGAAGTATAAGTCACGGCAAAAGATTTTTTATATATATTATTTCTTATATTTTACTTCATTTCATTATATTTTATTTATTTATTTATTTATTTATTGTTATTTAATGTTTACTCTAATATCCAGAACGTTTCGGCCTATACAGCGGTCAGAATGCTCCAGAAAATAGATTCAAGTTTTTAACAACAGTTGTTACTATCTTTCCTCCCTTTGAAGAAAACTAAACCTACAATCAAAAGTATACTCCCTCAATTTTGTCACCATCTCGAAAAATTAACATGATGAATTTTACTATTTTTTTTCTAGATAATATATAATCATATCTAAATCTAACAGTACAAGTTCAAAAAAGTGTTTTTTAATCAAATTACAGTATCGAGACTGAAAATGTAGATGAATACATACATACATACATACATACATACATACATACATAGGTATTTTTCTAATTCGTGCACACGCCAATAACGTCAGAGCAAAATATTTTTTTTTTCCAATTAGGCGATTTCGATCGCGGTTCGCGATTCTACAAAATTCTATTCATTTCTTGTTTTATAATTTCTTTTTACAAAAATCGCTCTTAATATCTATTGTCAAATATATATATATAGCAGGGCCATTCCGGAATTACTGTGTAAATGATTTAATAATTCATAAAAACATTTCTTTAATTAAAAATAAGGTCATAATATTTTTTTTTAATCATTAATTAATTTATATGTTTATCTTTATTTTTGTGGGGGTTGGGGTTGATTTTTGTTTACTCCATTATTTCTTTCTTAATAGCTCCCCAAAATTGAAATGTATTATGTGTTATAAATCATTGAATCACAAGTTCAAAGCGCAGTCTGATCATAACTTTCCCTGTTCACTCATACACTATACAGATCACAGTATACATAGACAGACCATCGCTCAGTTAGTTAAGCGCTGGCCTGCTGATCTAGCGGTCCCGGGTTCGATTCCAGGAGGCGGCAATCTTTTCAATCGTAAACTGGAATCTGTTGCACACAGCCTTTCATGATCACCCTTCCATCGTCCTGATATAATTGAAATACTGCTGTAGATGTAAGTTAGCAGATCATAGTAAAGCAAAGACGCCGCTCACGTAGCTTATGGAAGGGCAGGATGTGCCAAGGGGAGGGAAGTGGGGTAGAGTCTAATTTGACTGGCGTCGAGTGAAAAGGAGCTTTATGGCATAAGCGGGAAGAAACGAATAAGATCAGCTTAAATACAGCGTTCTGTTTTCGCATTTACAAGCGATAATCCCGGGGCGTCAAACATTATAGGGGGAAGTAGTGGGGGATCTTGGGGGATCTAAACTTCTATGGCAACTGCACAGATAGTTTAACCAGAAATCACAGTGACCCTAAACCTACACCCATGCATTACCATATTAAGGTGATTGATACACTTTCAGGGGAAGTAACTCTGCCATTTTTATTTCTACTTCCCTTCCCAATTGGGATCAACATTTAAAGGAAAGAATTTGCTCCTTTATGAGCAAATTCTTTCTTTTAAGTGTTGACCCCCTTTCGGAAGGACTTCCTCCTTAAGGAAAGCTAACTGGATGCCACAAAAGTTGTCTCCCTTCGAATAAATGTGAGGAAAACATATTGGTGTACCCATACACCTTATATATTGTCATTGCAACGTCATAGCGCTGACGTTGCATCGACGTTAATATGACACGTTCCAACGTTGTACGCCACCACCCATGCATTACCTGTAAGATCGTCTCCAGGGCTGGTACCAGGAAAATCTTGGGGCTATATTTCTAGAGGGGAGATAACTCATCACAGACCCCTCTATTACATCCGGGTTACCACAGAAAGCGTGGTGGCTGTCGCAGAAGTAGTCACATACACCGTAGAAGCAGACGTTCCCCGCTGAAGTGAAAAGCAAACAGAGCGCGACAGTCTACTACAACTCTGGACTCATAATTCAACAGTACGAACAGATAATGAATCTAAATTTTCTTGCCGATGAATTTAACCCATAAAGAAAATAAAATAGCTCAACAGCTTGTAAAAACAATGAAAGTACATCCAATAAGGACTGTAAAATGACGTTGTAACTGAAAACGCTTTAACAGCAAATGTGACGTTATACTTTTAAAAATCAAGACAATTTTACTTATTAATTTTCGCGTCAGGGTATCGAACATACACTTCACCAAATGCAAAGGCAAGATATCGATAAAGTTTAAGCTTGTATCAAACAGTTGTAAACTCGTCTCAAAATGTGAAAAAAAGGCCAAACCTAAACCAAACAGACTTAAACGCGGATCGAAACCGCTTAATTTGAACGCAACGTTTCTGGCCGCCTAATTGATGTTGGTTTCCTTTTGTCATTATCATATAGAGGATCTAACAGGAGTTGTCATTTCATATGAAATATATGAAACGAGCCTTTGGCGAGTTTCATAAACTTCATATGAAATGACCACGAGTGTAAGATTCTGTTTATCATATTACCCTTTAAAATGGGATTTTAACGCCTTAAAGCTGGACATTATTTCAATAAGAAAACGCATTGTTTACATGGACGTTGTCAATGACGTTACGTGTACGCGCCTAAGTGTTATTACACTAGGGACGTGCTCGATTGGGTTGTGCGCACTGTGCCAGAACAGCTATTAGAATTTCGACATCGAGGCTACCAAACGAGCAGGAAAGGGGAGAATGCACGGCTATTGAACAATCAAGATATGAAGGCGTTTTGAAAAACACACATTCTCTTCTGTTTGACGACAGTTTGGGTGATGCAATCTGAATTTTAAGGCAAAACAATCCAAATTCCATCATACAAGCTTAGAGCTATATCTCCTGTATATATTTTCCTGTGTCTTCGACTTGTCCGCCATTTTGTTTTGACTATTTGTTCTGTCCACACCACCTTCTGGATTGGAACAGTGCACACCGTTCCAGAACACCGTTCCAGAGCATTCGATTAACGTTCCGAAAATCCCGACTGTGGTCACAGCCTAATCGAGCACGGCCCTGTGGTCATACGACTTTTATGACACGACGTTACATACTGGATAACAGCGACGTCATATGATAAAACTATTTCAGTCAAAGAACGCTTTGCTGAACGTGATTTGACCAGGGGGTTTGGGGTGGCGCGGGGGGGGGGGGTATTTATTTATTTATTATATTTTTTTGTTTTGTTTTGTTTTGTTTGTCCCCCATATTGTTATGACTGACTTGTACCAAACACCTACTAAATATTGTCAGTTTTTGCCATACTTTATCAAAACAACATTAAACCTCTGCATCTATTCTATCCCATAACCTTACTAGGTCGTTGGGGCACCACAGATGACTTCGAAACAATCCCTTTCCACCTTGTCCTGTCACTCAGTTTCAGCTGCCATCGTTCAGCTGGCAAAATCCATCTCTGTCCACATTTTAATATTGTCTTCGGGCGGGACCACCTCTTCTTCTGTCTACCTCTTCTTCTTTTTCTTTTCACTGTGCCCTGTAGAATCGTCTTTGCTAAACTAGAAGACCTTGAGACGTGGCCAAACCTTCTTGACCAGCGTCAGGAGTTCATCATGTTCTCCAGTGGATCCTTGGATCTTTCTGCGAACCTCCTCTGCGTACAGATAGTAAAACTGAAAAACTTTCTATGTAGGTTTGCTCTTACTGTGTATGTCTAGTCTGACTATGATTTTAAACAGATTTTCTTATAGAGAATACCATGTTAGTGTCTTTTGATATCAAGTTTATCAGGCGAGACCAGAAACCGTGTAGGAATGGCAAGGCTTGCCGAGCCAGTCCGACATGTTTCTGGTCCAGCCTGATAAACTTGATATCAAAAGACACTTACATGGTTTTCTATTTAGCATGCACCATTAGAAGGTTTTAAGGTTTAAAGAGACTCAAACAAATAATAACCAAACGCAGTTTTGTTCGAACTTGCTCATGTAGCGAATGCGTTTTTTAACATAAGTCGGTGACGTCATTCAACCAATCGAAAACTATTATTACGGCCAACGCCAGTATATAGCCAATCGTCTTCAGAGATCGCTTCTAAAGGCATGACCTGATAACACTCGCGCAAGCGCACTTCTACAGTGACATGATATCACATTGTGTTATCATACCCCTGTTATCAGTGGAATTTTGCAGCAGATGCATGATAAATGAACATAAAGTGACACTGTAGCAAAGAGTGGAAGAACTAACCTGGGGAAATATGGAATGTTTTGGCGATGGACTTTGGTACGAGGGGTTTTATTTCTGATGTCAGATTCACTTTCCTTCCTACGGTAGGTGGTACCCGATAAAACCCAAGTAATCTGAAACGAGATATTATCTGATTATTAGTTTGTACTGAAAATCTGATTTAAACCAACCAACAAAGAATATCTAGTCTAGTCTGTCCATTAACTTCGCATGGTCGTAGGAACATCGACTCAGCACCTTATCCTGTTTTCAGCTGCTTTATTTGCCTTACAAAATCCATCTATGCCCACTCGTAAAAACAAACATGTACAAGTATCTTCCAGTCAATCTATTTATGTAACTGGTGTGCCTTTTAGTCAGTTTTAACATGTTAAAACTATGCCTTGGCCCCCAAAAACCCATATGCAGACACCTACATTTCGTTTCTAGAAGTATATTAAAGAAGATATGGAGGTTTTTATGCTTTGGCGGCCATCTTGTCCGCCATTTTGTAACCGTTTTGTCTGAAATAATTTTTAACATCATTAATCGATTCTTCGACCTCTTAAACCTACGTAGCCACCAAAAATATGTTTCTAACCCACATACTTTAGAAATTATTGAGGAGTTAATCCGTTAGCGGCGAGCTTGGACGCCATATTGAATATTTTAATTTCCTCAAGGACCATTTAGTTTTTGGTTAAGGATATCCTAAATAATAAGAATCTGAATCAAACATTTGTGCGGACTATTTTTTCGGGTTCTCGTCCCGGCACCCGGACTATATCAAACGACCTTTCGTGTAGTATGAGAC
The DNA here is from genome assembly GCA_963989385.1 of Ctena decussata. NCBI lineage: Eukaryota > Metazoa > Mollusca > Bivalvia > Lucinida > Lucinidae > Ctena > Ctena decussata. Next base: position 79,456,096 of record OZ022509.1, read on the forward strand.
TTTTGACAAAAAATCAAAGCAGTATGATTTACAAAGCAGGGTTATTTGAGGGTAAGGTGTGTGTGTCGGGGGTGGTGGGGGAGTGGGGGCAAGATGTGTGTGTGATTGGGGGAGGGGAGTGAGGGGAGTAGCGGAGGGAACAGGACATGTTTACGACATATATGGATGAAATAGCATAAATACAGTCGAACCTGTCTTAAGGGGTCACTGTATGAAGGGATCACCTGTCTTTAACAGCCACTTTCTGGGGTCCCTTAGAACAAAGTACGGTGCAAAGGAACCTGTATTAAGGGGTCACCTGCCTTAAGCAGCCACTTTTCGTGGGTCCCAGAGAATGACCCCTAAAGACAGGTTTGACTGTATATAAGCATGGGCGCATATAAAACATAAACTTAAATATAAAGTGGATATCATGGTGCAAAGTTATGCAGATGATACTTTAAGGGCAATAACTATAGCATGGTTCTTAAATTAAGTCGAATGGAGTTAACACATGCGCTACCGCAGAAAAAAATCTTCCCTGTCGTCAGAAGGACCGCCTTTTTAATCCCTTTCCGTCATATTTGAGTTTTTATCATATGACGTCGCATGTGAGAGTGTAATAAAGCCATGCATTAAAAGCGATAATCCACTAGTGGATTAAATATGCAAATTACATCCTAATGTTATACGTTGACGTCCATAAAAACTTCGCTATTTCTAATGGCGAAATCGTGACGTTTTAGTGCAAATTTTGCTAATAAAATGCGATTTTAGTGTGATATGATAAATAGAATCTTGCATTCGTGCTCCTGTATTATTGAATTTATTAAACTCGTTGGGGAAAACCGATAAGATGCTCGGCAGAGCCTCGCATCTTATCTTTTCCCCAACTCGTTTAATAAATTCAATAACACATGAGCACTCATGTAAGATCCTCTATATCTTACAGGGCTTGACTACATGAGTTAATATGGACTGATCAAATCGGTGTTGCAGTTCCGTACATGTATCGATTTTTTGACACTTTATGAAGAAATAAGCAAGAAATCCACCAAGTTTTGTCTGATTTATTGTATATAAAAAAATGAAGAAAAATAATAAAATTCTGAAAAGCGTTACGGTGTCACATCGATAAATCTGTACTACCTGTGAATTGGTAGATTAGTTCTTTTGGAGGAATCTCACTTAATTTGGTAAAACCTCACCTAATACTTCACCAGATCTCACAGATTTCGGTCCAGTATGTAGCGTAGTGGATAGAGCATTCGCTCTCCACTCTGCGGCCCGGGTTCGATTCCCGGCGTCGTCATGTGGGAGGGTAGTGGTCGCCCGTCCGAGGTCGGTGGTTTTCTCCGGGTACTCCGGTTTCCTCCACCAGTATAGGACCACAATCGCGCCAACATCCGTGCCATCGAGAGTATTTAAATACGAGGGGCGTTCGAAAAGTTTTGCAAATGGCCTCGTAACTTTGTGTAAGGGCATGCTGGGTACAAATGCTATGCATGTACTGAAAGCACTACATTTGGTCTTTACAATGATACCAAACAAATTACAAAGGCACTTTTTCTTACTGACTTATATTGCATTTTATTAGGCCCCAGTCATACCACTGAGTCAATTTTACATGTAAAATCTTTTCAGTGTTAGGCCCTTAATTCGAATATCGTTATAAATACAAAATATATCTTTGTCAACTGCATGCCCATCGTTGCCCACATTATCCATACAAAAGTTAGAAGAGTGGCACTGTTATCGAGTCATTCCTTGCAACGCAATGCGCAGTTCTTATGACGCTATTAAAATTGACGTCAACGTCATTTTTGAAAGATTGTAGCAGTTTCATATTTTGCATTAATATGAATTTATCGACAGATTTTAGCTGATCGATGCAAATGCTCTTGCTGACAAGATTTCTATTACTAACAGACTTACTTTCATAACAAAATCATAATCACTATAGTAGAAAGGGAGAATTTGCTATAACATGAAATACGGATAATACATATTTACGGGACAGTACTGAACCTAGTTTGAATATAATTTCCGCCATATTTACAGGACAATATTGTCTGGACATTGTCTTAAAGCAGCAAAAAATAAACAAAAAATCAGAGACTGTTCATTTATGAATTACGGCCCACTAAAGTAGAATTCTGCAGTGCCTGTAGGGTATACCTCTTTCAAAGAAGTTTAAAACTTGTCCTTTTAAGAAAATATAGGCGTGTTTGCAAACTTTTGTAGGCATAACATAGCTTGATGTGTTTTTGCTATCAGTAATTCTGTCTTTATAGTCGTTATCAAGTTACGCCATTTGCAAATATTTTCGAACACCCCTCGTAAGTTCGCGTGAGCTTTCAATGCAATCGATGTAAAATAAATAAAGCGTACAAGTGTATCCAACAGACTATACCATGGTCCGGAGTAAAATCCGGGACTGACTAGCCAGGAAAAAGTAGGAAGACAATGAAAGAATGGACTGTTATGGATTTTGCCAGCACAACAAGGGCATTCAAAACGGGACACGGTACAGAGAGATTGCTGCAAAATCATCTGTTTTACCCCTTACGACTGCCAGGTTATGGGATAGAACAGAATAAACCAGAATAGAATATAGTTGATTCGAATAGATGAGAACAGAATAGAATAGGTACTTTTCATAAAATGAGCCGCGACACGAGAAAACCAACAATGTGTTTGTGCGCCCAGCGCAGACCCAGATCAGCCTGGGCATCCGCCCAGTCTGATCAGAGTCTTCGCTGTCCGCAAGGAGGTAGCTTAGTCCCTTAGCTACCCTTTATGCGCTCAGCGAAGACCCTGTTCGGACTTGACGGATGCCCAGGTTGATCTGAGTCTGCGCTGGTCGCACAACCACATTGTTGGTTTTCTCCTGTCGCGGCTCAAATAGACATACATTTGACAAAAACACAACCATTCATGATCAACAAAATTGGTGATGCCAGTATATAGGTGGTTGCATATAAGTTTACTGTTTACCCACCTTAATTTGCTTATTTCTCCAAAATTGGGGCTTTCTTCGCTAACTCACACCCTGTGGGATGTATACCAGGTACAGGCATAATCACTCGTAACGATGCATTTATTCTATGGTAAAGGTTGCCATAAACATAATCACTTGGTTCCAAAGAGGAATATTGCGGCTCATATATAGGTTCAAACAAATATGTCTAAACTTATTATTCACCTAGTGAGGTGGGGCAGGCGGGGCATTCAACACCGTATAGTTTTTATTTGTGGGGAAGTTGGAAGCGGGGAGGCGGGGAAAAAGAAGAGGGGCGTTTTTAGGGTTATTATCAACGTTACCTGTCTAGATGAAAAGCAGCTATTTCCGCTATGTGGCGCTCTATGTCATCAAATATATAATTGTTGGGATTGGCACCTACTTCTCGTGGATATCTGGAATATTAAGATAAATCAGAAAGTGAATAAAAAAAAGGAGTAGTGTAAAAGGTTACAATGATAAGGAACTGATACAGTCAGATTCCACATCTCGCCCAGGCCCAGAGGTTATAAAACTTTTTTCGTGTTCAACTCAGCTGAGCATGAAATTTTCTCTGCTGATAAATATGAAAATGCCAACTAATGTTGGCATTTTCATATTCATAGGCAGAAAAAATTTCATTATTAGCTAAACTGGGCAAGAAAAAAATTGCACTTATCAGTAATTTGCTATTTATTAGCAGGTAAAATTCCATGCTCAGCCGAGTTGAGCATGAAAAAAGTTTTATAACCTCGGGGCCTCGACACCACACCGAAATAACAACAGAAGTACGAGCGGATAGTATAGGAACAGCTTTTCCGTCAGCAACTTTCTACGCCACCTGGAGTAATGTGAGAATTCTGTCGGATATTTGCGGCCAGCATAGAAAATAAGGGTGCTGATCGAAAATGTAAAAATGACCGCACTGTTTCACTTCCTATTTCAATATAAATTGTATCAATGAAATGCTGAATAATTGTCGTTTTCGGAATGAACACGGAAAATTATCATTTTATGGAAAAAAAGAGAAATATGCCGGGCAAAACCTTTGATCAACGTTGTACAAAAGTCATGATTTACTATATATTCTATACATTTTGGGAGGGTAGTCAACTTAAACTAAAAATGACCGCGGTATTTCTTATGCAATCTTTTCAAAAAAATATATCAGGTTGTTCGAAATGTAATGCGGTTTCTAAAATGAAAGCGGAAAAATGAATTTGAATATAATGAAAAATGAAATCAGAAGAAAAAGATGACTAGTCCATATCTCGTAGTGTATTTCATTACCTGTTTGCTTCGCGAATATCGATTATCGATTTTTAAAGAGTGGCGTGAATTGTTATCCATATCAGGCATAAGAACAGCTGTTTTTAGTTCAGTTCAGTTCAATTCTCTTATCGACGTTACCAAAGTGGCTTTACGTACTGTCTATTCCTTATATAGGATTGGTTAAATGACGTCACCGAAATACGTCATAACACATTCGCGACATCAACGAGTTCAATTCAAACGCCGTTTGCTTTTCATTTGTTTAACTATCGTTACGCCGTAAAATCTTGTAATGATACATGTTAAATGGAAAAGCTTGATTAATGTCTTTTGATATCAAGTTTATCAGGCTCGACCAGAAACACGCCGGACTGGCTCAGCAAGTTTCGCCATTCCTACGCTGTTTCTGGTCTCGCCTGATAAACTTGATATCAAAAGACACTAACATGGTATTGTCTTTTAAAGCTGGCTCGGCTAAGATGGACAGGGCATGTCGCCAGAATACCTGGTGAACGGCCGTCAAAGAAAATACAGAGCTGCAAATTCTTTCCTGTAAGAATTGACCACTATAACGCAGAAAAGAAACTGGCAGAAATGATTCCCCTGAAAGCGTACTCATGCACATTCGAAGATAAAAATGGTAGGCTAATTGCCAGATCCACGCGACAGACTGCTCCCGCTGTCCTTCAGAAGGCTTGATATACCCTAACTTCAGGGCTGTGAAAATACTATGCCCGACTTGTCCTACTTGTCCCATTTTACTGTGGACAAGTGAAAAATTTCAGTTTACTTGCCCTGAGACAAGTATTCAAAATGTCACCAGTGGAAGTATCGTAGGATAATTTTGAGATATTTTTCTTATTTTCTCATGAAAACATATGTTGTGGTTCCAGTTAGAATTGCCTCATTGAGGCAATTCTAACAGGTGCCCACAACATATGTTTTAATTCGAAACTTTGTGGCAGTTATTCAAAAATGTCATCAACTTCAACTCTTTCTCTGTTCATTATCAATTATTCTTTCCTTATTTCCTGTGTACCTTTTACCTGGGCAAGTAAATATTTGTATGCACAAGTTATTTTTGTCTATTTACTTGTCCATGGACAAGTGGAAAGTTTGGTATTTCCACAGTCCTGTTAACTCAGTGAGTGTTGAAAATGTTGGACGTAAAAAGTGACTCACCTCATTGGCTTAAAGACTGCCCTTCCGCCATCTACGAACATTAAAGTTAGTTTCAGCTGTGTGCCACCATCATTGTCATCTGAAACAAGGAAAATCTTCTTTTTTTTTTCTTTTTTTTAAATACATAATCGGCGCAGTTTAAATGGAACTGTGTTTTGTAATATGTCTCTAGGTGAAGAGTTGACAATAACTTTCACGAATATGACTCAAGTGAGCTATGTCGGTAGGCCGTAATTTTGACAGTGGTTCATGAACAACATTGACCTATCTCAAGATTGAGCTGTCCAATTTGGAATTCCAAAATAGACTGCGGTCAATCTTGAGATTAACCAGATTCCAAAACAGTTACCAACATCATGCAATGTTTGTCTGTGTGTATTAAACCGAAAGTAGAAATCAAAAGTAGATCTACACTGAAAAAAAAGAAAGTTTGTAATATCTGCGTGTATTTTCGATAAAAATTCTATTTCCAATTTACAAACAAGACACATATTTTGAATTAACATCTGATCAGGCAGTGCAGTATAACTGGGAAAAACGAAGATTAAATATTCATTGACATTTGATATTATTGGCTAAGTGTTGACATCCGCGTTATTTAACCGATGAAATTTTGTGAAATGTGGAACAAAAGTGAAATTATACTCGGCTGCGCCCAGAAAAAATGCATGTTCGGTCAAACTGCATTTTTTCCATTGAAACTTATTTTCGTGATTTACGCTCACATTTCGAGTGAGTGAGTGAGTGAACTCGGGTTTAACGTCCCACCAACAACGGGGTCATATGGAGACGGGACCTCGGTTTAAAGTCTCATCCGAAAGACCGGAGAAGCGGGGGATCGACTCACATTTCGAACAGAATGGCTACGTGCGTTTAATTTCTTCATAATTAAGTCAATAAACAACCAAACGCGGAATCAGAGCAAAGTTTTACACAATGCTATCACACACAGTTTTCCATCTGTAAATGTTACGGGACCATCACATACTATTTACGGTAAAGGACCTTGCAGCCACTTGCTAGGTCTTTACTTTACAATCTATGTTTCAGTGTGCGGGTTCAAGCCTCGCCCGGCGCACAAATGAATACGCCACGTTCTGCTTGCGGAAGGTCGGGTGATTTTCCCCGGGAGCTTCTTCGGTTTTCGCCTACTTTTGCTTAACGATCGGCTCGATATAAGTGAAATATTCTTGATAGGGCCTTAAAACACATAAAAAATACATATGGGCCGCGACTCGAGAACAACAAGGTGGTTGTGCGCCCAGCGCAGACTCAGATCAGCCTGGGAATCCGTCCAGTCTGACCAGACTCTTCATTAAGCGCTTAAATGGTAGCTAAAGATCTAAGCTGCCTCCATGCGGACAGCGAAGACTCTGATTAGACTGAGCGGATGCACAGGCTGATCTGTGTCTGCGCTGTGCGCACAACCACTTTGTTGGTTTTCTCTTGTCGCAGCTCATTTGTCAGTTATGACGGGGCCAATATGACCAACTTGAGCACCAACGAGGCGGTTGGACAACAGTGCTTGGGACCACTCACCTATATCATCAATGGGGAGATAAGCCATGCCTTGAATAAGGTTGTCTACATGGGGGCTCTCCGGGTCGTACAATGCGAACTGTCTGATATTTCTATGTACTATTCTCCAATCGTCAACTATTGTTTTACTACAAAATAATCAAAGTACTGAGAGTCCTGAAATGCAGAAATGTGAGAAAAGGAATCGCACAGAACGTGCATAGGTGAAAACACAAATCAGCCAGCACATAAGCACGCTCTACATAAGAAGGTGTATTAGGGATAATTTAGGGATAATGCATGTTGCGATCCCTCATCAGAACCGTCTTGTCAAGACGGTCAGGGTTCCCAAAAAGCTGAGAAAACAAAATTCCCTGACTTTTCCCTGACCAAATTCCATGTGTCCTTGACTTTGCCGATAGGTTTACATGACTATTTGGGTGTACTGCATATTAGAAAATTATTTATTTATTTATCTTATTTAAGTTAAGCTGAGAAATTTCCGATCGGATTACTCGGCAGTTACTCATTCAATCCTTGCCCGCCATCTTTATTTAAACAAAAAGCCCATGCGTCAAATACGCGAGGCTATGAGCTATCATTTTTCTGTAGTAGTGGTATCACACCTGGTTAACTATGTTTTCAAGGATGTTACGAAACGAAAAAGAGCAGTTACGAAATGAAAACAGAGTCATAGTTACCAAACGACCTGGTTATCAGGTCATTTGGTAACTATGATGTTTTTTTCATTTCGTAACAGCTCTTTTTCGTTTCGTATGACCAGGTCGTTTGGTAACTATGACTCTTTTACGTTTTATAACAGCTCTTTTTCGTTTCGTAGCCCTTATATATTTATAGTTAACCACGGGTGGGTATAATGATTCCGTTAATCGGCAATGAAACGTAACTTTGCTGACTGGCCTTCCCAATGCCGTAATCTATTCCATTTTCATTGCCTCATTATTATCTTATTATTATTATTATTATTATTATTATTTATTTATTTATTTATTTATTTATTTATTTATTCTTTCATTTACTTACTTTTGTAATCTCTTGTACCCGGCTAACGTCTTTCCCGTTTTTCTGGCCACAGATCCTAAACGTTTGGCCAAATCAGCAAGAGAAGCGTTCCAAAAGTAACTGGGGAAGGTGAAAGTTTGTCCTTTGCCCTTTAACTTCTTTATCATTGCGTCTATGGCACTGTCTTTCATCGGCTCCTGTATTGCTTCTTTAATTTTAGTACTCCGTTCCGGAGCGGAATTTCCATTATTCGAAGCTTTCCGAATCCTTTCCTCATCCGGAGACAGTCGAGCCTTATCGTCCGATTCAATCAGTCTCCCCGGACTATCCGCGTGATGTCTTTTAGATTTTGATTGGTCATCACTTAGTTTATTAATAACTTCTTGGACAATCAATGTTGTGGCATTTTTAGATCTATGAAGGTCTGTCAGCAATACGATGTTGATTATTAGAACAACAGTAATTACTGGCAAGAGCAGCTTAATAATATCAGACCTAACTGCCATGCTGTCGTTTTTACATTCGCTGTTTTTCATTTACTTATTGACTGATGATTTCAATTATTTACATATTCAGGTAATGATTGTGCATTTTGAAAATGCACCAAATCTGGCCTTCCTTTCTATGTCATTGCAAAGTTTTTCGTCATAAAAAACGACTGTAGTAGAATCGGCTAGAACGAAATGTTTTGTTATAGTCACTTAAGTCTCTCAATTTAGTTTCTTAGCTCTTGTCATCTGTCGATGTAAAAGCTGTTTTGAATATGAGAACCCATCATCAGTGAAGATTTCTGACAGAGGAGACAAGGTGGTGAATCATGATCAATCTTGGGCCAGCCTTTAAAAGAAAAAAACTAGAAAATTGTGTCTGTAAGACACTAATGATGCCCCCGTCAGCGCCTGTCACATGACATGTATATCCATAAAGCACCTACAAAGAATCCATGGAAAACATAACCTACCATGTAAAAAATTGCCCAAAATGACTAAGTCAAAAAAAAGCTTTGATTCTGTCAAAATTAAATCTAGACCTATCAAAATGCCTCATGCATATCTTCAAATATGTCCACAATATGTAGACAAGGTTTGAAAAAGATCCATTGAAAACTGTGGAACAAGTTGATAACACAAACTCCATACCCTACAATGCAAAATTTCCCTAGAATGACTAAGTTCAAAAGGCCATAAATCTGTCAAAATTAATTCTAGGTTCAACAAAAACCCACATGCACATCTTCAATATATTCACAGCATGTATGCAAGGTTTGAAAAAGATCCATTGAAAACTGTGAGAGGAGTTGATTACACAATCTCTATACCCTACAATGCAAAAATTTGCCTTAAATGACAAAGTTCAAAAGGCCGTAATTCTGTCAAAATTAATTCTAGATCCAACAAAAACCCACATGCACATCTTCAATATGTCCCCAACATGTATGCAAAGTTTGAAAAAGATCCATTGAAAACTGTGGGAGGAGTTGATTACACAAACTCTATACCATAAAGCGTGACGAACAGACAGACGGACGGACAGACGGACAGACAGACAGGGGCAAATCTTAATGCCCCCCTGACTATCGTCACGGGGGCATAAAAAGAAGAAACACTTGTTTTAACAAGGCAATTAACATGACCTCCCTGTAGTGCTGACACCAAAACCGCATGAGTTTTGCTCACATGGTGTGAGCAAAACTCATGCGGTTTTGGTGTGAGCAAAAATGTCATGTAGTTATGCTTATAACTTGAAGCATTACGGGTGAGCCGTTACAAAATCAGACGACAGCTTCAATAGCATCTCCTGACGTCAAAAATAGCGTGACAATGTGCACTAGAAACAGTACTAAAAAAGCGGCATTTACAAAACGTTTACAGATAAAGAGACGATTCTCCCGGCATGATGACTAGAAGAAGATTGCTGTTTTTGAAGCATGTTCACAAAATCTTTTTGTGCAATAAAAGCAATCAAACATACTTTTCTGTCGTATTTGTACCTGCTAAGACCCTATGGTGCCTTTGCTCGTGTAGCAAGATCAATTTACGAAATCAGATGGGAGAAGCTGATATATACTGAAGTTTTATAATTAAAATGACAACATATGGTTTGATGACAATGTTGGGGAACGGTCTGCCATATATCTCGTTGGTGTATTGCGTACGTCTATTGACGACAGATAACCATGGCAAATTACTGAGGTGTGGGCGCCGCCACCAAGGAAAAGGTTAATTATGATATATGCAAACAATGAAATCTAAAGATATCTGAACTTGGGCGCAGATTGATCAGGGTTATTTTTCTCGATTTTAAGGAATGCTCGGAATCAACATAATATGATTTATTGATGTATTCATTTATTTACAAGAAAATTCTTGACAGCAAATACATATACGAGTCAATGTATAGGACATAGGCTATGCCTATATTTGTCCTCTCCTGGCATAGTATAATGGTTGGTGCGGACAAAGAAGTGGTCAAAGCGCACTGGTAACCATATTTATTCAGTTATATGGCGGGTTTTTCTTCGGAAACAATGTCAAAGATCTAGATCCGTCTTATAAGACGGATCTAGATCTTTGACATTGTTTTGGCAGAGAAAAATCCAGTTTATAGCTAAAGTACACAAGACAGGAGTACATACAGTCAGCTCTCGATATCTCAAAGTCGAATTCATTCCAGACTTCCGATATCTAAAAGTAAATTTTCTGGTCCCAGAAAATTTGCTTTGAGTTATCAGTATTTTGATTAAAAAGAGTTGAAATGTAAATAAAAATATGAAATGTCTTCAAACTATATTCTTTGATATAAGAGGGTACTTTGAGATATCAGTGTTCGAGATATCGAGGGTTGACTGTATTTGCAATAATTGTGGAAGGCTAAACTCCCGTCTTTATGACTGAATAATTAAGTCTTGTAACAGTTCCTCTTATCTTCTCTGTCCGCAAACGGTGTAGGGTCATAAATAAAAATATCGACCCTTGATTTAAACAAACAGTGACGTGAGCAAAGAGCATTCTCTAGGCTACAGCTGGCGCCATGGTCATTATGAGCCTATTATGTTGAGGTTGTGTGAAAGTAATAATCACTGACATTACATTTATTATGCTGTTTTGTTCAGTCAGGTACAGTCAGGTTAGTCTGCCGTCACGACCGAGAGCAATGACACCATGTAGCTACCTGTATGACGGACGCCTTAACTATGAGTTACCAGCGGCTAGTAAACCCACAGCATGAAATACGAGAGAAAATACACGCCCACTCTTGATATATTCTGCCGTGAGTCTTGGTAGCTACAGCTATAAAGTTAGCAATGCGAACATATATATACCTTAGGGAACAAACTACACCTTGGAACAATTTTAGGCCACATATGGTTGCTGCATTCACACCCAGTGACACCTCATTCTCGGCAGGTCGAGTTTGCTGTAACAGTCAGATCAGAAGAGTAACTTTCCCCTTTCCCCCGGTGAGTGACTGCGTGAACTCGGGTTTAAAGTACCGCCAAGTCAAAGGTTAACGGAGACGGGACCTCGGTTTTGAGTCCAAAATTCGGAACCGTCCCCAACAATTTTCCGCATGTCGATATAGCCATTCGGATGTAGGGTAATAGTAAGTTTGATAAAATGACCGCACTAATACTTGTTTGACTTTTCTTCTTAGAAAATACCAAAAGGTTTAGAATAGAATATTAGGCTAACATAACTTTTTTTTACTTTAGACTTGTGTTTTAAGAAAAATGAAGAAAACTGAGTAACCTTCTGCTCGTTTTCTCTGGGTTTTTTTTCTATAAACTATTAGAGAATGATGGCCATGTAAATCATAGGAAAAATGACAGCATTAAATGAAGACTAAAAAGTAAAAAAAAAAAGATCTTAGTGCAGCTAAGCAGTGTACTATTTGAACACAACATTTTTAATTTTCAATTTAACAAGGCAATAATAAGAGAAAAAGTATCAATGTCCTATATAATTTGAGCCGCGACACGAGAAAACCAACAATGTGGTTGTGCGCTCAGCGCAGACTCAGATCAGTCTGGGCATCCGCCCAGCCTGATCGGACTCTTCGCTAAGCGCTTAAATGGTAGCTAAGGATCTAAGCTACCTCCATGCGGACAGCGAAGACTCTGATCAGACTGGGCGGATGCCAAGGCTGATTTGAGTCTGCACTGGGCGCACAACCACATTGTTGGTTTTCTCGTGTCGCGGCTCATTTATGCTATTTCAAGTTCACACGAAGTAGTTTATGCGGGACTGAAAGCGAAAGTTGCCCATGCTTCCCCGGATTATTGGCACAAGGAAAAACAACTTTATTATGGAATATCCACGGGACTGAAAGCGAAAGTTGTCCATGCTCCCCAGGAAAATGACACAAGGACAAACGAATTTATTGTGGATCAATCAACATCTCATAGAGCCACTTTACACCATGGTCATATTCGCCACCGGATAGCGTACATACTTGGTATATTGTAGTCAATTTGTTATCATACCTGATTACATACACAGACATACACACAAACTAAATAAAAACAAATTACGACGGAATGTGTACGAAGACAATGACACGGTAAAAACTGCAGAAGAAAATAGCCTGAAAGTAATTTTTATCATCTATTCATCCTTATTTCCGACAAACAGACACACGAAACTGGTCAATTTCAAGCGGGGGTGGGGGGGGGGGTGGAGTCGAAAGATCGGCACTTTTAGAATTTGTACTGAAATCCTAGCAGTGCAGAAAGTAGGCAGGTCGGCATTTTGGGGTCAAACGACACCAACGATTTTACATCTTTATAAAATAGTCATTCCTGAAGAAAAACGAAATGAGCCGCGACACGAGAAAACCAACAAAGTGGTTGTGCGCCCATCGCAGACTCAGATCAGCCTGGGCATCCACCCAGTCTGATCAGAGTCTTCGCTGTCCGCATGGAGGTAGCTTAGAACCTTAGCTTCCCTTTTAGCCCTTAGCGAAGAGTCTGGTCGGGCTTGGCGGATGCCCATGCTGATCTGAGTCTGCGCTGGGCGCACAACCACTTTGTTGGTTTTCTCGCGTCGTGGCTCAAATGTCAATCTGCCGACCATAACACTTAAGACGGCACAAAATGATAAAGGATTTATGAAAATGATTCGTGTATTGCTATGACACGACTGAAAACTTTCGTGACAAGTGTAAAATTTCCGAAATGACCTGAAAATCTTTTGACCGCTCACTCAGTAAGACTACATAGCTCTCAGTACGATATACTTCTATACTTCACCCGAAATCTGTAAGGTCGTAACCCAGCAGGCACACGACGTCGAATGACGTCGTACTGACGTAGATGTCGTTTAAGATTACGTCGCATCGAAAGAACGTCGCATCGCCGTCAGTACGACGTCATTTTAATGCTGTGTGCGCGCTGGGTAGCTTTATAAACGGGTGTAAAGTATAAAAGTCACATTCTCTCCCACCAGCGTAAATACCCTGCGGAAAAAACAACGTTGAAACAACTTTGTTTCCAAACTAATTGGAATCAACTTTGATACGACTTTATTTCTACGTTCTGTGGTTGCCGGATGCTCATATGACAGAACATAACGTAATTGTTTAATGCTGTTTAAAAATTGTAAAATATACTGAAAGGCAAATGAAAGTATACACTTTTTGGATGCATATATTTTACTCATTCCTCTCGGCCCAGGCATGAAATTTTGCATAAATTATTTTTACTCAAGGTACATCAATGTAGTATAGTAAAATTACTGATTGAAACGCTTCGCAAGCGGCACTGAACGTACGTGCCGGTTTCAAACTTTTTCCACGTGCAGCATACTGGATAATACGAGTTTGCTGTAAATCTGCATATGAAATTTCGGTTGTTTTTCTTAACAAACCTTAATGTTTGCGTTTCATTTACGCCATGACAAGGCTCTCCGTGGCAGACAGAAATCATACATAGGAAAATGATTTTTCGGCAAAATTGTATCGTTTAATATGATGCACGTGCAAAAAGGGCAAAATCAACATGTACATGTAGTGTCGCAAGTCAAGCGAGACATTCAATAATCTTACAATACCACATTATTGAAATTTGAGGAAAGATACATCATGCAGAATTTTAGACCTGACCAGTGAATAATAAGAAAAATACGGGCATTTAAAATGTATCATTTCTTTTGCCTTTGCGTATATAAATCATGCTTGCCACAGAGAGCAACTTCGTCTTTCAAAACGTTGTGGTTTATTTAGAAATACACCCAAAATTTCAAATGCAGATTAACAGCAAAATATGTTGTCCATTTTGCTGTACGTGGGAAACATGCAAAACCGGCATGTACTTTAAGGGCCGCTAGTCAAGCGTTTCAAACAGTAATTTTACTATATCACATTTATAATTGATTAACACCGAGTTTTTTGGATTTATTGATTTATTCCTTAACGTCCACGGTAAACAACTATGGTCATGTCGGGACGGTCAGTTAACCCTGGGCAGGCTTAGACCTCCTAAGCGGTTAACCAGTACTAAGTGCACATACTTTCGCCAGTAACTGACAACTGCCCTTCTTGAATCAGCGGAAGGAGAAACGGAAGTATGTGGCCAAACCGGGTTTCGAACCCAGGACCTCTGACTTATGAAGTCAGGTGCCCTACCGATTGCGCTACGCGGCCCGGCGATTAACACTGAGTAAAAATAAATCGTGCAGAATTTCAGATCCGAGGTGTAAAAAAAATGTGTATACTTTCTTTTGCCTCTGAGTATATGAGATAAAATCCCAAAATAAAGTAAAGCTGATGTTGCTTATCAGTTGAACAATAGCTTTCGTCTACACGACCGTTAACGCCCTCGGACAACGGCGCCAGCGTAAGCATAGAGATCCAAATAAAACGAGAAAACTCAAGAAAAGAGAGGAAATGGGACTTTGCTTTCAGGCAGACAACAGAAAGTTTGACAAGATGCATTTATCAGTAGCTACTAACGTCAACACAACGTTAAAAAGATCCCTAACACAATAGTCACTGATAAATCTAATAAAGTACATGTAAAATCAAATCAAAACAGTATAAACTTACTTCCGGTTAATTCCAACGGGTCATCTAAAATCACCTCTTAAACTATTTTCTTTATACACTGTTTCTAATGAAAAGATATAAATTTTTAGTTTTAAAATTGCGTGTTGAATACAACAAAATTAGTAAAATATTAAGGGTAGTACTTTAGCTTAAAAGCGAAATGAATAAAGTCGATGTTAAATAAAGAATTGATTTATAAAGGGTAACACATGTTTGCTGACTTATTCATAGATGATGGCTTTTGAAAGTCAGTGAAGTACAACACAACACTCTACCCGAAATTATCATATGCATATAAAATATTAAAATATAATAAAACATGGGACAGGACAGTGTAGACCCAGACCAGACTGCTCCTAATAGAGCAGTCTGATCAGTGTCTACACTGCTGCTTTCCATTCTGACACCAATTTACGATATTTAATTAATATTTAACCAAATTTGGTTGAAGTTAAGATACTACAAATAATAATTTAAGGTGTCCGATGTTTAGGATAAGGGCAACTGCGACTTATTCGGGTAAAACTATTCTCGAGAGAAAAAGAAACGCATCCCTTATTCAATAGAAAATACATGGGATACTATTTAAAGGTATAGATAATTGGTCTACTAGTTGGCCAGGAAAAGTATTTATTCAAATTTTTTTTCTTATTATTTTAACGATATTTTCTTTTCTTTTATCATTTTCCCAGCAAGCAAATAAATAAATAAATAATAACAATAAAAAAGGAAAATACATTGAATAGAAAATATTTATTTATTTTGTCTGCTTACTTCAAAACCAGACAATATGTAGAGAAATCATACAACATTGTTCCAGTGAGCACAGACTGTTATTTTCGTTCAAAATCTACAGAGAGCATGGTTGGAACCACACGTGTAGCTATAGTGAAAAAGGTACAGTTTGGCATGATTGCGTAAACTGCTTGCGCTTCTACACAAGATGATCAGTATATGGTGAGCAAAATACACAATAAACAAACTTCAAACCTAGGTTTGAGCTTCTAACCAATATAGGTTTCAAATCTTTAAACCTAGACTTTAACTTTGTCAAACCAAGTATTGAAAAAATGCATGTACTTCCTAAACTTAGTTTTGAAACCAAGGTTAATGTTTAATTTTTAAACCTAGGTTGAAGTTTAGTTTTCAAACCTAGGTTGAGGTTTAAGTTTTTAAACCTAGGTTGAAGTAAAGTTCTTAGAAACCTAGGTTGGAGTTTAAGTTTTTAAACCTAGGTTGAAGTGTAAGTTTTTATTTGTCTGTCTCGTTTCTCGAGGCCCAGGGGCTGAGGTGGATCGGTAGGGGAGCCTGATGCATACGCGTCTTTTACCTGATATCTGCAAATACTCTGTCTCGCGGAATGCGTCAGTAAGTGTGGCTCGGAGAGGGCCGCTTGTTGACTGCCGAGACCTGTCCATCAGCTTTTCTTTCAAACTTTTGTGCTTTAACGACACTGAAGAAGTTAATTTCAGACGCGCGTTTGTCGCACTAAAGTCGGTATAGTTATATTTATATTTTTAAAACTAGGTTGAACTGTATGTTTTTAAAACTAAGTTGATATTTAAATTTTTTAATCCTAGGTTGAATTGAGGCTTTTTAACTTTGGTTGGAAGTGGAGTTTTTTTAAACCTAGGTTGAAGTTTCTTTTAAACCTAAGTTTGAAGACTAATTGTGCAGTTGGCTTGCTATATCAGTCTGCGCAGATTAGTTCAAACAGTATTTTATTCAACGTATAAACATACACAATCAAATCATACAAGAATAATATGAAAGGATTCGATAACAAGCTAACTAGCTTATAAACATTGTCTGATGGCAGTCTGTGCAGATAGTTCATGAGACAAGATAATTCTCTGATCAGACTGCGAAGATATGCAGCCACATCTGTGACATTGCTCCCCGCACATACTGCAAGATCCTTGGCTTGAAACCCCATGCACTGGCACATGCAAACATGTTAAGAACAGTTTCCGAAACTATGCTATTCTTACTTCCTTCCCTTGTCCCACAATGATGCCTATAACGTTACAATTAACCTTAACGTGCCGTAAAAAAACAGATGACAAAATTTACGTCTGCCAAATGTCAGGCAAATGTTTTGTCGTAGCCATATCCTTCTCAGAATTCAAGGACCAGAGAGCAAACAGTGTAGATCCAGATAAGCCGTCTCATTATGACCCGCCTCATGTGTATCTACACAGTTTGATCTATTTTTGTTTCTGACGCTTTACGCGTCATACCGTATTACTCCTATTAAACACCTCGGAGGTGTTACATTTTGGGGAAAGGGAGGGGGGCGTTATTTAGAGCTGAGAGTACAGTAAATCAGCCACTGCAGAATACCTCTAATATACAGTATCATTGTGAATGGGTGTACTTGCCAGGGAAGCTACTTTACTATTTTTGCCTCCCTTTTCAGTAGGGTCAACTCGTAAAGGAAAGAATTTGCTCCTCTAGGAGCAAATTCTTTCCTTAAAGAGTAGACCCCAAGTCAAAGAGCTACCTTATCCAGAGAATTCATGTAAGTTAATGTCACATTTTTTCGGAAAAGAGACAGGGGCATTTATTAAATCAGTGGCGTTTATTAGAATTAATACGGTATTTTCATTTCTGACGTTCCAATGTCAAGCGGCTAAAAGGCATGGTGCAGAAGGTTGTGGGATTTCAATCCCCAATAGGCCAGCCAGGGACTGAAGACCTCGGGTAAATGGGTAGTTTTCGAATCCGAGAACCTTAAAGGCAGCTAAAGGGGAGGAATGAGCTTCATTTTTCACTTGAAATGCTCATGGTAAAGTGGCCCACTAACAACTACGCCCCAAAACCCCTTCCCCCAACACCCCTATGTCCTCAAGGCTATGGGAAAATTTTGCCATTTTCTGACTGGTCAGGCCCATAATGATGAACTCATATCTGTTTTTTTATCATTGTTATTATTTTTTTCGTTCTCATGTGTGTACTCATAACTCTTGTTGAGCATTTCTATCCCAGCAGGCACACGTTGAATAAACATTGAATCAAGGTTGATTCATGACGCTTTCAATGTTGAAACAACGTTGTGGGTCCAATGGGCTATCTTCAGTATAGCTGATGGCGGCAATGAATTACCTCCCAGTTAATCATAGTGTAGAATATATTTTCTGGTTCGAACATTGGGCTTATTCCAAAATTAGAGTCA
Organism: Ctena decussata; assembly: GCA_963989385.1. Classification (NCBI taxonomy): domain Eukaryota; kingdom Metazoa; phylum Mollusca; class Bivalvia; order Lucinida; family Lucinidae; genus Ctena; species Ctena decussata. The sequence continues at coordinate 79,474,287 of OZ022509.1, forward strand.
ATTAGTGGTTCGAATGGAAAAAAAATCTGCACCGTTTTTTTTTCTTCTTTTTCTTCTTCTTTGCCTCTTCTGGTCCTCGACTGGTTCCACATTTTCCATGGCTCAGTTAATTAACCATAAATACCAAATATCATATCTTAGACTTGAATGGTTTCTGAGAAATCCACTGTTTAAGCATTTTCCAGTGCATCAAAATTGACCTTGCCATAAATTAGGTCACAGTCAATGCATAGTCCTGATTTGTATAAATTATGATGGGCCCAAGTTCAAAATGCTACATACCAAGTTTCAAGGTCATAGGCCTTTTGGTTCTGGAGAAAAAGATTTTTGAATGGGTTTTTACCATATACGGACATGGCGGCCATCTTGGTTATTTGACCCAGATCCAGGAACCAACTTTCGTTCCCCCATCCCACTAAGACTCCATATGAAATTTGGTTTCAATCGACAAAGAGGTTTTAGAGGAGAAGATGTTTGAAAATCTTGACAACAGATGGATAGACAGAATGACCTTGACCTTGAGTGACATGATATCTTCATCTGGTCATTTAGTTAACCATATATGCCAAATAATGTACCTTAGACTTGAATAGTTTCTGAAAAATCCACTGTTTAAGCATTTTCCCATATAAAAGCCTAACATAAAGTTGACAGTGTCATAAATTAGGTCAAGGTAAATGCATGGTAATCATTTGTATAAACTATGATGGCCCGAGTGCCCAATACTACATACCTAGTTTCAAGGTCATAGGCCTTTTGGTTCTGAAGAAGAAGAGTTTTGAAGGGTTTTTACCATATATGGGCGTGGCGGCCATCTTGGTCATGTGACCCGGATACCCGGAACAAACTTTCGTTCCCCCAACCTAGGTAGGCTCCATAATTATGAAATATGGCTTCAATCGGTCCAGTGGCTTCAGAGGAGATGTTTGAAAATGTTGACGACGGACGGACGGCAGACGGGACGGACGGATGCCTGGCTATACTATAAGCTCACCGATGGGCCTAAAGTCTCAGGTGAGCTAAAGCAAAGTGCAGTGGACCACAAAACATAAAGCTGATAGAAGACTTCTCAAGGAACGTTTCTCTAAAAGTTTTGTCAACATATCAGCAATGGCTTGGCAGAAAATGCCATTTTTCAATTTTCCACATTATAAGTAAATGCAACTCTAAGTTGCCATAGCAACCAAACGAAAGAGCCGATTTTCATAAAAAACACAAACTTTAAACTCAAGAATTTATTAGGGAGATACTTACTTGGCTACAAGCATTCAACATCCAATGTCATCTATCTGAGAAAATTATCCTATTTGGCTTTGAAAATGAACAGAAAATGTCTAGAATTATATTAATGTTTTTACTGCTATATGCAAAATATTACATTTAATGTACGCGGTGTAATAAACAATCCTTTTTGCTTGAGGTATTTAAGAAAAAACTTTTATTCACGTATAAAATACATAGAGATATAGCCTTTTCTAAGAATGAAATTGAAAAATTTTGTGAAGAATGGAGCGTATATGAGAATTTGCTAAATAATATCCAATATTAAATAGTAATAGAAATGCATAAGAAAATAATGCATCGAAAATGTAAGAGATTAAACTAGCAAAACAAAAACAAGGAGAGAAAAAAAAAGATAAATTAAGAGAACATAAGGGAAGTGATATAATGTTCTTAATCTAATCACAAGCAAACAATGGAACCATTCCAACCAGCACAATCTGACCATACTGTATGCTAGGCCTTTTCGAAATAGCCAACTAAAAATGTTTATAGGGCATGTATGGTAATGAGTTGATTGTGTACGGTATATGAAATTACAAATAAAATAAGGATAAGAAATAAATAAATACATGCAATTGAAACATGTTATAGGCTGGGCAATTATTTTGCCATTTCTCCCTTGCCCTCCCCCCACCCCCTTTTTTTACCCCCACCCCCTTGTGTATCCAGGTCCAAAGAAAAATTGACGAGTGTCAATCACTGGCAGCGATAGACATTTTGTTTTACATTCATAGCATCTATCATGTCATTTGATTTGGCAAATACTTATTTATCTGAGTTTTAAGAAATAGGGTTCCTTACGGCAAGTGTGAAGAGGAAGACTCTGACTAGACGAGCATCTTCATATGAGCCGCGACACGTGAAAACCAACAATGTGGTTGTGCGCCCAGTGCAGACTCAGATCAGCCTAGGCATCCCCTCAGTCCGCTCAGACTCTCTGCTAAGCGCTTAAAGGGTAGCTAAGGGTCTAAGCTACCTCCATGCGGACAGCGAAGACTCTGATCAGACTGGGCGGGTGCCCAGGCTGATCTGAGTCTGCGCTGGGCGCACAACCACATTGTTGGTTTTGTCGCGTCGCGGCTCATATTATGCTCAGATTTCCCTGTTCTCGCAATAGTTCTTCCATCTTATGGGATTTTGGTAGAAAGGGGAAGAAGACTTGTCAGGCTGCATAGAAGTGCAGGTTGATTAAGGTATATGGGTACACCTCCATATCTTTTGCCATTTTTACAAAAGGGAACAACTTTGGTGACTTCCTGTATGCCTTCCTGGCTGACAAAAACTTTCTAAAATCGAATCTGCTCATAATGGAAGGAATCTGCTCCTTGAGCAAATTATTTCCTAGAGAACAAATTCCTTCCATTGCAAGCACATCCCTATTGAGCTGGGAGGCAAAAATGAAACTGGAAGAGTTTGTTCCCCTGAAAATATACCCAAACTTGGTTCAAACCCATCCATCCATTCAGGAGATATGGTGCAGACAAGGCATTTTTCAACACTCTTTGGCCTCATGTGACCTTGAAAATGGGGTCAAGGTCACCAAAATCTAACCAGTTCTTTGCCATCTCCCAGTGATATATATGTGCCAATTTGGTAAAAATCCATCCATCCATTCAGGAGATATGGTGCAGACAAGGCATTTTTCAACACTCTTTGACCTCCTGTGACCTTAAAAATGGGGTCAAGGTCACCAATCATTTCTTTACCATCTCCCAGTGATATATCTGTGCCAGTTTTGTAAAACTCAATCCATCCGTTCAGAAGATATGGTGCAGACAAGGTATTTTTCAACACTCTTTGACCTCCTGTAACCTTAAAAATGGGGTCAAGGTCACCAAAATATAATCACTTCTTTGCCATCTCCCAGTCATATATCTGTGCCAGTTTGGTAAAAATCCATCGATTCCTTCAGGAGATATGGTGCAGACAAGATATTTTTCATTATTCTTTGAGCTCCACTGACCTTGAAAATGGGGTCAAGGTCACCAAAATCTAATCATTCCCCCCCCACCCAGTGATGTATGTGTGCAAGTTTGGTCAAAATCCATGCTTCCCTTCAAGAGATAGAACAGACAAGAAGCTACACCGACGCCGACAGGATCCACACCAAAAACAATATGTACCCCCCCCCACCCAACACATGGTAGGGGGGGGACATAATTACCAAAAGTCTTGTTTGTTTCACATGCTATGTGGAATCCTATGTCAGATCCCAAAATTATGGTTTTTGTCAAGATTATAAATGTTTATGCTTAGAAATGTGAACAATAAAGATGTAAAAAAAACCAAAAAACAAAGGACCAACGGTCCTGTAGCTCACCTGACATCTTCTGTCAACAGACACAACTTGTCATTTCACTCATTTGTTACAAATTTGAAACCAGTAGCTTAAAATGTGTGCATATCTTAATTTTAAAATCTCAGTGACCTTGAGCAAAGTTAAAAAAAATGACATTGACCTTTGATGACCTGATGTCATCATGTATGCATATAGTTAACCATATTTTCCAATAATTATATCTACGCTTAAAATGTTTCCATGAAATCAACTGTTTAAGCATTTTCCCATATAAAAGCATAACATACCAAAGTTGACCTTGCCATAAATTAGGTCAAGGTCAATACACCGTCATGATTGGTACAAATTATGATGGGCCTGAGTCCTCAATGCTACATACCATGCCACGACGTCACTGGGCCTTAAGTTCTGGAGAAGAAGATTTTTAAAGGAGTTTTACCATATATGGGCATGGTGTCCGTCTTGGTCATGTGACCATGACCAGGTTAACAAACTTTGGTTCTTTTGACCCAGTGACGCTCCATATGAAGTATGGCTTCAAACAGCCCAGTGGCTTCAGACAAGTTGATTGAAAATGTTGACAGGCGACAGAATCACAGTGACCTTGAACAAGGTCAAAGAATTACCTTGACCTTTAACAACATAATATTTTCATAGGCTTATTTAGTTAACCATAAATACCAGATATCATATCTTAGACTTGAATGGTTTCTGAGAAATCCCGTGGTTAAGCATTTTACCATGCATCAAAATTGACCTTCCCATAAATTAGGTCACAGTCAATGCACAGTCCTGATTTGTATAAATTATGATAGGCCCGAGTTCTAAATGCTACATACCAAGTTTCAAGGTCATAACCCTTCAGAACCAGAGGACCAGTGGTCCTGTAGCTCACCTGACACTTGGTCCTAGTATATATTTTAATGCTTTTATACATGTATATAGCCCCAGGGCAGGAGCAGATCTGCCACCCCCTGAACTAATGTTGAGTCCCAGTGCTATATACCAAGCCACAAGGTCACTGAGCCTTTGGTTCTGTACAAAGATTTCTGAAGGGTTTTAATCATATATGGGCGTGGCGGCCACCTTGTTCATGTGACCATGACCATCGGAACAAACTTTGATTCCTTTGCCCCAGTATTAAAGCTACATATGAAACACAGTAATCATTTGTATAAAGTATGATGGGCCCGAGTGCCCAATGCTACATACCCAGTTCCAAGGTCATAGGCCTTTCAGTTCTTGAGAAAAAGACTTTTGAAGAGTTTTTACCATATATGGGCATGGTGGCCATCTGAGTCATGTGACCATGTGACCATCTGAACAAACTTTGGTTCCTTTAAGCCGATGAAGCTCAATATGAAATACGGCTTCAATCTACCCCCGTGGCCACTGAGCAGAAGATGTTTGAAAATGTTGACGGGTGAGAGAATCTCAGTGACCTTGTATAAAGGTCAAAGAATGACCTTGATCTTTAGCGACATAATATCTTCATCTGGTCATCTAGTCAACCCTATATACCAAATACTGTACCTTAGACGTAAATGTTTTCTGAAAAATCCAGTGGCTATCTTGGTCATGTGATCCAGACTTCAGGCACAAACTTTCGTTCCCCCATCCCACTGAGAGTCCATATGAAATTTGGCTTCAATCGGCTCAGTGGTTTCAGAGGAGAAGATGTTTAAAAGTCTTGACGATGGTGTTACGAAATGGATCCGATCGTCGACTATGTCGTCGTAATTATTTTAATCCTTTCAATCAGTAGGGCTACAGTTTTTAGGGCAACTTTGGTAATAAACATTTACGGAAATTGTGGCTACGTTATGCATGGGTTGTTTGTGAATACCTCTCGTGGACAGCGTATTGCATGATTTTAAGGTGAATACCTGCACGAGTCTTTTGATTGTGGACAGCGTGTTGCATGATTTTAATGTGAGTACCTGCACGCTTATATTCGAGTCCCATGATTTAAATGTGAGACGCATACTATTTATACGCCTATCTTTTATTGAAAAGTTAGACGTGGCTGTTTAATTCTTATACTGAGGATGTTATATTGTTGTGTGCCCAGATTCTGAGTTTAGACCAGAACGGTAAGATTTTATTATATTTATTTAGAATAGTTTGGCTAAGAATGAAAAATGTGACTTCTGATTGATATGGTATGATTATATGTGTCGACTGCTTTTGATTTTGTTGACAGTGATCAGGCTGTGCATATGTCGACCAATTTTGTTTATACTGACCATGCTGCGCATGGTATTTGTATATTAGGAAGTTTTGTAAATTACAGAAATAGTTTATATCACTGATGTTGGTTGCAATGGTGTGCGTCTATTTGACGTCCAGTGACGTCAATTGCATTCATGTTATTCATATGAAGTCAGTTGCATTCATGTTATTGCGACGTCAGCACTTTTTATATTAGTTTCACGTATACGTGGCCTATAGATTGATTTGTAATGGAACTACTTTATATACTCGTGACGTCAATTGACGCCATAGCATGCACCGCATTAAGGGTTTTTTCCATAAGTTATAATGGTAACATTTGGTCGTCATGCGTTTGATTTGCCTTCACTAGATGACGTCATATGGTATAACATCATTGGCGTCATGATGTCAGATCAAACGTTATGATCCCAAATGTTTTAGAAACGCTTATTCAGTTATTATATTCTATGGCAGATGGTATTACGCTTAATTTAAGGAAATGAATTAATACATATGCGAGTTAGATTTGGGTCAATCAATTTAATGTAAATAGGTCATTGTCTAGATTATTCATGTTTTATGTGGGATATGTCATGGTAATGCCTGTTGACGTCAGTATACTTCTTGACAATATTTGGCGTCAGATCCTTCGACGCACATGCGTGGTAGGATCTACGTTTCTTCATTGGCGGAAGTGGTAAGCACAATTTTGGCTTTACATCGTGAGCGCGAGTCGTGTCTAGTGACACGGCTGGCGTGTGCACGTTATGCTCGGCATTCGCCGAGGGCGTTGTATGGTATTTCCAAGACAGGCCCAAGTCTTACGTATTATTATTATGTAGTTACAATGTATTAAGTGTAAGTTCGTTATTTTTAGGCACATCAAGTCCGGCAGTCAGCTGTTAGGGCTTAGAGCCACGTCTCACCTGGAGATTCGATATGTCTCCAGGTTAATACCAACCCGGGTAGAGGCAGTTACAACGCCGTTTGTGCATGGTTCCTAAGCAGAGGCGGGAAGCACAAAATGTAGGCGGAAGTGGTTAGCACAGTTTTGCCAGATTCTGTGATAAGATCTGAAGATCACATCAAGTGTGGGACAGTGTTCGTCCACTAAGGTGTATTAATATAAAAAAAAGACTGGTCCCTGGTACGATCCAGGGAGCGACCAGTATATAATCGTGCACGTGTTAATATAAGTTGGTGTTCCTCATGATATATGGACTGGCCCATGACATGATCCAGGGAACGACGAATTGAAGTCTACCAACATAAGGCCTTGTTTTTTTGTATGAGCTTAAACTAACGTTTTTTTGTTCTTTGTGTTTTCCTTTAGTTCATGGCGCTGAGCCGAGTACGGTGTTGACGTCAGACAGTAATCTATTTGCGCATTGCACGCAAATCGATTACAGATTTGAAACAAACACCTTACTTGGGCCAGCGACATGAACTAATATGTGTTGTATATTATTGTAATTGTGACAGTTGTAAATTGTATTGTTGTATGTAGAATTTACATTATATATAAACTTCAAAACTTCTAACGTTGTTAGAGTTTCCTTGTTAGTGTAATACACTGGTAGATAACCCTTTAACCGGAAGTCACCCTCCGCCGTCCTGGCGACGCATAAGGCTCTACACCCGTGTCGACCGAGTGTAAAACCTTCTGCGTAACAGATGGATGAATGGACAGAATGACATTGACCTTAAGGACATAATTCCTTCATCTGTTCATTTAGTTGACCATGTATACCAAGTATTGTACTTAAACAGTTTCTAAGAAATCCACACTTTAAGCATTTTCCCATATAAAGCCTAACATACCACAGTTGACCATGCCATAAATTAGGTCCAGGTCAACACAAGGTCATCATTTGTATAAACTATGATGGGCCGGAATGCCCGACGCTACATACCAAGTTTCAAGGTCATAGGACTTTTGGTTCTAGAGAAGAAGATTTTTGAAGGGTTTTTACCATATATGGGCATGGTGGCCATCCTGGTTATGTGACCCAGACCCCAGGCACAAACTTTCGTTACCCCCTCCCACTGAGACTCCATTTGAAATTTGGCTTCAATCGACTCAGTGGTTTCAGAGGAGAAGATGTTTGAAAATTTTGACGACGGATGGACGGACCGAATGGCCATGACCTTTAGTGACATAATATCTTCATTTGTTCTTTTAATTGACCATGAATACCAAGTATTGTACCTTAGACTTAAAAAGGTTCTGAGAAATCCGCTCTTTAAACGTTTTCCCATATAAAAGCCTAACATACCAAAGTGGACCATGTTATAAATTAGGTCAAGGTCATCACATGGTCATAATTTGTATAAAGTATGATGGGCCCGCATGCCCAATGCTACATACCAAGTTTCAAGGTCATAGGCCTTTTGGCTCTGGAGAAGAAGATTTTTGAAGGGTTTTTACCCTTTATGGACATGGCAGCCATCTTGGTCATGTGACCCAGACCCCAGGCACAAACTTTTGTTCCCCCATCCCACTGAGACTCCATATGAAATTTGGCTTCAATCGGCTCAGTGGTTTCAGAGGAGATGTTTGAAAATTTTGACAACAGATGGACGGCCGGAATGACCTTGACCTTTAGTGACATAATATCTTCATTTGCGACATAATATCTTCATTTGTTCATTTAGTCGACCATGTCGACCAAGTATTGTACCTTAGACTTAAATAGTTTCTGAGAAATCCACTGTTTAAGCGTTTTCCCATATAAAAGCCTAACTTACCAAAGTTGGCCATGTCATAGATTAGGTCAAGGTCAACATAAGGTCATCATTTGTAAAAACTATGATGGGCCGGAATGCCTGGTGCTACACACCAAGTTTCAAGGTCATAGGCCTTTGGGTTCTGGAGAAGAAGATTTTTGAAGGGTTTTTACCATATATGGGCTTGGCGGCCATCTTTGTCATGTGACCCAGACCCCAGGTATAAACTTTAGAACCCACATCCCACTGAGACTCCATATGAAATTTTGGCTTCAATCGGCCAAATGGTTTCGTCAGAGAAGATATTTGAAAATCTTGATGTTGGATGGAGGGATCTAATGAAATGACCTTTAGTGACATAATATCTTCATTTGTTCATTTAGTTGACCATGTATACCAAGTATTGTACCTTAGACTTAAAGTTTCTGAGAAATCCATTGTTTAAGCATTTTCCCATATAAAAGCCTAACATACCAAAGTTGACCATGTCATAAATTAGGTCAAGGTCAATGCAAGGTTGTACAAAATATGATGGGCCCGCATACCCAATGCTACATACCAAGTTTCAAGGTCATAGGCCTTTTGGTTCTGGAGATTTTTGAAGGGTTTTTACCATATATGGGTGTGGCGGCCATCTTGGTCATGTGACCCAGATACCCCGAACAAACTTTCGTTCCCCAAACCCATGGAGGCTCCATATAAAATTTGGCTTTGGTCGGCCCAGCGGTTTTGGAGAAGAAGACCTTTGAAAATGGTGGACGGACGGACGACAGACGGACTACGGAGCATTGCCATACTTAAAGCTCAACTTTGAGCCTTGGGCTCAGATGAGCTAAAAACTGTTAAAAAAAAAGAACCAGAGGGCCAATGGCCCTATATCGCTCACCTGAGCACTGAGGTTATGTTGGAAAAACTAAGTTGCCACAGAACAAAACAACATGCACAACAGCAATAAAACACACCATTTATGTAGAGGATAATATCACAAACATTTATGCAAAAAATAAGCTTTATCCCCCCTTCATGGCTTCTGAGAAGAACACCTTTGGCAAAAAAAAAAAAAAAAAAAAAAAGAAATTTGGCCTTTCAGTTGCAATGGAACCAATCAAAATCAGGTCCTTGGGCAAAATTCATATGGCTGGTAGAGGACTACTCTAGGAACGTTTCTCTAAAGATTTTGTCAAAATATCTGCAGTATCTCATAAATAAATACCAAATGTCCAATTTCCCCAATGTAAGTCTATGGAAACTTTTAAGTTGCCATAGCAAAACCAGTTCACATGGGCAATGATAATATGAAAAATACTTTAGGTAGAGGCTGAATTAATATGTATGCAAAGTATCAGCTTCATCCTCCTCATGGCTTCACTTTTCCCATTATAAGTCAATGGAAATTGTAAGTTGCCATAGCAACCAAAGTTCCTATGGGGTTGGAAGAAAAAACAAAATTCGTATAGAGGCTTCTGTCATCAACATGTTTGCACAATATCAGCTTCATCCCCCCATATGGCTTCTGAGCAGAAGAATTTTTCATTTTTTCTTCTTTTTTTTCGAAAATTTACCCTATATTTTGCCATGGCAACCAATCAAATTCAGCGATATGGAGAAAATTCTTTAGAAACATAGAGGACTATTCAAGAAACATTTCTGTAGAAAGAAAATCTAAATAAATGCAGTGAGACAGCAAAAATTGCCAATTTCCATTTTCCCCATTATAAGTCAATGAAAACTCTTAGTTGCCATAGCAACCAAACTGCTGGAGTAATTGCCATGAAAAACAGTAATTCTTTAGAGGCTAGTACTAAGGTTCTTTGTGTAAAAATTGAGCTTTATTGGCCACACAGTTTCTGCGGAGATGATTTTTTTAATATTTTTCTATTTTTAACTATTTGGTTGCAATGGCAACCAGCCAAACTGCACAATTTGCATAAATTTAACAAGGCTGGTTAAACACTACTCAAGGTACATTTCTATGAAAGTTTTGTCAAAATATCTGCACCGACATAGCAATAAATGCAAATTTTCTACTTTGCCATTATAAGTCAATGGCAGCTTTAAGTTCCCATAGCAACCAAACCGCTAGAGCAATTGCCAAGAAAAACTACTTTTATAGAAGCCTGTACTAAGATCCTTTCTGTGAAGTTTGGGCTTTACTGGTTGCATAGTTTCTGAGGAGATGATTTTTGAATATTTTTTCTATTTTTAATCATTCTGTTGCCATGGCAACCAGCCAAATTGTGCAATTGACATAAATTTCATTTGGTTGATAGAGGACTACTCAAGGAACATTTCTGTAAAACTTTTGTTAAAATATCTGCACCGACATAGCAATAAATGCAAATTTCCTATTTTGCCATTATAAGTCAATGGCAACTTTAAGTTCCCATTGCAACCAAAATGCTAGAGCAATTGCCAAGAAAAACAGTACTTTTAAAGAATCCAGTACTAAGATCCTTTCTGTAAAGTTTGGGCTTTATTGGTTGCATAGTTTCTGAGGAGATGGTTTTTGAATATTTTTTTTATTTTTAATCATTCGGTTGCCATGGCAACCAGCCAAATTGTGCAATTGACATAAATTTCATGTGGCTGATAGAGGACTACTCAAGGAACATTTCTGTAAAAGTTTTGTCAAAATATCTGCACTGACATAGCAATAAATGTAAATTTTCTATTTTGCCATTATAAGTCAATAACAACTTCAAGTTCCCATAGCAACCAAACTGCTAAAGCAATTGCCAAGAAAAACATTACTTTTATAGAAGCCAGTACTAAGCTCCTTTCTGTGAAGTTTGGGCTTTATTAGTTGCATAGTTTCTGAGATGGTTTTTGAATATTTTTTCTATTTTTAATCATTCGGTTGCCATGGCAACCAGCCAAATTGTGCAATTGACATAAATTGCATGTGGTTGATAGAGGACTACTCAAGAAACATTTCTGTAAAAGTTTTGTCAAAATATCTGCAGTGACATAGTAATAAATGCAAATTTTAAATTTTTCCCATACAAGTCAATGGAAACTTTAAGTTGCCGTAGCAACCAAAGTTCTGAGGCGACTTGGATAAAAAACAGTATTATTAGTTCCCCCTGCCTATAGATGTAATATATGAAATTTGGTTACAATGGGCCTTGTAGTTTCAGAGGAGATGCCGTTTGAAAATGTTGACGGACGGACGGACGACGTAGGACGGATGCCTGCCTATCCTATAAGCTCACCTGTGAGCCTTCGGCTCAGGTGAGCCAAAAACAAAAGAATTGACCCCATATAAGAAGAGAATCTTTCATGGGGGAAGCAAACAGGAAGTCACAAAAGTTGTTTCTCTTTAAAGAAATACACAAAAACATGGAAGTCTTAATTCACCTTAAATGGGCCACTTCACACACAGGAATTCCATGGTAGACAGTCTCCCCTGACTGCGCCTCTAAAACCTGAAAGCTTCAAGCAAAGTTTAAGCCGCCGAATCACCGTAAAATTAATACCTACATGTATGTTTCTCTTCTGCCAGTTGCAAGCCAGAATATGGACGGATGGATGACTTGCGACTTTACGTCCTCTTCAACAATAGTTCAGTCACATCAGGACAATGGTAGAGTGATAATGATAGGCTGTGTGCAATGGAACCTCATTTAAATTTGGAAAGATTTCTGCCTCCAGCTGGGCTCGAACCCGGGACCACTAGATCAGTAGGCCAGGGCTTAACCCACTGAGCTACATGGGCTCCGATTCCTTTGGATTCCCATGTTCTATGCAAACAGTAAAGGCTCCATTCAGACTGCACGGATGTGCAGGCTGATCTGAGCCTTTGCTGTTTGCACATTGGTTAAGTGTCAAGTTTCCACATCATGGCCCATTTATCAAAGATAGCAAACACTTATGTGATGTGTATGCTGACCTGAGCATCTGCTTTTTGTACATGCATGAGTTCAGTGTCAGTTTTCAACATCATGGCCCATTAATCAAAGACAACAAACACTTAAGTGTTAAATATCCGAAGCTGTGTAGGCTGATCTGAGCCTTTGCTTTTTGTACATGGGTTAAGTGTCAATTTTCCGCATCATGGCCAATTTATCAAAGACAACAAACACTTCTGTGACACAAATCTAATTATTATTCAAATGAGTGCATACAAGAAAAGCAGTTACACAGAAAATAAATACACACAAAAACAAAGTTTGTTCATTTACAATGAAATTCTGAGATGAGAAAATAAAACATGCAAGTGAACAAAAAAAAAAAAATAATTAAAAAGAAAAAGAATTGAAAATAATTAAAAATACTATTATTACTATATATTTTGCAGAGTATCAAATGTCCGAGAGACCATCAAAATGATACTAACCAACAAATGGCATTTTTATACGTGTGTTTTATGGCCCTTTCAAGAGTATTTCACTTATACAGAACTTGTAAAGCAGAGATAGGCAATAGGCAAAAATCAGAGCTCCTGCCAAAAAAAAAAAAAAAGCCCTTCCACAAGAAGAATGTGGTTTTCACACTTGTGCTTGAACTTTGTTTGAACCCACAGCGGCCAGAAACCCAATGTTTAAGACTCAGTGCTCTTATCCACTAGGCCACTGAGGCCAATGATATATGATTGCAGATCACTGTTAGTAACTTGTACAGAGCTGCTATCCACTATGCCACTGAGGCCCATGATATATGATGCAGGTCACTGTTTAGTCAGCTGCACATTACTGCCTCATTATAGTGCTACACATAATAACAGTTGGGATATAATGCTATCCTGTCATGGCTCACATTAAGGTGTATGTTTACTCCCCAATGTTTTTTCTCCCATTTTTATGAAGGGAAGCAACTTATATGACATCCTGTTTGCTTCCATTGACAACCAAATGTTTCTGAAAAGGTGTCTAACTCTTAAAGGGAAGAATTTGCTCCAAGAGGAGCAAATTCTTTCCTTTAAGAGTAGACCCCCATTGAGAAGGGTGGCAAAAATGAAAATGGCAGAGTTGCTTCCCCTGAAAGCATAACAAGTCACCTTAAGACTAAACAACAAAAGAGTGCATAGCAATCGAGCATTTAATGCTAAGGGCATATTTAATGCTCAGGGCATTGCCTTAGCAAGTATGAAGTTTGGTCTCAATATAAAGCTATTTATTTTTGTAAGTCTTTTTATGGATTGGACACATAGCAAAAATAAATTGACTGTTCTTTACTGTAACTCATGGCCAGTGCCAACATTTGGACAATTGACCTTTTGCTACCCCTAAGTCAGAACATGCACCGACCAAACAAATAAGGCAAAATTCTTGAACAAACAAATGTACCAATGTTTTTGTGACAACAGAATATATTCTGACAACTTTAAAAGCTAAAGCAATAAGCACATTCGCCCAAGGTCAATAGCACTTATAGTGCTACTATTTATGACGGTACTTTAGTAATTTTGTTGAGTATATACCGCACCATCATAATTTCATACAAGTGGCAAAAAAATATCATTCTTTCTGAAAAATGGACGGATCCAATTAGTTCTACAGGCAAAAAGTTGTGATATGGCGTGTAAAAATGATTACTTCACTTTAGGGGTGAGGTTAATGCTGATTTCTTATTTTGTCATACAAACATAATTACATGTGAGTTAAGTATTTCATTTCCATCAACTTGTCCTCGCAGTTTTAACACATAAAGTGCCAATAATGAGAGTAAATTTCCATGCTGATCTGAGTCTGCGCTGGGTGCACAACCACACTGTTGGTTTTCTCGTGTTGCGACTCATATTATAGAAATGCACTTCCCAGCACCAAATTTCTCTTACAAGATTGGGTGTTTTGGGTCAATAAAAACCCTTGAAAGTCGCTAAATTTCATCAAAAAAAGCCAAATTTTGTTTATCTCCCGAAAAAAATCTGTTTGCCATAATCTGGTTGCAGACTTTGAATTATTTCCCTTGGTAATGTAGTAAAATGGATCAATTTAACTGGACTATGCCGGTCGCATTGAAAGGTTGGTTGGTTGGTTGATTTGATGCTTAACGTCCATGGTAAACAACTAAGGTCATGTCGGGACGGTCGCATTGAAAGGACAATGGCGCTCTGCCTAGCAGTCAAATCTGGGCTACAATGGTGCTGAAAGAGCTAAAGGAGAAATATGGCATTGATAGCACTTGTAGCTTCAACATTTGTCAGCAAAAGTACGAAATTACTATGCATGGACAGACAGACAAATGGCCAACAGGAGCCACTAACGTGGAGGGGTATAAAGAGTGTAACTTTGCTCCCAAATTGGGAATTCTAAACAAAAGTAAACAAAACACAACAAACAGAAATAGCGCAGCATAAAAATCAGCAATGAAACATATGAAAAAAATTTGTATACATCGGTATGAGTGTGAGTAAAAGTCTACAGATGCCCCAATGGGTGGTCTTTAATTTTTTCCCATGGACATTAAATGTTTTATTTAACACTAACGAAGAAATACGACAATTTAAAAGTAAAAAAAAACAATACATACCTTTGCAAATCAAAAATTGAAGCCGTAAGATGAAAGCTGTAAAACCAAAATTGAAGATTTTATTTTAAAACAAAGCGTTTTCTCAAATTTATTAAGAATCTGACAAAAACTGCACAAGAAGTTTTGATTATAATTCTTTTTTTTTTCTTTTTTTTTCTCTTTTTTTTTACAGGCTCAAGAAGACACTTTGTCTCATCTTATCTCACAAATATGCATAGCCTCTGTGAAAAGTTCAGAAGAAACAGGTGAAAACTGAAGGCAGAGCTGACAAACTCTGTAATGAACAAAATATAAGGCAAATCACTATTGTCCTCATCATCATTTCATGGTCTGGGGGTGGGGGTAGGAAATTTCAGGATAGGGTTGGGTATGGATTTATGAGTATATTCCAATGCATGCTTTAAGTCAGAAAACAACAAGACCTTAAATTAGCAACAAAAGTGATAAAGTTTGTAGACTGCCTCTTTTTGTATGACATACTTCAGCACACTAAACCTGATTTCCAACAATAAATTATGCAAACTAATGTTTTACATAGCAACATATACATGTATATACATAAAGTAAACCAGCACAGTATGGTGGCAACATAAGTAAGATTTTTACATATATAGAACAACAAAGAGTTCATGAATGCAGCAAATATATAAGCACATATATGGTGGTAATGCATCTTTGTTCTTTACTAGCACAGATAAAAAATAACATAAATTTCATGAAAAACAAGTAAACAATTTCTCAAAAACAAATATGACAGCATTAAGCAGAGACCTCTTGTGCAATCAGCAGAACTGAACCTAAGAAAAAAATTCACAACAACTCCTAGACAATGTTTGTTACTTCTCAATTCTAGATACATTGCAACTGAATTCAACAGCCACCACTGGGATTGTATAAAACTGGCTGTTTTAGGAAGGTGACCACTATCAGGGAGTCAAATATCATATATAGTAACGGTGTACCCTAAAAAGCTTAAATATTTGGACACCTAAAAACCGTTAATTTTCCATTTTGAACAAACGGAAAATTAATGGTTTTAGGTGTTCCAATACTTAAGCAATTTAGGGTACTTTGGAAACAGAAAAATACTATCTCCTACAGGGAAATGGCAGTTGTTAAGAGATGACCGTTAAATCTTAAAGCCCCAGTGACGCAATTAGCAAAATCTGCAAACAGCGTAGATCCTGATGAGGCGGCTCATAATGAGCCGCCTTATCTAGATCTACACTGTTTGCCCTTCAGTCTTTGAATTCTCAATATAACTAGAAGGTTGTCCAGGGACAACTGGTCGAGCCCGCTGTTTGCTATAGTGGCCTATAAGCATGTCAAGACTAAGTAACTGCTTCACCCTAGAAAGAAGCCAAACATCATCATGCTTAGCCAGCATTTTCTTCTGTTTTTTTTTTTTTTTTTTTTTCAAATTTTAACAAAGGAAAATAAGTAGTGATGACCCAGACAAGCTCAATTTATGACAATTACAATATCTGACCTTCAAGTGTGACCTTGACCTTGGACCTACCCAAACACGTATGTCACTTGACACTTCCACTCATCAAGAAGAACAATTGTGCCAAATTCTCTTTTGAAATCCATCCATAAATGTAGAAGTAATGGCTCGGACAAGCTCAATTTATGACCATTTTATCATTTGACCTTCAAGTGTGACCTTGACTTTGGACCTACTTGAACAAATGTTCCAAATGGCACTTCTACTCATCAAAGAAAACAATTGTGCCAAATTATTTTGAAATCCATCCGTAAATGTAGAAGTTATGGCTCGGACAAGCTCAATTTATGGCCATTTTATCATTTGACCTTCAAGTGTGACCTTGACCTTGGACCTACATGAACAAATGTTTCAAATGGCACTTCTACTCATCAAGGAGAACAATTGTGCCAAATTATTTTGAAATCCATCCGTAAATGTAGAAGTTATGGCTCGGACATGCTAAATTTATGGCCATTTTATCATTTGACCTTCAAGTGTGACCTTGACCTTGGACCTAGCTGAACAAATGTTTCAAATGGCACTTCTGCATATCAAGGAGAACAAATTTGCCAAATTATTTTGAAATCCATCCATAAATGTAGAAGTTATGGCCCGGACAAATCCGGACGCACGCACACACTGACTAACGCACGCACGCACGGACATACACCGAACTGACATTGTAACAACTATGTCTCGCTCATCGCAAGCGGGCTCGACAAAAAGTCATGGACAATGCATTTTTTAATTTTTGCAGATGTAAATTTTGTCGTCTGCTTTTTGGTACTGAAAGAGTTAATATAGGTTCCATGCTGTTCTGTTCTGGCCTCAATGACAAAGCCTTGCAAGAAGGTTCTGTGAAGCTATAATATATGATAATCTGTTTCCATTGAGAAATAAGAAAAAAGTGTCTCAGAATTATGCTGTGCACAAACTCTCAGTATTAATACGTGTATGGCAATCTTATTTCTTTTTATTCTTTTTTTTTTTTTTTTCATATTTTTTTTTCATTATTTACTTTTTTTGTTAATTTTTCTTCATTTTTTTTTTTACTTTTTTATATTTTTATTTCATTTTAATATTTTTTTTGTTTTGTTTATTATTAATATTTTTTTGGCATTTTTACTGTTATTATTTTTGCTCCATTTATCCATCATAGCTGGAACATAGCAAGGTAGCTATAACTGTCTTGATTTTCAAAAGTTTCATAGGGGAATGAGTATTATTCACTTACAGAATGCTTGGGTTTAAATGGTAAAATATTTGGTTAAAGATGTTGCAAATATGTCACTAGGAATGGTTTTACAAAATGCTGTATGCTAACATGTCCTATTTATCATAAATCTGGATAAAGGGAAGATGGTGGATGCAAACTGCTTTTCTTCTAGTTGATTGTCCAAAAACTTCATACATCGCCAAACTAATCGTAGAAAAACTTTTTCCTGAAAACTCTTTGTGTAACTGCAGATCTGCGTCACCAACAGCAGGTATTCTAAATTCTGGGCTCGGTTTTTCAAAATTAACAACTTTGATAGTTAATGATAAATTACATTTTCTAATGTGTTGTACACAAAAGGCACTGACAATTTTTGCAGATAAAACTGAAAAGTTTCTGCAATGCATTTTCTCACATTTTTCAGCAAAACATGTTAGCACACTTGCTTTTTTGGGGTACTAGAAGACCTAAGGATTCACTAACGATATCATCGTCCCAATTTAACTACAGCTGTTTACCGTGGACATCAAGCAACAACACAACAAGGACTTATGAATCCTTAAAGATGATGTCACTGCCGGGAGGTCTGGTTCCCAGCACTTTGCATATGCAACCTGTACATGCAAAGGTGTGATCAGTTCTCATTAAGATTGTTTCCAAGTCACTGACAGTGTAACAAATCATGACTACACCTCCTGCCACCGATCCTGTCCATGAATGATAATGTGGAAATTAATCCTTATATTTAAGCTAAAGACGCTTTTAACAACTGTGCTCTAATGGGTACAATTTGCCTCACCAAATTTTAAATTATCAGGAATTCTGTGACAAGCTACACTCTAGGAACACTAACATACCAAATTCTGTTGGAATGAATTGTGGGATTATACTGATATGTAACTATACATGTAGCTCTTCATACTTTCATCACACATTCATAAACAACTTAATGCCCCAACCAATGGTCTAAACCAGGGTTTCCTTACACCAAAGATGAACATTCTTCCATGTTGCTATAAAAGCCGGCTTGTACTGCAAGGCTATACAAGTGTATGATAACTTTACTCTGTGACACATATATAATACTCATGCATCTTCATATGTAAACATGATAGACACAGCTCAATAAAAAAGGGAGGCTTTCAGGGTAAGTACTGATTTTTGTTTTCCATACACATGGGGGTAATGCCAAGTCACTACCTGTGCTGTCAATCATGCTAAATCTAATACATTCATGCAAAAGTGGCTGTCAACCGAGACACCTGACAGCGTTTTCAACTCTGTCTGGTCATAAACACTAACATCATTTAACACCATTATTGGAATGAAGTCCACCAAATTCTCAGCCATTCTGGAAAGTAACTGATCTGTCAACAGCACAGGTAAGCCAAGTGGTATTACCCCCATGATAAACATATGCTTTGGCCTATCATTGCCACAGTTCTAAAGTGGCCATAACATGCTTTATTGAAAATTAAGATATATGAGCCTCGACACCACCAAACCAACAAAGTGGTTGTGCGCCCAGTGCAGACTAAGATCAGCCTGGGCATCCGCCCAGTCTGATCAGAGTCTTCGCTGTCTGATGAAGGTAGCTTAAACTCTAAGCTACCCTTTAAGCGCCTAGCAAAGAGTCTGATCAGACAGGGCGGATGCCCAGGCTGATCTGAGTCTGCGCTGGGCGCACAACCACCTTGTTGGTTTTCTCGAGTCACAATTCATATATCCTATAACCCTCTTGCAAGTTTTCTTATCTAGAGTACACTTCATAAAAGGGACTTGGTACACCTTCATGGTTTTCCACCATTTTGACAAAGGGGAACAACTTTCAAGTCTTTCTGTTTACTTCCCTGGAAAATGAAGCCCTTTTAGAAGTGGGTGTCTGTTCTTAATGGAACGACCACTCTGTTCCTAGAGCAAATTCTTTCCTTCAGAACTGACCCCACTTCAATGGGAGGAAAAGTCAAAATCACAGAGTTGCTTCCCTTAAAACAGAGCTCTAGATAAGCGGGAGTATTTGGTGATAATTAAAGATAATTTTTGTTAATTCTGCATAAAAACATATGTTGTGACCCCACATCTGAACCGTCTGGACGAGACGGTTCAGATGAGGGGTCACAACATATGGTTTCGATGAAAAATAAGAAAAATTATCCTTAATTATCATTAAATACTCCTTCTTATCAAGAGCTTTGTTGAAAATGTATCTTGTCACCTAAAGATGATAAAATTGATTGTAGTGATGCAACAATACCTTATGTATGACTTGATTTCTGATAGACTAGTTATAAACCTGACTATATGAATGACTAGTTATGATGACTGAAGAACTAGTATCAAAGCAAATTAATGGGACAGCATAGTTAAGCTATGATGCAATAATATGATGAATGGATGGATGACTTGGCGATTTTATGTCCTTTTCAACAATATTTCAGTATCAAGACAATGGCAAAGAAAGGAGAGGGATGAGCTCCGCTTTTCATATGCCATGCCCAAGAAAAAGTGAACTGCCTAACCCCACTGCTTCAAGCTACAAGAAACCTTAAACCTTTTCTAACCAAGACAATGGAAGGTGATAAAGAATCTGCGAAATGAAGCACTGTTAAGTTTCAGACAGAAGATTGCTTCTAGCAGGACTCAAACCACAACCCCGTGACTAGAGTTCCAGACAAGCAGGGGTAACAGGGATAATTCAGATATAATTATTCTTATTTCTCAATGAAAACATATGTTGAGACCCCTCATTAGGGTGAAAGTTCCAAAATATCAAAATCCTGAAATCAAGTTTATAATCCTGAAATGAGGAGTTTTCCTTTACTTTAAAGAGAAGGTTGGCCTCAAAAATCCTGAATTCAGGGATAATCTTGAAAACTATTACCCATGTTCTAATGAGGGCTCACAACGTATGTTTTTATGCAAAATTAAGGAAAATTATCTCTACATTATCCCTATTACCCCTTCTTATCTGGAGCACTGTATGACCCGAAGTCAGAAGTACAGATCACTCGGCAACTACAGCTATGATGCAAGAAATGAAACTAAACAGTATGTGCAAACATCATGAGACTGTTTTGGATAAGAGAACCCATTATAATCGAAAAAATATGGTATAAGCTAGCGTTCTTTCTGCATTAAGCTTCTTGAACAGTGAACAACAATGCTACGAATATGAACAAAGTTAATATGCATACCATAAAAATTATATATATTGGAGCAGACAGGCCTGAGCAGACTGGGTGGACCAAGATCAGACTGCTTCCATGGTTGGAAAATACAAACTGTTCAATTTTACTAGTTACTGTAATTATTTTAAAGCATATATGCACCAATTTTTAGTATTTTTATGGTAATTTAAAAGGTTTTACAGTTTGGTCATTATGAATTGTTTGAAAGCAGAGCCCTAGATAAGAGGGAGTATTTCGTGATAATTAGGGATATTTTTTTTTTTTAATTTTGGATAAAAACATATGTTGTGACTCCTCATCTGAACCGTCTCATCGAGACGGTTCAGATGAGGGGTCACAACATATGGTTTCAATGAGAAATAAAGAAAATTAGCCCTCAATAATCATCAAATACCCCTCTTATCTAGAGCTCTGTGAAAGGTGAACAATGACACAAGGATTATTGATGAACTTAATATACATAATAACAAAAAAAAAAACAATCTTATGGCCTGGCAGATGAGGTGTAACTTAAACAATTCTGCATTGAAATTTATCAATATAACATACAAGCACTTATTCAAATTTGATAAAAAGCTTATTACAGACGTATTAATGGTATAGGTCCAACACAGACTTATCTTACACAGATTGCATTTTTACACAAAGTTACATACATACATTGCATTTTTAGTGCAATATTGACAAAATTTCCACAGCTTGATTATATCCAAGCAGCTTTCGATTCATTCCAATTTTTTTATTTTCCATAAAACCATATATTGTGGGCACTCATTTGAACCCCCTTGCCACTGCAATAAGAGGCCAGAATGATTTCTTTCATTATTAAGAATAATCAGAGCTCTAGATAAGAGGGAGTAATTGATGATAATTAAGGATAATTTTTGTTATTTCTACATAAAAACATACATTGTGACCCCTCAGCTGAACAGTCTCGACGAGACGGTTCAGATGAGGGGTCACAAAATATGGTTTCAATGAGAAATAAAGAAAATTATCCCTCAATTATCATCAAATACCCCTCTTATCTACAGCTCTGAAAATCATCAAAAGTTTAGATTTTCTTCACCTCTTTATCAGTTGTTTCATGAGGAATCTATTTCCATTCACCATATAACTTTCATACGCAACATGTAAGCAATAACAACAATATTATTTGTCAATCATAACATAGCACTAATCATTAAATCATAAATTAGTAAACCAGGTTTATCATTATAGCACAAGATTTAGCACTAAAAAATAAAAATTTGAGCTTCTATTTTAATGGAGCCTACACATAAGCTGTAGTTTTGGGTGCAGATTTGAGTTTTCTCACTTCTCCAGAAACACAATAGTAAATCCTTGTTAGAATCAACTCCGCAAGACCTTTCCACTTCTAACGAGGTTTAATAATTATTTGTTCAAACGTAACAATCTTTAACGAGATGGTGAATTTTTGAACACACTGTATGTAAAGCCACTTCTTTTTCCCAAAAAATGAGAGGAGCTTTTGCATTCTCTTTTCTTCAGCAAAATATTAGCACACTGATTTTACATGTACAAGAAGACTCCCCAACTCCTCGACTAACGACTTTAAGCTAACAATGGGTTAAACAAGTGGGCCCAAATTTTGAAGCCCAAACCTTCAGCTTATATAGAGCTCCGGGGTTCAACATATAAATATCATTCAAGTCAAATCTTTGCATATCCCTGACTTATAAAAATAAAGCTATTTCTGTGGAAGTCCTTTCATTTCATCATTATAACACGTGTCATACGAGCACAACTTTCTGGAAAATTGCCATGAAAGCGGCAGACAGTCCTCCCGCAATCGGCAAAGTCACAAACCAGGCAAGAACTATATTTCGGAACAATTTCCAATCGACACCTTGACGAGACCGGAACCACCCCACAAATACTATAGATCCCACTTTACAGTGTGTTGTTGATATGGGAATTCCGATGTTCGATGCAAGAAGCACAGTTAATGCTGATCCTATCTCTATACAGAAGCCACTGAAATAAGGAACACAATAGAAAGTAAATAAAACGGTACTGTACTATTGCAGGAATCCCTATTGCAATACTATTACTATTGCAGTTACTATTGCAATGCAATTGCAATAGCTATTGGAGACTGCTCTCTTATCCAGAAATTTTGCTTTAATGTATAAAATCTGGTTTGTTCGAATAAGTTGGTCGCTAAAAAGCATTATTTATCATATGACGTCGCATCTGAGAGTGTAATAAAGCCATGCATTAAAAACGATAATCCACTAGTGGATTAAATATGCAAATTACGTCGTAACGTTATACGTTGACGTCCATAAAAACATCGCGTTTTCTAATGGCGAAATCGTGACGTTTTACTGCAAATTTTGCAAATAAAATGCGATGTTAGTATCATATGATAAATAGAATCTTGCATTCGTGTTCTTGTATTATTGAATTTATTAAACTCGTTGGGCAAAAACGATAAGATGCTCGGCAAAGCCTCGCATCTTATCTTTTTCCCCAACTGGTTTAATAAATTCAATAATACATGAGCACTCATGTAATATCCTCTATGTAATGACTCTAATTTCACAAAGTGCACAACATGACAACAAAATACAAGAAAATGTTACATTTTCCATTCTTTGGAATCCAATATAAGCTAAAACACATTAGTTCTTATTATTCTTTTAGTTAAAAACACTTCCTTCAAAAAAAAAGATGCATGTCTAGAATCTATTGAGACTATTGCGATATTGGAAACACTATTGCCGATAGTATTGACATTGCAGCTTTCCCTATCGATAGTGACTATTGCCAGTGTCACTATTGCGATATATCGATAGTGTGATGTATTGTTACTGTATGTATTCAGTTATTAGATGGGTTTTCCCCTTCCAAAACAATCTCACAGATCTAAATCCATCTTCGAAGAAGGATCTAGATCTTTGGCAGAGCTTTAGATAAGAGGGAGTATTTGGTGATAATTAGGGATAATTTTTCTTATTTCTCATTCAAACCGTATGTTGTGACCCCTCATCTGAACTGTCTCGAGGGATAATTTTCGCGAAATCGGCATAAAAACATATGTTGTGACCCCTCATCTGAACCGTCTCGACAAGACGGTTCAGATGAGGGGTCACAACATATGGTTTGAAGGAGAAATAAGAAAAATTATGCCTATTTAATTATCATCAAATACGCCCTCTTATCTAGAGCTCTGCTTTGGGACTGTTTTGGAAGGGAAAACCTCATCTTATAGCTGAATTACATGACTACTTTACATATTTTCAGTAATTTTGGAAGGACAAACTCCCATCTTGTAACGAAATGCGATAATTTTACAATAAAACTACGTAAGTAATACTGTAGGATATATAAATGGAGAATTACTATTCATAATTCTTGTTTTGTCACCCTAGATGAAAAAGACTCTCACCAATTCACATCATAATGAATATTATTTTTTATAGAATATGAACAAGAAGAGACAGCTGGCCTAACAGTGAATTGCCCATGACATAAAACTTCAATGCAAACACGAAGTGGAACACTGGAGCGAGAACAGAAATAAATGCAAAAGGTCATCCCTTACTTTGGTTCAGGTGCGCTCAAAAACATTAATGTTCCTAATAGCACCCTTAATCTTATTCAGAATAGTTTATCTGCAAACCAATGCATGAATGCAAACATTGGTCTGTTTCTCTGATTATCACACATGCTGCAAAGTACCTTGTCTTGTGGCCTAGCCCAGTCTTGGACTCTTGACTTACCTGGAAGGGGTTATCTTTGTAAGATCTTCTCCCATTGTTTTCATTACCCTTCTACCCCAGATCCACAATCCAGCTGAGATCCCTACACCCCCTAACAGGAGGATCCATATAGGGACCGGGGCCTTCTGAGCAGCACTGCCTGTTGTAGCTGTCACCCAGATTGCTACTAAAGGCCCTATGGCATTACTGAAATACATATAGTGGAGCATTATAGTAACACTACTCATCATATCACTACATGGATATAATGACATCATGTCAAAGTTCAAAATTGGACAAAACTATGATATAAAAGAAAGAGATTTAATGCTCACAAAAGGCACAGAGCTGTAAGTGAACAGCATAATAATATGCACCCGGAATATAGCAGCACTTCAGAATGAGAAACACACATTTCAATCAAGGGAGACTCTTGATGTAAATCATTACTACTTCTGCTAATGGCATTAGTTTAGAGTCATTTAGTAAAAATAACAAGAGGCCAAAATGGGCCTGATATCGCTCACCTGGCTTTTGTGCGATGGGACCATTCTGATACAAAATTGGTCCAATTCCAATGAGATTTTCTCATTTTCACATTTTGCTACTTTTAGTAACAGAGGCCAACTTGTCTGGTCTTTATATATTTACTTTTGAAACATCTCAATACAAGAATCATTTTGCCACAAATTTCATCAAAATCCATTCAGGGGTTACTGAGATGTTGTCAGTTTCATGTTTTGTGCTATTTTTAGTAACGGCAGATGGCGGCCATCTTGGAATGCCAAAATGCAAAAAATCGAAAAGCTTTCATGCAAGGATCATTTTGACACACAATTGGTCCAGCTCCATTGTAATTTTCTAATTTTCATATTTTGCTATTTTAAGTAACAGAGGCCAACTTGACGGGTCTATATTTGTTAATTTTTTAAAGGACTCAAAGCAAGAATCAGTTTGCCTCAAATTTTGTCTAAATCGATTCAGCGGTTAATGAAATATTGTCATTTTCATGTTTTGTGTTATTTTTAGTAACGGCAGATGGCAGCCATCTTGGAATGCCAAAATGCAAAAAATCGAAAAAGCTTAATGAAAGGACCATTCTGATTAGTCCAATTCCATTGAGATTTTCTACAACAGTGGCAAACATGACTGGTCTACAGTTAGTTATTTCTAAAACATCTCAATGTAGGAATCATTTTGACACAAATTTCATCAAAATCCATTCAACGGTTTCTGAGATATTGTCATTTTCATGTTTTGTGCTATTTTTAGTAATGGCAGATGGCGGCCATCTTGGAATGCCAAAATGCAAGAAATCGAAAAGGCTTAATGAAAGGATCATTCTGATAGAAAATTAGTCCCAATCCATTGAGATTTTCTAATTTTCACATTTTTCTATTTTTAGTAACAGTGGCCAATATGACTGATCTATAGTTAATTACTTTTGAAACATCTCAATGCAAGAATCATTTTGACACAAATTTCGTCGAAATCCATTCAGCGGTTACTGCGATATTGTCATTTTCATGTTATGTGCTATTTTTAGTAATGGCAGATCGCGGCCATCTTGGAATGCAAAATTGCAATTAAGAGAAATGGCTTCATGCAAGGAACGTTCTGACACAAAATTGGTCCAATTCCATTCAAGGGTTACTGAGTAATTGTCATTTGATGTTTGTGCTATTTTTAGTAACGGCAGATGGCGGCCATCTTGGAATGCCAAATTGCAATTAATCGAAACGGCTTCATGCAAGGAACATTCTGACACAAAATTGGTTCAATTCCATTCAAGGGTTCTTGAGTAATTGTCATTTTTATGTTTGTGCTATTTTTAGTAACGGCCCCCGTGGTGGCCATCTTGGATAGACAACTGGCATAAAATTGAAATAATTCCATTCAAGGACCATTTCTGACCAAATCTGACCAGAATTGATTGCGTTTTCTTGAGATAATGACATTTGAGCAAAATCGGTCTTGTAAGCACTAAGTAGGTCACTGTGACCTAATTCCACTATAGATTTTTTTTTCATTTTTATAATTTTGAATCCCAAGGTCCCATTCATGTTCCATGCAAACTTTCAACCAAATATACCAAACGGTTCTGGAGAAGATGTTGGTTTTGTTGTTTTTGCTATTTTTAGTAACAGCGGCCATCTTGGATTCTTGACTTGACCCAATTTTACAATTTTGAAACCCTGCAGTCTGGTCATGCTCCATGTGAAATTTTAGACCAATGGGTTCAGTGGTTTTACAGAAGAAGTTGTTTGAAGTTGTTTGAATAAGTCGTTTTTTGACAGTGGCATTCGAGTAAAATTACACTCGTAAACAGAAAGTAAGTCACTGTGACAAAACTCCGCTACAGATTTTTTTCATTTTTACAATTTTGAATACCAAGGTTTCACTGATGTTCCATGCTAAAATTCAGACAAATATACTCAGTGGTTCTGGAGAAGAAGTTGATTTTGTTGTTTTTGCTATTTTTAGTAACGGCCGCCATCTTGGATTTTCAACCTGACCCAATTTTACAATTCTGAGACCCTGGAGTCAGGTCATGCTCCATGTGAAATTTGAGAACCATGGGACCAGTAGTTTTACAGAAGAAGATGTTTGAATATTTGTTTTTAGGTGTTGACGGACATTTTGCGTGACGACGCACGAAGCACGCCGGACGCATTGGTATGACAATAGCTCACTATGGCCCTATGGGCCAGGTTAGCTAAAAATAATAGGCTTATCTTAGCCCTTGCTGTTCACATATGCCTCATCCAACCTTTTCTGCGTTCGGGCTCAAACACTTTACACTAAGTTTTGAGTTATCAAAATTCTTGTAGTTTTGCAATCATTATTCTAATGTCAGTATACAAAAGTCATACTTTTTTGCAGTAGATTTAGTTTAGAGAGAGCACATGCATGCCGTCACAAAGATCTGCTTGAAATAAAACTAGGAGAAATTTCCCATTTAGCAGTAAGTCACCTACCTGACATCATTTCCACCATGGGCAAAAGAGCCAAACACTGCTGTTAATACTTGGAGGAAGGAAAACAAATTCTGTGTCTCTGGCTGTTCAACAATATTTTCTCTTGCAAGCTTTAGCTTTTCCTGTAGCAAGTATAATACAAACATTAACCCATTTATGTCTAGTTGACCTTTTTTATATCAAGTTTAAAATGCCTGATCGACTGTTCCGTTATTGCACAGTAGTAAACCGGACCCCTGCTCTCTTTGAAATGTCTTCATTCTATCCAAAGCGTCTTTAACAGCTAGCCAATGGTATCATGACCAAACATATGCATTTAACATTAAAATGCATCCTTAGTAATGAACCTTTTTGGTTTCACAAAACTAAGAATTTGAAGACAATTCACTTATAGTGTTTTCACTTTTGTTCAGTAAATATCAAATATTACGTTGGGCAATCAACTACGTGAATTATCCGTGACATCGCTTATGTGAAACTTCGAGTGAATATGTGTTGCTGATGGGTGTTTATTTGATGTATGAATATCTTCAGCCCAGTATAGGTTCATCTAAAGAAATTGTCGAGGAGTGTAAATATTCTCCAGTAACTATCAAGGCAGATTGTACATATGCAGATGCATACGATTTATGGCTTGATTTCTGATGAAGTGTGCTTTATTATATAACAGAGCTCCAGATAAGAAGGGGTAATGGGGATCATTTGGAGATAATTTTTCTTATTTCTCAATGAAAACGTATCTTGTGACCCCTCATTAGAACCGTCTCGGCGAGACGGTTCTAATGAGCGGTCAAAAGATATGTTTTTATGGAGAAATATGCAAAATTATCCCGAAATTATCCCCGTTACCCCTTCTTATCTGGAGCTCTGTATATACCATTCTGTACCTGATTGAGCAGAACTAAATGAAGTGCAAAATATGGCTCAAGGAATGCTAGGCCTAAGCAGCTACGAAGCAGGAAAGGATATCTAGAGGTGTAGTGGTAATAAAGGCGTGTAACATCTTTCAAGCTGTTTTGCTTTTCTTAATTTTTTGGAAACTTTCCTAATTTAAAAAGTCCTGTCTATTTTCATAGAAGAGGGCCCAATATTGTTACCTATAACATGCTAATTAAGTTTTAGACCTCTTTGTAGTAATAAACATGAAGTAATGGAACACTTTACCTCATCATTCAAACTACATGTTTCAGAAGAATTGACACTACTAGTTGTTGTTATCGTTGTTCTACTGCTATCAGAGGAGTCGGGAGCCTGTAATTCTTCTTTCCCTTCTGTTAACAATGGTGTAGCCGAGCATGTGCTTATATTTCCTTTACTATGAGCCACTGCCGCTAAACTCTTATTGATATTCTTCTTACAAACCTGTATCAAGACAAAGTTTATGACTTAAAACAGAGCTCCAAATAAGAGGGGGTAGTCAGGATAATTTAAAAGATAATGTTTGGTATTTCTCAATGAAAACATATGTTGTGACCCCTCATTAGAACCGTCTCATCGAGACGGTTCTAATGATGGGTCACAAAATATGTTTTTGTGGAAAAATAGGAATAATTATCCCTAAATCATCACTGTTACCCCTTCTTATCAGGAGCACTGTGACTAGAATTCTGCATGAAGCAACATTCCAGATTACGGATTTAGATCATATAGAGGATCTTGCATGAGTGCTCATGTATTACTGAATTTCTTAAACAAGTTGAGGCAAAAGTTAAGATGCAAGGCTATGCCGAGTCTAAATATCAGTTTTCCCAGATGAGTTTAATAAATTCAATAATACAGGAGCATGATGCAAAGCATGATTCTACAAATATCATGTCACTCAAATCCCATTTTATCTGCAAATTTTGCACTGAAACATCATCATTTTGACATTAGATAACACAACGTTTTTATGGATGTCAACGCATAATGTTACAACATAATTTGCATATTTATCCACTAGTTGATTATTGTTTTTACTGCATGGCTTTATTACAGCCTCAGATGGGACTTTATATGATAAATTGTGTTTCTCTCCCTTAAACAAGTTGTTGCCCTTATCAAAACTCTCCTGGGGTGTTGATACTGACATCAAATTAATCTATTGAGATCTTCATAAGAATTACCTGATTCAGTAAGGTCATGATGGGTGAAAATTTTATATTGTGGAATTTGGTATTTCTGGCATAAGTTTTTTTCATTTCTTCAGAAAAATGTGTTGCGGTCTATCATCAAAATACTTGAAACATGTGAAAGAACAAGGTTTATGAATCATCGTAAAACACTATCAAAACTCTACCTGATTTGAAGCCCTGAAACCATTAAACTTTTAAAACGTAAACTACAGCAGAAATTTTATTGTAAACGTGAAAACTAGCTAGTTTTGTGTGCTCTGTTTTACATCATGTGAAAGTGTGATATGAAAAGCTTGTGCAGAGCTCTAGATAAGAGGAAGTATTAGGTGATAATTAGGGATAATTTTTGTTAATTCTGCATAAAAACATATGTTGTGAGCCCTCATCTGAACCGTCTCGAAGAGACGGTTCAGATGAGGGGTCACAACATATTATTACAATGAGAAATAAGAAGAATTATCCCTACATTATCACGAAATATTCCTTCATATCTAGAGCTCTGCTTGTGACAAGATTAGTCTTGGGGCTGAATAATGTTGTCCTACCTCATCAGAATCAACCTGTGAAGACAATTCTACTTAAATCGAATCAAAATAACGTAACGACCCTAAATATTCGGACAGACAAGTCTGGGCAAACATTGTAGACACAGATCAAACTGCTCGATCAGTGTCAACCATGTTTGCCATTCTCTTAGCGTCATTTAGATGCATAAAATTAGTGTGTGTAAAATCCACTTTCTAAGAATTTTCGAACAATAAATGTCCGATTTTTGGGTGTCCGAAATTTTAGGGTCATGACTGCATCCACATTTTCATGTTCGAAACTTACAGCTTTCCTATGTCATGCAGAGTTTTGTGTGGGACCTCATAAATGAATACAGAACAGAGCTCTAGATAAGAGAGAGTATTTGATGATAATTAACAGGGTTTTCCCGGACGCAAGATTGAGAGTCTCAGACCCCCAGAATGATGTCTGGGACTCCCAGAAAAAAACCTTATGCATCCACTGGGACTGCAAAAACAAAAACCCAAGTGTGAATTCAAGGTGATAAATTCTAATAAAAATTATGTTATTCTTGGCACAATACAAAGTAATGATTTTCAGAAGGAAGTATTTATAAAATTTATAAAATTCTGGTATTTGACTGGGACATTTATAAAACTTTCAGAGCACAGGACCCTTTACTTTATGCATTATACCATTGAAAAATTGGTGTGTGGGTCCCAAAAACTCCTTTATTATTCTGAACCGTCTCGAGGAGACGGTTCAGATGAGGGGTCACAACATATGTTTTTATGCAGAATCAACTAAAATTATCCCTAACTATCATCAAATACTCCCTCTTATCAAGAGAGCTCTGACAGAAACTACAAAAATTGCCTTTAAGGTGTATGGGTATACCTTTATGTTTTTCAGTCATTGTTCCAAAGAGGAAAGGCTTTTGAGACTTTCTGTTCAATTCCCTGGACAACTGAGCTCTTCCAAAATTGGGTGAACTCTTAAAAGAAAGGATCTGCTCTTCTAAGAGCAAGTTCTTTCCATTAATAATTGCGCCCAGTTGAAATGGAAGGCACAATGAAAATAACAGAGTTGCTTCCCCTGAAAAAGTACATTCACCTAAAAAACTTGCAATTAGTGGAATGATTAACAGAGCAGACTCTATCAGACTTGTATTACCGGGTCTATCTGTATCTACACCAGTTGCTATGGACTGTGTGTAGATTTTTATAACACTAATTTTGCTCACCTCTTTAACTGGCTTTTTAGGTGTACTGGTTTTTGTCACATGTACCTCAAAATCTGAAACAAGACAATGAGTTTTTTTTATTGATTGATTGATTTATTGTTTTACATCCACAGTAAAGAGCTATGGTCATGTCGGGACAGTCAGTTAACCTAACCACACTATTCCTGGGCAGGCTTAGACCTCCTAAGTGGTTAACCAGTGCTAAGTGCACATACTTTCACCAGTAACAAGACAATAAGTTAAGGCATTACAGATGAGATGTGCAAAACAAACACTTTCTGGTATCGTATTTATTAATTTATTAGTTCCAAAATTACCACAAATGTTAAATTCAGTTATGACATTGGGTTTTCCATATGAGAATATGGCATGGACAATTAATGGCTATTCTAATGCACTAACTAATATTACGTGACGTCTGATTGGATAACGTCAAAAATTTGTGACAGTATATTCTGCGATATACTGTCGCAAACCCGACGTCATTAAGTAATGTCGCTTCTCATTGGCTGACGTTTGGTTTTACGTTGCTGACTGCGCTTGAAATGGGTGCGAACTAGTACATTATGAGGGGTGAAAATGTAGAAAAGTGCATTAGAATGGGGATAACTGTATTGAAAATTGTCATTTGGGGAGGTAAATCATCGGTTTTATGGTCGCAAATTGCGTTTTACGGCTCCCCTGGCATGTCGCCGTAAAACGAAATTTCCAATTTCCGACCATAAAACCGACGATTTACCTCCCCAAATGACAATTTTCAAAACATTTATCCCCTAAGCCTAGCGCATCGTATATGACCGATCTAGAGTTTCAGGATTGTTTTCAAAGAGAAACCATGTCTCCTATTAACCAAAAAATATGGTAGAGCTATGCTTATTATAAAATTCAGAGCTCTAGATAAGAGGGAGTATTTGATGATAATTAAGGATAATTTTTTTTATTTTTCATTAAAACCATATGTTGTGACCCCTCATCTGAACCGTCTCGTCGAGACGGTTCAGATGAGGGGTCACAACATATCTTTGTATGCAGAATTAACAAAAATTATCCCTAATTATCACCAAATACTCCCTCTTATCTAGAGCTCTGAAATTGCAGTGAAACAGCATCATCATGAAAACTCAATTTATTGTAATGTGAATTCTGTGAAAAGAGACACAAGAAAGCAGACCCAATATACATAGGGTGCCCTATTACAGTTGTGCCTACTATGCTCTATTGTCCTAACACTTCCCCTAAGTATTTGAAAGGCGGAACTCGAGAACGTACCTGCCCTTCTACTGACAAAATTCACTGAAATACCTTTCATCCAGGTGCGTTATAATAACTTTATGGAGCAGACACAAAAAGGCATTTCTACTTCTGGGTACATTACAGATATTATAGATTTGTACAGTCAATCTGTAATACTATATTTTATCAATCTGATGAATAAAACAAAGATTCCCTACCAATATTTCCTTTCTCATCTGTCATAAATGTTGTTTCGGTCTTTACACATCCATTAGCACTTGTCTCCACCACTGAAAAAAGTAGACATATGGTTATAAAAGCTACTCTCTTAATATGTAATATATCAGCTAGAAAGAAGCATGTTACTACAATGGCTTATATCAGCTAGAAAGAAGCATGTTACTACAATGGCTTCTCTGTTTACATGTTTAAATGGCAGAGGTGTGTGCTAAAGATTTACAAAAATTGCATGTTGTTTAACAAAACTGGCACAAGTGGTTGATCAAACATGTTCAATTACCTTCAAGGTGTCAAGTCATTTTCCAGTCCATCAGAAAGTGACTAGTGTCTGACAGAGTCCTTCAAACAAGAATTCCACGGAATGCTATGTCGCACTTGCATTGCGTTTCCACAGTAGTAAAGACTATATAGTTAAAAGAACTTTATGAAAAATGGACAAAAATGCTAGGGTCAACACAATTTTGGATGTAAAATTTTACTAAGTAAGAAGAGCATGAAATATAGGCAAAGGGTAGGAATAACTGCAACATCCCTCGTGAACATTCTAAGAAGAAACTTTATGCCAGGTGTGATGACTACAGGTATCATACTTTCTGACGAAAGGACTAAAGCGCCAGGGCCGATATATATTTTGGGGTTTAAAATTTTGCGAAGTCAGCAGAGCATGAAATATATGTAAAGGGTAAATTAATTGCATCAGCCCTCAAGAACATTCTAAGAAGAAACTGGATGCCAGGTTTGATGATTCTAGGTATCAGAAATCGTGGGAAATGGACTTAACACTTGGGTGGACATAATTTTGAATATAAAAAGTCTGCAGAGCATGAAATATAGGTCAAGGTATAAATAAGAGCAATAGCCCTCGAAAACATTCTTAGAAGAAGCTTTATGCCAGGTTTGATGATTGTAGGTATCATAATTTGCGAGATATCTACTTAAACGCTAGGGTTGACGTAATTGTTGAGGGACGGTTTTACAAAGTCAGCAGAGCATAAAATAAAGGTGAAGGTATAAATATGAGCAACAGCCCTCAAGAACACTCTAAGAAGAAGCTTTATGCCAGGGTTGATGATTGTAGGTATCATAGTTTGCGAGAAATGGACTTAAGTGCTAGGGTCGACGCTAGGGTTGACGTAATTGTTGATGGCCTGTTTTACAAAGTCAGCAGAGCATAAAATACAGGGTAAGGGTAAAAATAAGAGCAACAGCCCTCAAGAACATCCTAAGAAGAAGCTTTATGCCAAGTTTGATGATTGTAGGTATCATACTTTGCGAGAAATGGACTTAAATGCTAGAGAGCCTAGGGTAGACGTAATTGTTGACGGACGGACGTACGGACGGACGGACGAACGGAATGACTGACGTACGGAAAAGTGAACTCCTATATCGCACCTTGATAAAGCAGGTGCGACAAAAATCAAATTCTGCATATTCAAAAGCAAACTCGGTTGTATTAGGCGAATAAAATTCCTGATGTTTGTTTTTTGTAGTCAGCTCACACATCAATTTAGACACCAGACTAAAGGCAAAGTATCTTTCTCTAGAAATGTGCTGTTGGCTAACCAACAGTTAGCGTGTTTCTCACAAAATGAACTGTAGATGGCTAGAAAGTGAGAAGTATTTCATAGTCCAACAAGTAAGCTAATTTTATATAGTTCTGTCTGAATATCTTAGTAAATATATCTGATAATTCAGAGCTCCACAGTTTTGAGGGTAATTCTGAGATCATTGTTCTCATTTCTCAGTGAGCAAGACGATTCTAATGAAGGGTCACTAGATCTGTTTTTATGAAAATGTAAAATTATCCCTAAACTACCCCTGTTACCCCTTCTTATCTGGAGCACTGGACTATATTCCAGATACTTACATGGTTTGCTGCGTTCTTTAATTCCTATATCTTCCTCCTCCATAAACTCTCTTACTCTATTACATTTCTCTGAAAAAAGATAAAATATATCTGACTAGTCTACATGTATTTTCTACTCTGTGTTGCCATAGTAGTCTATCTTAAACTTTATCTTATTACACTAGTCTTTGCTAATCAAACTCTTACTATATTACATTTCTCTGAAAAAAGATTATATATCTGACTAGTCTATGTTATACTCTGTGTTGTCATAGTAGTCTATCTTAAACTTTATCTTATTACACCAGTCTAGTGTTCCTTTTTCTCTGTATTTAACACACTTGTCTTGTCTATCTTATACTTTTGTATCTATCAGACAGACCAGTATATGTTGAGGAGTTGTAGTTTACTGTCCCAGTAAACAATATTTCAGTCATGTCGAGATGTTGCCTCTGAATTTGTAGGGCTTTTACTCGACCTGAGATAAATGACACCCAGGTCCTGTTACAGCTACTAGCAGCTCTGCCACAGAGGCATCAGGCAGCCCATCTATTTCATGGGCCTCAATGGATGAGGGCCAACAGACTAGTATATCTTTCAGATGGTAGCAGATGGTGTGGACCAGAATCGAAATGTTCGTAGAAGAGTAGTGTGGTCAAGAAGGGCAGTTGCCAGTTACTGGCGAAAGTATGTGCACTTAGTACTGCTTAACCGCTTAGGAGGTCTAAGCCTGCCCAGGAATAGTGTGGTTAGGTTAACTGACCGTCCCGACATGACCATAGATGTTTACCATGGACGTAAAGCAACAAATCAATCAATCGATCATTCACTCTCCCCCTATCTGATCACAGTCAGAGAGGTATGATGGTTTTAATAACTTACAAAGGAGTAAATTTTTACTAGTCCTCCAGCAAGAGGCACTAGTCCTGAAGAGCAGACAAGAGGATATTTCCAGACCTGTAAACCAGTCTACACAATAGTCCTTGACTTGTACATCATACTCTGTCTAAGTACAGCAGGTAGAGCTCAGCATTGCCTTTTGACTGAGAAATGATTCTTACCTGTAATTTTCCTCCGTTGCCATGGCACCACAACAAAGCGTACAATAATGGCAGCAATAATTGCCGGCTTTACAGTGAGAATAAATGTCCCATACAGAGGGATCTCGTTGAAGTGAAGCACTGAAATATACATATCAGAGTGCCACTAAAACACTACTCATTATAGCTCAAAATATACATATCCAAGGCCGAGTTGTTCAAAGCATCGTTAGCCTAACAAGCTCTTTGAGAGGTCATCTCGTCAAGTGTTTTATGACTATAAAACCAAATACACTGATATTTTTTGTTGCCAAAATGTGAGAAGCTTTTGCAATGCAAAAGCTTCTCACATTTTTTCAACAAAAAATGTTTGAGATATTTAGGTTTGAAATTTTAACAAAACGTTAACTTGCGATGTCGTTAGTTTTGAATAACCGGACCCAGAGTGTCACTTAAATACTACTCATTTTAACTCAAAAGTATTTAACACTAAATAAAAATCCAACCTACTGTCAAGCTAATGCAACAAACTGTCAAGAAAATGAAAATTTTCAAAAGAAGCACCATACGGAAATTTGAAGAGAACCAAATACAGTTAACTCTCAATATCTCGAAGTTGAAATTATTCTCGAGCTCCTCATATCTCCGGTCCCAGAAAATTTACTTTGATATATCAGTAGTTTGAGGTAACAGGAGTTGAAATGCAAAGAGAAATAGGAAATGTATCCAAACTATATTCTATGATATAAGGAGATACTTTTGAGATATCAGTGTTTGAGATATCGAGAGTAGACTGAAGCTTTGTAGTAAAGGGTCAATTTAATAAAACTTTTCCTTTGCCTGGCAGTGCTCCAGATAAGAAGGGGTAACAGAGATAATTTTGGGATAATTAGCCATATTTCTCCACAAAAACATATTTTGTGACCCATCATTAGAACCGTCTCGTCGAGACGGTTCTAATGAGGGGTCACAACATATGTTTTCGTTGAGAAATAAGAAAAATTATCTTTGAATTATCCTCAATACCCCCTCTTATCTGGAGCTCAGGCCTGGTATATGATTCACTTTCACGCACAAATCAATTAGGGGATAACTGTCTTGAAAATTGTCATTTGGGGAGGTAAATCATCGGTTTTATGGTCGGAAATTTCGTTTTACGGCGACGCGCCAGCGGAGCCATAAAACGCAATTTGTGACCATAAAACCGATGATTTACCTCCCCAAATGATAATTTTCAATAGTTATCCCCATTCTAATGCACTTTTCCACATTTTCACCTTTCATAATGGACTATTTTGCACCCATTTCAAGCGCTGTCAGCAACGTAAAACCAAACGTCAGCCAATGAGAAGCGACGTTACTAAATGACGTCGGGTTTGCGACAGTACATCGCAGAATATACTGTGGCAAATATTTGACGTTATCCAATCAGACGTCGCGTTATATTTGTAAGTACATTAGAATTAACATTAAAATTATTTTGACAAGCAAGTCTGTATGCCGTCATCCCAAATCTCTTATTTACTGGCATTCTCGTCAAAATGCACATGATCAGCAAATAACAAAGCTTAAACTTATCTACAGTTTTAAAACCTGTATCACAGAATGCTACTGGATTATTTAAGCTTATTCCAGTCTGTTGCAGTCATCTGATTTTTCATGTAACAGTATGCACTGTGTCCAAAGTTAAATCATAAGCAAGGAAACTTACATTCAGATCCTTTATAGAAGATTGAGAACAGATTCACTGCTATAGTAAATGCATAAAATACTGGTAGTAGTCTAAGGCCAGGCTCTAGTGGCTTATCCTGAAACATAACATACAAGAACTGTCAGAAGAAAGTAAAGTGTGCCTTGCGGGAGCTTGACTGGACGAAAATCGTCCACTTCATGGACGTTTATCGTCCACTGGGCTTGACCCCTTGGACGTTTTTCGTCCATCATAGTTTCGCTGTCTACATCGGTTTTTCGTTCACGCCGCTCATATTTAACACTTCCTTGACCGTATTGTAATGTCATTAGAGTGTCATTAGTAAGAAACTGGACGAATTGTGTCCACTCCATGGACGTTTATATCCATCTGGCTTGACTCCCGCGGACGTTTTTCGTCCATCGTAATTTTGCAGTCTCATCGGTATTTCAACGGAAATTACCGATCTGTTGCCTACAGAAATAACCTAACAGTTACCCTGTCCTAATTTGTATAGGAGACGGTGGGACGCTGGAACAGTGCATTTGGGAAGTGATTTTTGCGGAAATGTGCACGTGCTCATTTCGTTGCGGTCCCATTAGTTTAAAATTCCCGAGGTACACATGGGGAGGTCAAGAATTCCTTTTTGCGGAAGCGCCATTTAATACGGAACCTGATTGTGCTGAGGGAATTCAATACTGCACTTGCACCTCCGTGATGGCAGTCTGAGACAGACGTACAACATACAGCCACACTGTAACAGACGAATTCCCCATAGAACTTTTAACATTACGGACAGACGCACAGTAGCAGACACCATTGCTCGACGGGCGCTGGCATAATGGTCCGCAGTACGGTGTGAACCGAGGGTGAAAGGACGCATATTGACATATAATCCGAGCTTTCTCTGACCTTTCACTTTTTTACTTTGTGCTAAAAGCCGCCAATCAAAAAATATCAGAAGGCTTTCGTTAGACAGAGAAGGCTCAGATTAATTGACATAATGCCTCATCCTTGCGTTAAAGATGCTATGCGGGTCCTCAGCCACTGTGCCGCAGTGCGATGTATGGAGCCGGTTGCATGGTAGGTAGGGTCTACTCCTGATCACTTGTATGCCGGCTTCAATAGCATCCGTGAAATTTATTGATTGATTGATTGTTGCTAAATACGTCCACGGTAAACAGGCTTGCTCATATCGGGACGGTCAGTTAACCTAACCACACTATTCCTGGGCAGGTTTAGACCTCCTAAGCGGTTAACCAGTACAGAGTGCACATATT
This sequence comes from Ctena decussata, assembly GCA_963989385.1. Lineage (NCBI taxonomy): Eukaryota > Metazoa > Mollusca > Bivalvia > Lucinida > Lucinidae > Ctena > Ctena decussata. The sequence goes on from OZ022509.1 coordinate 79,513,074, forward strand.
TTTTCGCCAGTAAACGACAACTGCCCTTCTTGAATCAGCGGAAGGAGAAACGAAAGTATGTGGCCAGACCGGGTATCGAACCCAGGACCTCTGCCTTATATGTCAGGACCCTACCGATTTCGCTAATAGTTGTCTCCTACGCATGTGCCACTGACGCCGGGCTTATAGAAGACTAAGCACTAACGTACGTGACAGAAAACAGACATAGAGGTGTAGCGGAGGACTTGTGGTGGGGGGGGGGGGGGGGGGGGGGGGGCAATTGCTGACATGCATAATCCGACGCTACAGAAAACCCGAATTCAATCCGAAGCCTGAATAAAAAAATACAGGGTCCGACATCTTTTGACCACAAAATTTAGTATGCGTTATTTTTTTTACTGCTAGGAATTAATATCGCGAGCCCTCGCAACTGAATGACATTCCACGAGCATATTAGGTATGAGAGCACGTGATAATTAGGCAAAAGCACACCTGGAAGCACACCTGGATAATTATAGGGTCAGTGATCTCTACCACAGGACTTACTGTGTTTGCCTGAGGTGCTCATTCGGTTCTCATAACTTGTAGGTTAAGAGTGGACTCGTCCAGCCTCGTAATTGAACTAGTCTGGGGTTGGATGAACGGACAAACAGACAGACGGACAGATAGGTAACGCACCATGGGCCGGCTCATATGGGGCGACTGATCGGTGGTGTCTACGCATGCTGATGATGAGAGTTACCTGGTGCCTTGGGCTGACGCGGCAACGACTACAATTAAACCACTTCAAGTGAAAAAGCATTAAAATGCAGTCATATCAAAGAAAAATACAACAAAAACACAAGCTTATGTTGAGGGAATTTTGGGAATATATTGAATTTTGGGAATTTAGAGACTTTAGATAGGTTTACAGAGCAACATTGCAACTCTGAAATTGATAAATCACAAGCACTCGAAGAAAGATAGGAAGAAAGAAAGAAAGAAGTACAACATAAATTGAATTTAGGAATTTAGAAATATTTAATAAGTCTTTAGAGTAATTTAGGAAATAAGTAGATGACACTAAACGCTCAACCCTACCAAACAAGCAACAACATACAATTGGCCAAAATAAGGGTAGTACAAGTAAAGCTTTCACAAAAAGCTTGGTCTACACTTAGCCACGCTTATCAAATAAACCCTTGCAACCATAGATTTGAATTTAAAACACTAAATCTCCATTTGGGGTTTCACAACATCCCATGGTTGATGTACTGTTTAAAATGACATAAAATCACAAGTCATTCATTCAAATGTACCTTGCAATACATTCTGCTACCTTGCGATACCATATGTGATTATGACCGCTCTCGACATCTGTGCAAATAGCGCTCACAACATATATGCGAATATGACCGCTCACGCCATCTATGCAAATAGCGCTCACTTGCATAAAGGTCAAGCTGTATTGTGTGTCACTAATGGCTGTACTTCCGTGTCCAAAGCAATTACTAGATAGTCTACGTCCATGTGCGTAGAAAATAATATTATTCTTTCTATATGGTTTTTTTTCTACTCGAACAGAGGGCATCATTATTAAATTACTGTAAAAAGGTATATGGAGGCAAAAATGCTTAAATGTGGGTTGGCCCCTCTCCCCCTGTCCGTTGAAGATGGAATATACCAATTTCAAATATGGACAAGTCCACTTCGCGGGTAGTAGTGGGGAGGGGGCTGTAATGACGCACGCCCGCTTTTTCGGCTCAAAGAATTGACAGAAAATGGAATGCGGAGGGGAGATGGCGGATTTTTAAATGCACTGGTTTGTGTCTCTGGATGTACTACCCACCTTAGAACGTGTACGGTTCCATTATTTGGGGTAGGGGGAGGGGGTCGCGCATCCGGACCCTAGCGCGTAGTCACCGGGAATCACGGAAATCCATCCAAGTACTTGGATAAATGTGTTTGCAGTGCGCGCGCGTTAAATGGGACGCGTGTACCCCTCGACATGTGGAAACACTTCAGCTAAATTGCACCGGTTAAAAGCACAGTAGGCCCTTGTCCTACTTTTATCCAAATAAGTAGGACGCCCGGCACCGGAAGTTGTAACCAGCACCATCGCCCGACCACCAGCCCCTTAAAACTAAAGAATCGAACATCACAGAGCGCGCTACAAACATTTTAACAGAACAAAATAAGTCATTTGTTGTAAATGATTGAAATAAAATCAAAGAATCTACAGATTCACAGTTTACGTGTAAATTTAACGGAACTTGGTCGTATACAATTATGGGGAAGTTTCAGGCAAGTTTCGACCATATTTCTCTTGTCACCGTGATGACTGTTCGCCCCTTTATTTTGAAATTATAAAATTTATATCAGCGTGTCCGAAATGAATTTGTCTTTCAGCTCTCGTTTTCACAGAAAAAAATAACAATTTGTAAGGAAATTGCGATAGGGTTTGTTACACTAACAGAGGTTCCAAAGAGTCCGTTTTCCTATATATTCTGTACATTAAGGTAATTTCTCTTTATATGCCATAAAGACTAAAAAGTTAATGACAACACTAATTTAAATATATATGCCAATATTCGTCTAATAATCAGAATCATATAACGCATGCACAGCCAAACTGTTGTAATTAGTTTTAATAATATAGAAGAGTGTAACTAAGAATTGCCATTATATACCTACATGTATAATACATGTATGCTCCAAAGCCGGTTGTAGATACCTGGATATCCATTAAAGGTTCGTATGACCCTGCTTCTTATCTTATTATCATTATTTATTTACTTTTTATTTTATTTTTTATATAAATGAATTAGTCCTACAGTTTCGCCCATTTAAATGAGCCGTTTATCTTAATGAAATTATGTTTCATTCATAATGTTAGTAGAAAATATAAAATTTTGATTATTTTAATTACCAAAAATTATTATTAATGCTGTTTTTTTTTTATTATTTATTCATTTACTTGTTTTTTCTGTGTAACTTAATTTTAACCTTTATATTATGTTTAAGTTTCGTTCGTTGTCGTTTTCAACTAATCAGTGCTTTTCAAAGGATACAGATTTGGACGTTTTATGTCCACAGCTGTCATAACTTCAGTTTAAGCTTGCAAGCTGAAAAAAATATTCCAGTTGCTTCCCTTTGACTGTTCACACACTATCGATCATGACAGAAATTCTGTTAAAAAAGGACGTAAAATCGCAAGTCGCGCATTCATCCTATTAACATGATTAAGGTATTACGATAAATATTTTTGTTTTCATTTGTTCATTTGTTAAAACAAAAACAGGGTTGTTGTTTTTGATGAAATCCGCCAACCGTACAGCTGTACGGGCATATTGTATACTGTAAAGATCCTAAGTTTTCGGCCAGATAGATCTGGACAAAGAAAACCGAGATCAGGCTGCTCCTTAGGAACTGGTCTGATCAGGGTGTACACAGTTGCCATTTCTGCACATTTTTGTTGACATTTCTCTATAGCCCAAAGCGACTTTGGTCCAACTTAGCGGATGATTACAGTATTTTTTGGGTGTCTGAAAATTTAAGAACATTGCGGTATGCTCTTTTCATTGCTTTCTGTCTCAAAATTGCAAACAAATTATGATAAGATGAACCAAAGCATTTTGTTCCAAGTTTACAAGTTTACCAAGTTTACAAGTTTATTGGATACTCTCGGTACATGTAAATACATGCAATATGAGGTACAAATACAAAACATGAATTCAAATATTATCCAATAAGGACTGTTTGACATTTTCTAGGGCCCTGGTAAAGAATATTTAGTCATTAGGATTGTTGATATAATGAGTAGCCTCCTTGGAGAATTGATTCAACTTTCAGAATGGCAAAGAAATGCTTTGTATACTTCTCAGAAGTGTTTCAGTATACATGTACTAAGGCTGTCACCACACACCTGAGCAGCACCATATTTCAGACCAAAAATATATTAAAACAACACAGAAACTTACAGAAACGTTCAAACAACCTCAGAAAAACAAAAAGGGCAAATGGCTAAAACAGACAGTATCAGCTTTATCTGATTTATTTCAATGACACAAAAATCTCAGTGAACATATAAATGCGTACGTAGGACACATATGCTCGGATTCTGTGGTCTAAAAATGCCTCCAAAGTATTTCTTGAAGAACAGTTGTAAGTCATTTTAGCTGTTTTGCAGTAAGACTTGACTTTAAGACAACTAATAAATATGCAGTTAAAGTTTATGAGTCAGTTATGTCTGTTTTGCAGTACAATTCAGTTTTTAGATTACTGAAAAATGTCACCAAAAAAGGTTGTAAGTCAACTTACCGCTGTTTTGCTGTAAGATTTTATTCTTTTGAATACTGAAAAATATGCCAAAAAAGGTTGTAACTCAAAGTGTTACCAAAACACAAACATCAATAAAGCTATCACAAAAAGGGCTGCCTTGTAGTTGCTAGCATTTGTATGGAAGTCTTTATACAGAAGGGCAATTTGAAACAAGACCTGTGTGTCACAAGAAAAAGTTTTTTGCTTCTCCTGAAAAGTTTTGTAAAATGTAGTTACGTCAGTTTTGCGCTCACCCATCGATATGGTAAAAACCCTTCAGAAATCTTCTTCTCCAGAACTAAAAGGCCTATGACCTTGAAACTTGGTATGTAGCATGCTGGCCCATCATAGTTTATACAAATCATGACCATGCGTTGACCTTGAATTAATTTACGACATGGTCAACTTTGGTACGTTAGGCTTGTATATGGGAAAACGCTTATACAGTTGATTTCTCAGAAACTATTTAAGTCTAAGGTACAATACATGGTATATATGGTCAACTAAATGACCAGATGAAGATATTATGTCACTGAAGGTCAAGGTCATTTTGTCGGTCTGTCAGTCATCAAGATTATCAAAACATCTACTCCTCTGAAACCACTGGTCTGATTGAAGCAAAATTTCATATGGAGTCTAAGTGTGATCAGGGAATAAAAGTTTGTTCTCAGGGTCTTGACCAAGATGGCCACCATGCCCGTATATGGTAAAAACTCTTCAAAATCTTCTTCTCTAGAACCAAAAGGTGTATGACCTTGAAACTTGGTATGTAGCTTTGGGCACTGAAGCCCATCATAGTTTATACAAACGATCGTGCGTTGACCTTGACCTAATTTATGACACTGTCAACTTTGGTACATTATGTAGTCTTTTATATGGGAAAATCATTAAACAGTTGATTTTTCAGAAACTATTTAAGTCTAAGGTGCAATATTTGGTATATATGGTTGACTAAATGACCAGATGAAGATATTTTGTCGTTAAAGGTCAAGGTCATTTTTTGACTTTGGTACAAGGTCATTGAGATTCTGTCACCCGTCAGCATTTTCAAACATCTTCTCAGAGGCCACTAAGGTCAATTGAAGCCATATTTCATATGGAGCTTCACCGGTTTAAAGGAACCATAGTTTGTTCAGATGGCCTTGGTCACTTGACCAAGATGGCCACCATGCCCATATATGGTAAAAACTCTTCAAAAGTCTTTTTCTCAAGAACCGAAAGGCCTATAACCTTGAAACTTGGTACCGGTATGTAGCATTGGGCACTCAGTCCCATCATAGTTTATACAAATGATTACTTATTTCATATGGAGCTTTAATACTGGGTCAAAGGAATCAAAGTTTGTACAGATGGTCATGGTCGTATGAACATGGTGGCCACCACACCCATTTATGATAAAAACCCTTCAGAAATCTTTGTCCAGAAACAAAGGCCCAGTGACCTTGTGGCTTGGTATATAGAATTGGGACTCAACATTAATCCCCAAGGGAGGGGGGTTATCTGCCCCTTCCCTGGTGCTATATACATGTATAAAAGCATTAAAATATATACCAGGACCAAGTGTCAGGTGAGCTACAGGACCATTGGTCCTCTGGTTTTATCCATGTTTACCTGTTTTCATATTCTTCTTTTTCCTTTCTGTTATTAAGATCTTTTCATATGTGTTACACTTTTATTATTAATGTGTTAAAGCTTAGTTAATGTTTATATGACCTTTTCAGAGAGACACAAATTAAACTTAACAAAATGCACATTCATCCGTTTACAGCTTTCATTACAGCTGAAACATCTGCTTATTTTGACGTATTTAGAATACTCACCACTAGTACATTAACAGAGCTTCTTCATTTTAGCTCACCTGAGCCGGTGGCTCCAGGGGAGCTTATAGTATAGACAGGCATCGTCGTCCATCCGTCGTCCATCCATCGTCCATCCGTCCACAATGTCAAACAACTTCTCCTCTGAAACCTCTCGGCCGATTGGAAACAAATTTCATACAGAGCCTTCTGGGACCTTAGGAACGAAAAGTTGTTCGAACTGTCCTGGACACATGACCAACATGGCCGCCATACTCATATATGGTAAAAACCTAAAAAAAATCTTCTTCTCCAGAGCCAATAAGCTGATTGCCTTGAAACTTGGTATGTAGCATTGGGTATGCGAGTGCTACCAAGATTGTTTAAATTATGACCTTGGGTTGACCTTGACCTCTTTTACGGTTAGGTTAAATTTGCTCTATTATGCTTTTATATGGCAAAAGTCTACAACATATGCTATCTTGGAAACTTTTGAAGATTTTGGGCTAAAAATTGGTATATACAGTTGTCTTAATGAGTACATGAAGATTTATGAGTACAAGAGGTCAAGGTCATTCTTGACCTTTGACCCAGAACTCTCATATTTTGACAAGTTCTAACAGTCTCCTTAAAAGCCACTGGGCCAATTGAAACCAAAATTTCATTTAGAGCCTTCAGGGGTTGAGGGAACGAAAATTTATTCATACGGTCCAGTTCACATGACCAACATGGCCACCACGCCCATATATGGTAAAAACCTTTAAAAATCTTCTTCCCCAGAACTAGTTGACCGATGGCCTTGAAACTCGGTATGTAGCATTGGGTACTCAAGTACTATCAAGATTGTTCAAATCATGACCCTGAATTGACCTTGACCTTTTTACGGCAAGGCCAAATATGGAAAAATGCTAGAACATAAGATTTCATGGAGAGTTTTGAAGATTTTGGCCTAAAAATGGTATATACAGTCATCTTAATGAGTACATGAAGTTAAATGAGTATGAGAGGTCAAGGTCATTCTTTGACCTTTGACCCATAACTCTCATATTTTGACAATTTCAAACAATCTCCTCAAAACCACTGGGCTATTTATGACCAAATTTCAGATGGAGCACCCAGGGGTTCAGGGGATGGACAAAATTTTCAAATAATCCTGGTCACCTGACCAACATGGCAGCCACACCCATATATGGTGAAAACCTTTAAAAATCTTCTGTAGAACCAATTGACCAATGGCCTTGAGACTTGGTATGTAGCATTGGGTACTCGTGTACTATCAAGATTATTCAAATTATGACTCTGGATTGACCTTGACCTATTTTACGGCAAGGTCAAATAAGGGAAAATGCTAGAACATCAGATTTCATGGAAAGGTTGAAGATTTTTGCCTAAAAATTAGTACCGGTATATACAGTTATCTTAATGAGGCCATGAAGAATAATGAGTACAAGAGGTCAAGGTCATTTCTTGACCTTTGACACAGATCTCTCTTATTTTGAAATTTTCAAACATTTCCTCAAAAGCCAAAGGGCCAATTGTAAACACATTGCATGTAGAGTCTCCAGGGGTTTATTGAATAAATATTTGTTCAAACGGTCCAGGTCACATGACCAACATGGCCACCATTACCATTTATGGCATAAATCTTTAATATTTGTCTTCTCCAGAACCAATACACCTATAGCCCTGAAACTTTGTAAGTTCCAAGGAGTACGAAAGTACCACCAAGACTGTTCAAATGATGACCTTGGGTTTACCTTGACTTTTTTTGCGGCTTGGTCAAATATGGGAAAATGCTAGAACATAAGATTTCATAGAAAATTTTGAAGCTTTTTGGCCCATAAATGGTATATATGGTTGTCTTAATGAGTACATGAAGAGTTATGAGTACAAGTGGTCATGGTCATTCTTTGACATCTGACCCAAGGCTCATATTTTGACAATTTGCGGCATAAGAATAAGCCACCTTGCCAACTGGTTATGTGAGGGATTCAGGGCCTCATTGCCCTCTTGTTTCATTTTCTTTCTCTCTCTGTCTGTCTTTATTACTTTAGAATCTACGTGTATTTACTTGAGCATCTACCATGTGTTGAGAACTACTATTCTGCAGTATTTCTTGAGCATATTTGTTTTCAAATTAGAAGATGTCTTTCGCCTTTTAGTTAACAAACTATATTTGTTAAGGAAAAGAACTAAATAAGTATTATTGCTTTCGTTCTGATCCTTAAGCTTGTATCGACGACATGTTGTACTTTGTCATGTTTATGAAATAAAATATGTTTAAACTAAATAACTCTTATAAATGTCTTAACATTGGAACACCTTTAATAATAACTGTTATTGTCCTAACACTGGGACACATTTGATATTGACTGTACTTGTCCTAACATTGAAACTCATAAGTCAGAGGTCCTGGGTTCGAAACCCGGTCTGGCCACATACTTTCGTTTCTCCTTCCGCTGATTCAAGAAGGGCAGTTGTCCGTTACTGGCGAAAGTATGTGCTCTTAGTACTGGTTTACCGCTTAGGAGGTCTAAGCCTGCCAAGGAATAGTGTGGTTATGCTAACTGACCATCCCGACATGACCATAGTTGTTTACCATGGACACTAAGCAAAAAATCAATAAAAAAAACTATCATTGGAACACCTTTAATAATAACTGTAATTGCCTAAAAATTGGAACACCTTTAATAATAACTTTAATGGTCATAAAATTGGAACACATTTAATAATAACTGTAATTGTCTTAAAATTTTAACACCTTTAATAATAACTGTAATGGTTATAAAATTGGAGCACCTTTAATAATAACTGCAATTATCATAAAATTGGAACACCTTTAATAATTTACTGTAATTGTCTTAAAATTGGAACATCTTTAATAATTTACTGTAATTGTCTTAAAATAGGAACACCTTTATTAATTTACTGTAATTGTCTTAAAATTGGAACACCTTTAATAATTTACTGTAATTATCATAAAATTGGAACACCTTTAATAATAACTGTAATTGTCTTACAATTGGAACACCTTTAATAATAACTGTAATGGTCATAAAATTAGAAGACCTTTAATAATAACTGTAATTGTCTTAAAATTGGAACACCTTTAATAATAACTGTAATGGTCATAAAATTGGAACACCTTTAATAATAACTGCAATTATCATAAAATTGGAACACCTTTAATAATTTACTGTAATTGTCTTAAAATTGGAACACCTTTAATAATTTACTGCAATCATCATAAAATTGGAACTTCTTTAATAATTACCTGTAATTGTCTTAAAATTGGAACACCTTTATTAATTTACTGTAATTGTCTTAAAATTGGAACACCTTTAATAATTTACTGTAATTGTCTCAAAATTGGAACACGTTTAATAATTTACTGTAAATATCATAAAATTGGAACACTTTTAATAATAACTGTAATTGTCTTAAAATTGGAACACCTTTAATAATTTACTGTAATTATCATAAAATTGGAAGAGCTTTAATAATAACTGTAATTGTCTTAAAATTGGAACACCTTTAATAATAACTGTAATGGTCATAAAATTGGAACACCTTTAATAATAACTGCAATTATCATAAAATTGGAACATCTTTAATAATTTACTGTAATTGTCTTAAAATTGGAACACCTTTAATAATTTACTGCAATTATCATAAAATTGGAACTTCTTTAATAATTACCTGTAATTGTCTTAAAATTGGAACACCTTTAATAATTTTCTGTAATTGTCTTAAAATTGGAACACCTTTAATAATATACTGTAGTTATCATAAAATTGGAAGACCTTTAATAATAACTGTAATTGTCTTAAAATTGGAACACCTTTAATAATAACTGTAATGGTCATAAAATTGGAAGACCTTTAATAATAAAAGACAAAATTGGAACACCTTTAATAATAACTGCAATTATCATAAAATTGGAACACCTTTAATAATTTACTGTAATTGTCTTAAAATTGGAACACCTTTAATAATATACTTAAAATTGGAACATCTTTTTTAATTTACTGTAATTGTCTTAAAATTGGAACACATGATTGAAGCCAAATTTCATATGGAGTCTCAGTGGGATGGGGTAACGAAAGTTTATACCCGGGGTCTGCGTCACATGACCAAGATGGCCACCATGCCCATATATGGTAAAAACCCTTCGAAAATCTTCTTCTCTAGAACCAAAAGGCCTATGACCTTGAAACTTGGTATGTAGCATTGGGCATGCTGGCCCATCATATTTTATACTAATGATGACCATGTGTTGACCTTGAATTAATTGACGACATGGTCAACTTTGGTATGTTAGGCTTTTATATGGGAAAACGCTTATACAGTGGATTTCTCAGAAACTATTTAAGTCTTAGGTACAATACATGGTATATATGGTCAACTAAATGACCAGATGAAGATATTATGTCACTGAAAGGTCAATGTCATTTTGTCGGTCTGTCCGTCATCAAGATTTTCAAAACATCTACTCCTCTGAAACCACTGGTCTGATTGAAGCGAAATTTCAAATGGAGTCTAAGTGTGATCAGGGAATAAAAGTTTGTTCTCAGGGTCTTGACCAAGATGGCCGCCATGCCCGTATATGGTAAAAACCCTTCAAAATCTTCTTCTCCAGAACCAAAAGGTGTATGATCTTGAAACTTGGTATGTAGCTTTGGGCACTCAAGCCCATCATAGTTTATACAAATGATCGTGCGTTGATCTTGACCTAATTTATGACACTGTCAACTTTGGTACATTATGTCGGCTTTTATATGGGAGAATGCTTAAACAGTGGATTTTTCAGAAACTATTTAAGTCTAAGGTGCAATATTTGGTATATACGGTTGACTAAATGACCAGATGAAGATATTTGTTGTTAAAGGTCAAGGTCATTCTTTGACTTTTGTACAAGGTCATTGAGATTCTGTCACCCGTCAACATTTTCAAACATCTTCTCAGTGGCCACTAGGGTCAGTTGAAGCCATATTTCATATGGAGCTTCACCGGCTTAAAGGAACCATAGTTTGTTCAGATGGTCTTGGTCACTTGACCAAGATGGCCACCATGCCCATATATGGTAAAAACTCTTCAAACGTCTTTTACTCGAGAACCGAAAGGCCTATAACCATGAAACTTGGTACCGGTATGTAGCATTGGGCACTCAGGCCCATCATAGTTTATACAAATGATTACTGTGTTTCATATATTATGGAGCTTTAATACTGGGTCTAAGGAATCAAAGTTTGTTCAGATGGTCATGGTCGTATGAACATGGTGGCCGCCACGCCCATTTATGATAAAAACTGTTCAGAAACCTTTGTCCAGAAACAAAGGCCCATTGACCTTGTGGCTTAGTATATAGAATTGGGACTCAACATTAATCCCCAAGGGAGGAGGGTTATCTGCCCCTGCCTTGGTGCTATATACATGTATAAAAGCATAAAAATATATACCAGGACCAAGTGTCAGGTGAGCTACAGGACCATTGGTCCTCTTGTCTTAAAATTGGAACACCTTTAATGAATACTGTAATTGTCCTAAAATTGGAACTGTTTGATTTACAATGCAGATATGTGTCTGAAAGATAAAGATGGAATGGCAAACAGTGTAGACCTGATCAGACTGTTCCGTTTTAGCTTGCTATTGTTGTCACCCTGACCTTGGCTTTGACTTTATTCTTTAGAGTTTTTAAACAAAGTTGTTTTTATGTGCTGGGCAAGCGGTGTCATGCAAGCTATCCTGTACACGCCAGGTCTTGGTATTTATTATCAAGGTTAAAACTTTGATATTATAGTATAGGTAAGGATGGTTTCCTGTTTTACAGCAATAACTTATGGAAAGCTATGGAACCAGTCTGGACAGAATTGGCTGGCTCATTTGAAGATTCAGAAGATATGATTGTTGCCTCAGTGGATTGTAAAGAATTTAAAGATTTGTGTAAAAAGCATAAAGTAAGTATTGCAAACAGTTTACAGTCTGAAGTTTATTGGAAATTTCTCAAAAACTAACAGTTCAAGCCCAGATCCCACCCAAGACACCATATGGGAGAAAGACAACACAAAATAGTCAACACTAAAGAAATGATCAGCGGCAGCCATGTGAAAAGCCATTTCCCATGTAGGTGGTCGCCGGGCTAGTCTAAATATCACAAACGATATAACAGAAATAGCAACTAACAACATTAAAAACAACCAGGAAGAACGAAAACAGAAGCACCGCCTTGGAACGGCCAGTAATGAAATTACTGGGGAGCTCAACTGGTTTGCATGTATTAAGAGATATGTTAAGAAAGTTCTAAAAATAGGCTGCTTAGGACATGTGATCCTAAATACAAGTTCATTTTCACTGTGTTTTCATTTAAGGATTTTTAAAAGGTGTTACTTTTCAAAGGTGACCTCTTAATGCACCAGTCATTTGTTACCTGGCACAGAGATTATAAAACTTGAGTACATTCTCAAACTCAATATAAAGCACACTGATTGGCTGCTTCCGAGCTGGGTAGCATCCAATCAGTGTGCTTTATTTTGAGTTTGAGATTATTCTCAAGTTTTATAACCTCAAACCCTGGGCTGCTATAGGGCCTAGGATCTGCTGGGGACAGGGAAACTAAATTATGGTGCTTTTACCATACTGTTATCCCTTCAGTGCCATGCTTGTGCAGAGCTCTTGATTATCTGTTCAAATAAATGAGACAATGATAGCAATGACAACTGTCGAACATAGGCTTTGAGGACGGGGGCTTTCACCATTTGATCAAATATTTGTCCTGACAGTGCAGGGTGTCTAGTGCGGCTCTGCAGATAGGAAAGTTAAAGTCCTCGCTATTCCCCAACCCTGGGGTAGCCGGAGTTGCAAATGACAAGCATATAATATGATGGCATTGAAAGGTTAATTTTTGTCCAGATAAAAAAAATAAAGAGGCAGTTACAAAATTGACCCCCTTTGCAAAAATGACAAAAATGTCATACTTTGGGCGAGGAGTCCGAAACAGAAATAGAATCAGAGAATACTGAAGCTAAAATAGGGACAAAATCTGCATAGATGCTGTTGCAAAAATTATAACAGAGTCCCGGCCCACGGTAGGGATATTTTGTGGTGCAGTCACTAGTTTGTAAGGATAGTGTGGAAACTGGTACCTAGACTGGAATCTATTCAATATGAAAAAAACAACCTCTTTTTAACTTGACATAGAGTAAGGGGACTTGGCTTCACACAGGGCATGGCTTCGCACACCTCCGAGATTTCTTAGTATGTGTCAGTCATCAGTTGTCGTAACATCATTTTAATTTGCAAATATTACAAGGTTGATGAAGTAAGTTTTGTGACATCAATTACGCATGCAGTGCATCACGAGCAATTTGGTGCCAAAATGTTAAGTGACATTCAGATCAAAGTCGAAAAAGTTATACATTTTTATAACAAGCAATCATGATGACAGTGCTTTGTCGAAATTCGGCTCCTGAAATGTTAATGAAATTATGCTTTGCTGCTTAAGTATACAAAGTGGACAAAGGTCATAAAGTATGCCGGTTATATGAACATAAAAACATTTTCCATGCCACAGGGTGTGATTTTTTCCCCCAGTTTTATAAGAAAAGTCCGCATATTATTTCAGCTGTCATCCTATCTAGTCGTAAGCCAACTGTAAGATTACACAGTCGAGATGTGATGAATTTAACAAGAACTTATCAGCTACTTTTTAACTTGTGTTTAAAAGTCAAATAAAATGCTGAAAATTGCTGATTTTCGTATTTTCATAATTGAAAGAAGCGTTGACATTACACTTCTACCTCGCAAACTATAAGCAATAAATGCGTATTGGAAGTTGTTTTATAATTTTCATTTACCGGTCCCAAGACGCATTGCAGAATATTTAAAATCATCTAGAAAGCTCCTACCTTCTTCCAAAAGGGGTGTGCGAAGCCATGTCTTCTTTCACCCAAAATATTACATAGAATGGCAGTACATATTACTGCACGTGTGACAGATGACGTCAGAGCCTGAGACAAAAAAATTTGTGCGTAATGTCCTAAAAGGGTTAAGGCATGTTATAATATGAACAAACAGATGTTATGTTAGAAGCTTTGTCAGCAAATACTGCCAAAATGATAAAAGTGTGCGAAGCCATGTCCCCTTACTCTAGACAAAACGTCAAAGAATCATCATTTTTCCATGCATGGTATCAAAATAAAAATATTTTATTCCTGACCCTAATTTATTTAAGTAAAATTGGTGCTCTGCAAGATTCTGATTTTCCTTTTTCTTACAGGTCACTGATTATCCAACAATAAAATTATTCCATGAAGGTAAAGATGTAGGAGTGTACAGAGGGGACACAACTCTTGGTGGCTTTGGTGATTTCCTGGAATAGCTCTGTATCGGAAAAAAATGCTGATTACCTGTACTGGTTCCCAGCTTAGTGTTGGTACAACATCTTATAAGATTAACATGGAAGTATATGGGAATTTCATACCCCTGCTTAATGAAATAGTTAATTACAAAATAATGAAGGGCATTACAGAAGTTTTGATATGTACACATTGAAGGGGATATGTAAAAGTAATAAATAATTGATAAGATCATGTTTATGTCTGCTAGAGTACATGCTGCCTATAATCTAAACAAAAGCCATATATTCCCAGCTGTGAACAGTTACACAGAAGATTTGATTACATTTCCCAACTAGCTGTCAAAAGTGATATATTTTCAAAGTGCATAAATATCCTTTTTGATATCTTGAAGTACATGCTGTATGATGTAAATGTCTGGAATTCCATGAATAGTTCAGTATGGTGACAAAACGCTGTTGTTGGGGTACCTGTAATAGTGACAGTAGAAACAAAACAAAAGAACACATGAAAGGTGTGACTTTTATTCCTTTTGTAAATCCATCTGTCAACAAAGAAAAATGTGAAAGATGGATTAACTATGCTACGGGAAAGAAGAGGCATTCAATGTGAGCAAAATTGACAAGTATACATACATTTGTTCCAAGGTAAAGCATTTAATTTTTTATACGATACACTCATCTTTTTGAGGAATCGAAAATACACCTAGCTGTATCCAAGTTGGCACACAACGTTGAATCAACATTGAATCAACGCTGATTCAACGTCGTGTTGTTCAATCAACATTGATTCAATGTTGATTCAACATTGTGTGCACAGTGGGATAGCATATCCTTCTGAAAATGCATCTTCGGCAACAGAAAGCATTTATTTATTTATTAAGTAATTAAAAATATCAAAGACTGAAACCTGAGGTAATATAGACATGTTTTTGCTACATTGTTTATTGAAAAGAAAGGGATTTTTAAGTAGCCTTCCATCAGGTAAAGTCATCTTTTCCTTAATAATCTCATCCCTATTCTCCACTAGTCCATCAGGAACCACCTCTACACCAAGTTGTTGAGCTACTGAACACAACTGTATCAAGTCAATCTTTTCCTGGTGAGAAAATATGATTCCTCTGTCTTTTAAATAGTCTTGAAGCTCTTTCACAGACTTTGATGTGAACATATTCTCCATATTGCACAAATTATGCAAAATAATGGCAATATTATCTTAAGAAACAAGCCATTTCAATGCGTTATCTGATATCAGGATATCTGTGTTTGTACCAACCCTGCTGCTGAAACCACAAAATACAGGTAATGTTTACCAGCTGTTGCCGTAGCAACAACATTTCCGGGATTAAGCTATTCCAAAGAGCGGAAGTTGAAAAGCATAAACATGAACATGAGGAATTATAAGATTTAGAGAAATGGGAGACATTTGTGAGTTCCCTCCCCTGACCATTATGAGTAAGAGTAGTTAATATTTTGTAAAGGAAGATAATAGAGTTGCATCCCTTTGAAACATATTAACTTCCCATATTTAACAGTTACCTCCCTTGCCTGTACTGCTCAGGGGAGGCAATTCAGTAATATCTCCTATTGTTAATATATCATATCATGAACACAAGTAAATATTGGGTTACAAAATATCATATCATGAACACAAGGAAATATTAGGTTACAAAATATCATATCAATAACACCTGGAAATTTAAGGTTACAAAATATCATATCATGAACTCAAGGAAATATAAGATTAGAAAATATCATGAACACGTGGAAATACTAGGTTACAAAATATCATATCAAGAACACGAGGAAATATTAGGTTACAAAATATAACATGTGCACAAGTAAATATAAGGTTACAAAATATCGTATCATGAACACAAGGAAATATAAAGTTACGAAATATCATGAACAGATGGCCACATACTTTCGTTTCTCCTTCCGCTGATTCAAGAAGGGCAGTTGTCAGTTACTGGCGAAAGTATGTGCACTTAGTACTGGTTAACCGCTTAGGAGGTCTAAGCCTGCCCAGGAATAGTGTGGTTAGGTTAACTGACCATCCGGACATGACCTTAGCTGTTTACCGTGGACGATGAGCAACAAATCAATCAATCAGAAGGAAATTTAAGGTTACAAAATACCGTATCATATCAAAACACGTGAAAATATAAGGTTACAAAATATCATATCTTGAACACAAGGAAATATGAGGTTACAAAATTTCATATGAAGATGAGGAACTGTACGATTTGGGAAAATTATGAACACATGTCATATTAACATTGGGGATTATAAGATTAGGAAGAATTAGGAACAGATTAGGGATTATAAGATTAGGAAGAATTAGAAACAGATATCCTATCATACATCTTAAGGAAGTCATTTGTCAAGGACTCGTTAAGTCTTCTTGTGCACATAAAATAAAGTGTAAGTCGATCATTGATCTTGTATAGATCTAGTAAAAACAAAATGGCCTAAATGAGCCATCTCATCCAGACAGGCAGTATTTGATCACCTATATCAGATTGCAGATCTACTCTGTTTTCAGAGGTTCTGATTTGTTTTGTTGGGTTGACAGGGATGTTTTCATTCATTGAGCATGGTGCTGAGCACATACCATCCAGTCATAGAAAATATGACCAGCGAAGTAATCTCATACATTTTCATATTATATAAGTCTTATGCTTGACAAGTTATGTAAAGGATCATTATCAAACAAATTTGAGCTGTGACACGAGAAAACCAACAGTGGTTGTGCGCCCAGCGCAGACTCAGATCAGCCTCGGCATCCGCCACTTTGTTGGTTTTCTCATATCGCGGCTCATTTATTCATGAGGTTCTAATATTTATCATTTTTGTTGCTTGTGACTAACAGAAGCTAGACCTATGTATTACTTTCCCGGTGCTGTCGAAGTCAGTAGCATAAATGTTCGTTGAATTTTTGCACTAAGCTCTTGTTTTGTGACAGTGCATTGACAGGCGAGACACCACATTCCGTGGAACATTTGTTTGTACTGTATGATGGCCATCTTGAGTATTTAAAATGTTCAAGAAATGATAACATACATGAGCAATATGAACAAATTAAACATTAGAAAAAGATCTGTAGAGTGACAATATTTACAGTGTATGGATGCAACATGATTTTGTCACCATTTTTCAAAAGGAGACAACTTTTATGATTTTCTGTGATAAAACGAGGAAAGTCTGTGGGTGAAGTAATTCTTCAACCAGAGGGCCAATGGCCCTATATGGCTCACCTGAGCACTGAAGCACTGAGGTTACATACAAAAACACCATGCACAACAGCAATAAAAAACACCATTTATGTAGAGGATAATATCACAAACATTTATGCAAAAAAAATAAGCTTTGGTTTAAACAATATTTATTCAAAAAGAAATAGTACAATGCATACATGTATATAAACAGTAGACATATAACTAAGCGAAGAAAAGCATACATGCATACTATGTTAAAACACTGATGACTAAACATGGATCTGAACGGAAGCCTTCGGCTTATAGAGTTCATTTCCATAAAAATAAGCTTTATCCCCCCTTAATGGCTTCTCAGGAGATCTTTGGCAAAAAAAAAAAATGAAAATTTGGCCTTTCAGCTGCAATGGCAACCAATCAAAATCAGGTATTTGGATAAAATTCATATGGCTGCTAGAGGACTACTCCAGGAACATTTCTGTAAAGTTTTGTCAAAATATCTGCAGTAACACAGAAATAAATAGCAAATGTCCACTTTCCCCATTATAAGTCTATGGAAACTTTAAGTTGCCATAGCAACAAATTCACATAGGCAATGATAATATAAAACAAACTTTAGGTAGAGGCTAATGTTATTAATATGTATGCGAAGTATCAACTTCGTCCCCCTCATGGCTTCACTTTTCCCATTATAAGTCCATGGAAACTATAAGTTGCCATAGCAACCAAGTTCTTATGGGATTGGAAGAAAAAGAATACAATTTATGTAGAGGCTACTGTCATCAACACGTTTGCACAATATCAGCTTCATCCCCTATATGGCTTCTGAGCAGCAGATTTTTTTCCCCCGAAAATTTACCCTATATTTTGCCATGGCAACCAATTAAATTCAGCGTTTAGGAGAAAATTCATATGAATCGTAGAGGACTACTCAAGAAACATTTCTGTAGAAAAAAAATCTAAATAACTGCAGTTAGACAGCAAAAATTGCCAATTTCCATTTTCCCCATTATAAGTCAATGGAAACTCTTAGTTGCCATAGCAACCAAACTGTTGGAGCAATTGCCATGAAAAATAGTAATTCTATAGAGGCTAGTACCAAGGTTCTTTTTGTAAAGTGTGAGCTTTATTGGCCACACAGTTTCTGCGAAGATGACTTTTTTCAATAGTTTTCTATATTTAACCATTCGGTTGCAATGGCAACCAGCCAAATTGGGCAATTTGCATAAATTTAACATGGCTGGTTAAAGACTACTCAAGGTACATTTCTATGAAAGTTTTGTGAAAATGTCTGCAGTGGCATAGCAATAAATGCAAATTTTCCATTTTGCCATTATAAGTCAATGGCAACTTTAAGTTCCCATAGTAACCAAACTGCTAGAGCAATTGCCAAGAAAAACAGTATATATAGAAGGTAGTACTAAGATCCTTTCTGTGAAGTTTGAGCTTTACTGGTTGCATAGTTTCTGAGGAGATGATTTTTGAATATTTTTACTATTTTTAACCATTTGGTTGCCATGGCAACCAGCCAAATTAAGCAATTTACATAAAGTTCTTGTGGTTGATAGAAGAATACTCAAGGAACATTTCTGTAAAAGTTTTGACAAAATATCTGCAGTAACAGCAATAAATGCAAATTTTCAATTTTTCCCATACAAGTCAATGGAAACTTTAAGTTGCCATAGCAACCAAAGTTCTAAAGCGATTTGGACAAAAAACAGTATTATTGGTTCCCCTTGCCTATAGATGCTATACATGAAATTTGGTAAAAATGGGCCTTGTAGTTTCAGAGGAGATGTCGTTTGAAAATATTGACAGACGGACGGACGACGGATGCCTGCCTATACTATAAGCTCACCTGTGAGCCTTCGGCTCAGGTGAGCTAAAAATGGGGTCTACTCGTATAAGAAAGAGGAGAAAAATTGTTCCTTTAGGGTTTGATCCCCAGTTGAAAAGGAGGGCAAAACAGAAAATGGTGGACTTACTTCCCCTTAAAGTGTATCATGTCACCTTGACTGGAAGGCTCTGCATTTTTACTTCAGATTAAAACCATCATATTTACAGAAATAGTAAGATATAAAAGTTTTAGAACTCTCAACCATTTCTAGTGAACATTTAAAGATGAATGCATATTCTCAGGGGAAACAACTTTATCATTTCATATTTGTCTCCCTTCTATTTTTGGGAGTCAATCCTAAAAGGAAATAATTTGCTGTTTTAGAGGAACAATTTCTTCTTAGAGCAGGTTCTTTTGAAGGACAAGGAGCCCATTAAAAAACTAAAATTGTCTTCCTTTGACAAAATAGCAGAAAAACATGGAGGTGTATCCAGTTAGCTTAATCTTAGAAACTGAACAAGGCATTGGCACTTGATGTGTTGGTATCAAGTTGTACTCTAAAACTGCGCACAAATTGCACCAGTACCTTGTCTACAACTTGGTAGTAGTACATTGCATACAACATGGAAACCAGGACTTTGTATACAACTTTGTACCTGTGCCTTGCCTACACCTTGGAACCAGTACAGATCATAAAACATGGAAACCAGTACCCTATGTACAGCTTGGAAATCAGTACATTGTATGCAACTTGGTACCAGTACATTGTGTACAACTTGGAACCAGTACATCATGTACAGCATGGTTACTTTATTCTGTACAACTTGGTATGAGTACCATGGGTACAACTTGTTCATTGTGTACAACTTGGTAACAGTACATTGTGTTCAACTTGGCACTAGCACCTTTCATATCACATTTACCATCATTTTGTGTACAGCTTGATACCAGTGTATTGCTTACAACTTGGTATGAGTTGGAACCATGTTTACAACTTGTTCATTGTGTACAGCTTGGTAACAGTGCATTATGTACAACTTGGTATGAGCACCGTGTGTACTATTTGTTCATTGGGAACAACTTGGTTACAGTACATTGCATACAACTTGGTACTACATGTAGTATTTTGCATATTAAGCTTACCATCATTTTGTGTACAACTTGGTAACAGTACATTGCATACACCATGGTACAACTTGGTACGTCAGTACGTGGTAACAGTACATTGCGTACAACCGGGTATGAGTACTGTGTGTACAACTTGTTCATTGTGTACAACATGCTAACAGTGCATTGCATTGCGTACAACTTGGTATGAGTACTGTGCATCTAACTTAGTCTTTGTGTACAACTTGGTAACAGTACATTGTGTACAACTTTGGATGAGTAGCATGTTTACAACTTGTTCATTGTGTACAACTTGGTAACAGTACATTTCTTACAACTTGGAACTAGTACATTGCGTACAGTGTTAGCCATCATTTTGTGTACACGTTGGTACTAGTACACCAAGTGCCACTCAACACTCATGTTGTTGAAAACACCTCTCCACATACAAATGTGCTCACATAATTTATATTGTTACAGTAAAATATGTTCTTGTTTTTTAGTCCTCTTCCCCCATTTCTCCGAAACAGACAAAAAAATCTAGATTCCTCTTTTAAGATGGGTCAAGAGCTTTGGTATTTCTTTTTCGAGGGAAAACACCATCTTATAGCTGGTTTGGAACATTTTAGAGGGAGACAACTCCCATCTTATGGCCAAATAGCTAACAGTTTATTCTTAACAACAATGCTCATGTATATAACATTTATGTGTTCTTCTTTGTCATATTATCATTCTTATTTATTTGAACAAATGAGCCGTGACGCGAGAAAACCAACAAAGTGGTTATGCGCCCAGTGCAGACTCAGATCAGCCTGGGCATCCGCCCAGTCTTATCAGAGTCTTTGCTGTCCGCATGAAGGTAGCTTAGACCCTTAGCTACCCTTTAAGCACAAAGCCAAAACTCTGATCAGACTGGGTGGATGCCAAGGCTGATCTGAGTCTCTGCTGTGCGCATGACCACTTTGTTGGTTTTCTCGTGTCGCTGGTCAAATATTAAAGGGCTGTGGATAAGGTTGGGTTTTAGATAATTTCTATTTGTTAATGAAAGATGTCACAGTGAGTTTCATCACATAAAATATGCTGTAAACATATTAGTCCTGCCGATTATTGCAAAAAATCAAGGAATACTGCATTTTATGGTACAAGCATGAAACTTGGCACAAATGTTGTTTAAAATGATTTATTGCATTTTAGATAGGGCGGCACTCGCAAAATAATCTACTTCCGGTTCAAATCCAATATGGCCACCATGACTGAATTGTCCGTAAATTTACATTAGCAAGCACGCATGTTTGTGTATCTAGTGTCGTTTTATGCAAATTTATTCCATGTATGACTTCTAAAATCTATATGTGATATTTTGTTGGTAAAATTGTAAAGACTATTCATAACTTCCGGTCGATTATGGCACTTCCGGTACAATTTCGTCACATACAAGCTCACTAGATGTACCCTTTCTCATATGTACTCTTTCCATCGAAGTTTATCGAATATTGGCAAAGCATATTAAAAAGGACAGTTTCAATACGTCAACAAGATTTACACGATCATTTTCTTCTGACTGCCAAGAAACAGCAGTTCCTCTTCTAACACTTGTCAATATGCTTCTACATGGCACATAACTGACCTCAGATGCGTAGTTACAGCCAGCGTTTTTTGAGTCAGCTAATCATGTTTAACTGCATAAATTGCTGCAATGAAAGTTCTAAATTCCTTTATCATCCTAGATCAAGAGACCCCTACGCTGGTTTATCTTGATATCATGGTACATTTTCAGGTACGAAAACGAGATCTCGTTGGCAAATTGTTTCAACTTGGTTTGCCAGTGTCATATGATAGGGTGTAAGCAATATCTACAAGTGTTGCTAATCGTCTGACAGAGCAGTACAAAGAACAGGGTATTATCTGTCCTCCGGCTCTTCGAAAAAATCTCTCTACTACAGCTGCTGTTCATAACAAAGACCACAACCCTAGGATTCATTTCATGGAACAGGGATGTCATTATTTCAGTTCCGAAGCAGTCAGGTTACTAGGGAAAGCAATGTTGTGTCTGCCTTTGACATTGCAAGGGTCGTTTTTCAATATGCCCCCTGCTGTTTTTATTGTTAAAGAACCAGCTTTACCAGATACTCCCTGCAATGCATTGCAAGGAACAACTGGTGAAAGAGTTATGTTGGCTCAGACATGTTCGAGGAAAGGTAGATAACATTTTTGATGGAAGTTTGAATATCTCTTGGGCAGCCTTTCAAGCTAGTAGCGAGTCCGAGAAAGACACGTCACCAGCATTGACAGTACTGCTTCCACATTTTGAATTCGTCATTATGTTTGGCGGATTACATAATTGAAATGGCAGAATTCAAAGTACTTAGTGAATGGTTTGAAGTCTCCGGTTAGACCTATGCACTTTCTCAAGCCGATGTAGCTTTGTCTGGTACTGCCGACTCTTTTCTGAAAGCAACTCATGTAAAGAAATAACACCGTGCACACCAAATCACTGTATGAGCCCTGTACACCCTTTTCCGAGCTGCATACAAGGAATACACACTAGAGTGTCTGGACGACGATTTTCTAGACTTTGAAAGTTGGTGTTACAAAATGTCAATCGGTCAATCGAAAAGCTCCGATTTTCAGTTCTGGTACTTGAGTTGAACATACTCACTTTTGTCTGATTAGTATGGGAGGGCACCTTTACTCTATACTTGGCTTCACTGGCAAAACTTATCCCTATGTTTTTCGCTCTGAATCATACCAATTATGCTAGATGGCTTCCGGAGCATTTAAGAGATATGAAACTGTTACCTGTCCTGAGTCCTGGTACAGAAGCTAAGTTTCGAGAAGGTCAGTTGGTGGGTCACAAGACATTTAACAAATTTTCAGCTCTTGCAATAGACCATGCTCATGGGCAAAATAATGCTTTGGCCATATCAGATGGGGTGCAGTTGGCCTTACAGAGAATCCAGGAGCTCTGCAACGCTGGATGGTGGCTAGCCAAGAAATGTCTCGTTTATGTCAAAATTTCGAGGCTCTGTATCTACTATATCAGATATCAGAGACATCCATCATGAGCATACAGGAAGTGCGCAGCGGAGTTTTCACGAAAGTGTCAAGTCTCTTACAGAAACTCTCAGTGACCTGGGCAATCCATTTACAGAACAAAGTGAAGATTTGCTCAAACTTGATACAAAGGTTATTGCAGATGCTTCTGTTGTCCAAACTGTGACACAAGTTGAACAAACTGGTCAACGGTATGTATGCAGCATTTGTATAAGAGAGATTCACCAAACGAGAAAAAAAGGTATTTGATCCAATTTAGGAAAACTCGATCTCTTTATTTCGTACCCCAATAACAAAAATGGCACAACAAGAAAAGTCAAAGCTTAATCTTCTCAAGAATGATTGCTCTCTATCTTGTTAGACTCGAGGTGGAAATGTTCAAGAGTGAGTTCTTTAAGCATGAAAACCAACGTTTTTCACCTTAGCTAGTTCAGAATGGCTCTATCCGTCTAGAAAATAAGTCTGACCTCTTTACTTAATGTTTGGAGCCTCTGTCAGAGGTAAGAGAAGAGGCTCCGTCAGTTGTTGCAGTGATAATTGACGGTGCAGCTCTGATTAACATGTTAAGACTTGGAACAAGTTAAACTTTTGATGAATATGCATCTTTAGTTTTCCTCCCCTACATCTGTAGGCAGCTGGAGCACATTAACCGTATTGATGTTGTCTGGGATGTCTATATTGGAGACAGTTTGGAGGTTGCTGCAAGAGAGGAAAGAGGTAAAGGTGTTCGGCGACGGGTTGAAGGTCGTAATTCTATCCCATGAAATTGGCAGGTGTTCTTACGTAATGATGAAAACAAATCAGAATTGTTTCAATTCCTAGCCCAGCTAAACTCGTACTCAGTTTTCAAACGCAGACAAATACATAGTGACGACATTCAGAATTGAAGTTCTGTGTTAGAAAGGTGGTCAGAAGCCAAATCTCTCCCCTTTGCTCACATGACGCCGTTAGCTCTGGGTGCAGTCAACAATGATTCAAACGGTATACACGGATGTGGTTGTTCTTGCTATCACACACTTTTGCACAATGCAAGTACCTGGAATTTGGACCACATTTGGAACTGGCAACCATTTCAGATATATAGCAGTTCAAGGCATTGCAAAGGCACTTGGTCCTGAAAGAGCATCAGTATTGCCTCTCTTACATATGGCTTGTGTAAACTTAACAGACCTATGCCTTTGCGATGATAATGAACCCTGCGCCTCATTTTCATGTATTGATGTCGATCTTGCAGAGATTTGTAATTATAATGTACGACAGAACAAGTAGCTCGTGGGGATGGGGGGGTGTGAGGGGTCGATGAAGCAAGGTTGAAACTGTTTGCACAAAATGGCAGGCAAATAGAAGCTATTCCACCTACAGAAGCTGCTTTTTACAGCATACGAATAGGGCTATATATCAAGGGTCTTGGTATGGAGAAACGCCATGAGGCCAAACCCTATGCCCCATGCCCAGCTGACTTTGGTTGGCTCAGAAACAGTGATCAGATGTGGGAAACTCTTTGGACAACACTTCCTACAGCATCTGCGTCATGCCAATAGCTCGAACACTGCAAATGTAAGGCGGATTGTCGTGGTGCCTGCAAGTGCTTCAGCAATGCCTTGCCATGTACAGCGCTTTGTGCATGAAGCGGGCAATGCCCTTAATTGAATGCGTTCTCTAGCAGCAGTGGTTTTGTGATTGATTAAGACTACATGCTTATGAAACATAGGTTGATCTAACTACAGTATTTTACATATCAGATCCGTCATCTTGGACTAAACCGTAAGTTGTTTTTTTTTCAAGATGCCGTCCGAACTACTTTTGAAATACATTGGGTAGCTCGATCTTACTGGAGTATTTTAATATCAGATCCGCCATCTTGGATTTAACCGGAAGCAGATTTTTTTCAAGTTGCCGCCCTATCTAAAATGATTGAGAAAGTCCCCCTCATCATTCATGTCATTCCAACATTGTTGTTTGATTGATTTAGACCACAGAATTTTGAAATACATTAGTGTAGGTCGATCTAACTGGAGTATTTTTATATCAGATCCGCCATCTTGGATTTAACCGGAAAGTAGAGTTTTTCTGAGATGCCGCCCTATCTAAAATGACTTAGATAGTCCCCCTCAGCAATCATGCCAAATTTCATGCTTGTACCACAAAATGCAGTTTTCTATGAGAATCGGCCGGGCTATATGTGACCAACAAATACTCAGACCAGCCAGAACATGCACCAGTTGATGTTTACACACACAGAGCTCTAGATAAGAGGGAGTATTGGGTGATAATCACGGATAATTTTTGTTAATTCCTTTCAAAACATATGTTGTGACCCCTCATCTGAACTGCCTTAACGAGACGGTTCAGATGAGGGGTCACAACATATGGTTTCAATGAGAAATAAAAAAAAATAGCATCAGATACTCCCTCTTATCTGGAGCTCTGCACACAACATGTATGGACACTGAGAATGGCACAAAATGAACACTTCAGCTAGACTTTATGGATTTGCCGACTGGTTTAAGTCTTTGCTGGTTGCAGATACAGTGCTCCAGATAAGAAGGGGTGACAGGAATAACTTATGAATAATTATTTTACCTATTTCTCAACAGATGCATACCACTATGTTGTGACCCCTCATTAGAACCATCTCGCCGAGATGGTTCCATTGAGGGTCAGAACATGTTTTCCTTTAAAACTGAGAAAAAATTATCTTTGAATTATCTTCAAACCCCACTTTGAGTTAGGTTAAGGGCTGGCCTGTTGATCTAGAAGCCCAGAGGGGGGAATCTTTCAATCACAAATGGTGTTCCATTCACACAGCCTTTCATTATCACCCATCCATCGTCCTTATATGACTGAAATACTGTTGAAATAGACTAATATACAATTGCAAATCATCCATCCATCCACAATACCCCCTCTTATCTGGATCTCTGGGATAAGTTAAACACCCTGCGTGATATGGCTCATTAATTCTATTCTATTCTATATTTTGGTCGGTCATTAAAACTGACTTGTCAAGATGGTTGCAGTATGGGCCACAGCATACATTTTGAGAGTGGCTACGGCAGTTTTAGTGAGGGCCCACATGTGGGTCCATAATACATTTATTGTTGCCACTCATTACTAATGTCTCGAGTAGACATTTCTACTGACGACCACTGCATATGTTTTAGTGCAGACCTAGGAAAACATCTCCCAAGAAATAGCATTAAAACTGACCCTTATTTAGTGCCCTGTTTATCAGCCCTTGTACATAAGAACTGTTTATATAATACTTGTATCTAGTGGGAAGATTTAGGTGGTTTGGTTTTGTAATTTTGAATATAGCATAATACTTATATTTTATCTAAGCCTGTCACAGGGAATGATGCTCAAAACAGTTTCTTCCAAAACAAACCCAAAACACTAGATCCATCTTAAGAGATGGATCTAGATTTTAGGGATAGTTTTGGAAGGGAGAGACCTGCATCTTATAGCCGAAGAAATATGGTTACACTACAGCTCGTTCCCACAAAACCCAACATTCACTACCAGATCAGCAGATATACACTACCACATTATACCTTAATGTGCGTAAAAATTCGGAAACCTAAAACCATTAATTTTCCATTTGTTTCAAATGGAAAATTAATGTTTTAGGTGTCCCGATATTTATGCAAATTAGGGTAATATAGCTTGTTCCCACAAGATCAAACATTCACTATCAGCTCTGCAAATATACCCTACCACATTATACTATAGCTTGTTCTCACAAAATCCAATATTTACTACTAGATCTGCAGACAAACACTACCACATTACACTACAGCCTGTTCCGCCAAAATCCAACATTTACTACTAGATCTGCAGAGAAACACTACCACATTATACTGTAGCTTGTTCTCACAAAATCCAACATTTACTACTAAATCTGCAGAGAAACACTACCACATTATACTATAGCTTGTTCCCACAAAATCCAACATTGACTACCAGATCTGCGGATATATACTACCACATTTATTCACTTATAAGATAGGGGTTTCCTTAAAAATCTAGATCTATCTTTTAAGGGGGCTCTAAACATTTTACATTGGAATATATAGGAGGAAATAAAATGTGAGCTTACATCTCCTTAAAATATGCTTATGTTTTCTCTTTAGAACCACTGCAGAACTGAGTTCTGAAGAAACTTTAATCAGAAACACCCATTTGCTATATGAAAAGTGAACAATTAGTCCAGAATTATAATAACCCTCCCCCACTTCCACCACCCACCCTTTACCTGTAGCTCTGATCATAATACGTTTGAGCTGCAACACGACAAAACCAGCAAAGTGGCATGTGCACTCAAGGAAGATTCAGAGCAGCCTGGACAGCAGCCCAGTCTGATCAGTCTTTGCTGTCTGCATGGAGGCACCTTATACCCATAGCTACTGATCAGACTGTGCAGATGTCCAGGTTGATCAGAGTCTTCGCCTGGCACATGGCAATGAAGGCTACGATCATATTCTGCTGATAAGGTGTGCTGATCTTTAATGCATGGTAAATGAACAGTTCAGTTCCCCTATGAAAATTATGCATTCAATTCTACAAGTGGTTCTCCAACATATAACAATGTTTTTTGAATCATATGTATGAAAAGCATCTTAGAACAAACAATTTCATCTCTATAAAAGGTAACTGGTCGAGTTATCACAAAACTTCTGACAGCATACAAATCAAAATTTCAGTCAATTAGATAACTAGTATTTAAAGGACATCATGGAAATGGTGAAACAATTATTCCCATTTTGCATGGAAACATTGAAATGACATCAGAAAAAGGGCTAAAAATTAATTGATATGATTTACCACCATTTAAATGATGCAGTTATAGTGCTAAAATAATACTTTTCTCATGGCATAATCATATTTGCTATACTCTAAAAAATTGTACCTTATTTAAGAATTCAGACAAGCCTGCACATTTGCTCAACCTGTTAAGTGTCCTTGTAGAGCACTGTGAATTTAAGGTTCCAAGATGTGAACAATGAATCTGAACCTGTGATTGCTAGATGCGGCGTAAAGTACATTTTCCGGAAACACTGACCAAATGTCGCTAGAAGAATAGATAAAAGCCATATTTGAAAAAAAAATAAAACCTGCTGCTTCCAGCATTATTTCTTGTGCCTTCAATGTTTAAAAAGTAGTTAGATCGGTTTTTAACTGGTTTGTGGTGGTTAGTTGAGATTTGGGGGTGGTTTATGGTATTGCAATGCTCCCATCTGTAGACTAGTGGTTAAGAGCACCGACCCTTAAACACAGTCTTTGACCGCTATGGGTTTGAGCCTCAGCCACTTTGCCTAATGATCGGCTCGACATAAAAATAAGAAAGTTAGCCCACACAGCCTTAAAGCATCAGTTCCTATGATAGCCAGTTTTCTTGTTTTTCTAATATGAGTCGCGACACGAGAAAACCAACAATGTGGTTGTGCGCCCAGCGCAGTCTCAGATCAGCCGCCCAGTCTGATCAGAGCCTTCGCTGTACGCATGGCGGTAGCTTAGACCCTTAGCTACATTTGAGCACTTAACAAAGAGTCTGATCAAACTGGGTGAATACCCAGGCTGATCTGAGACTGCGCTGGATATACAACCACATTGTTGGTTTTCTCGTGTCGCGGATCAGATTATAGACACACTTTGTTTTGCTCATGAGAATTAAATCCTGTTGTGTGATTGTGGTCCTGCCTGCAACTAGAAGATTGTTGGTTTTCTCGTGTCGCGGATCAGGGCCCGAGGTTATAAAACTTTTTTCATGCTCAACTCAGCTGAGCATGGAATTTTACCTGCTAATAAATAGCAAATTACTGATAAGTACAAATGTTTTCTTGCTCAGATTTGCTGAGTATGTAATTTTCTCTGCTTATGAATATGAAAATGCCAACATTAGTTGGCATTTTCATATTTATCAGCAGAGAAAATTTCATGCTCAGCTGAGTTGAGCATGAAAAAAGTTTTATAACCTCGGGGCCAGATTATAGACACACTTTGTTTTGCTCATGAGGATTAAATCCTGTTGTGTGATTGTGGTCCTGCCTGCAACTAGCAGAAGCGAGACATAGATATAACTTTTCTGGTGTAGGCGGTGGCAGCGTTAACTCTGCATCAAATTGTCTGGTTAAGTTCTATTCTGTGACAAAGTGCACACAGGCGAGACACTGCATTCCGGAGAATTCTTGTACATGACTGTATTAGACTGCTCGGACAGTCTATCATTTGGGTGTGTTGTACATTTGGGAAATACTTGAGAATGTTTCATGAAACTATAGCATTGACAAAAATAAAACTACAAAA